>JAFIRS010001608.1:0-325527 GCA_018342105.1 Gonioctena quinquepunctata
TTGACCCAAATTAAATTCCAGATTCCTGCTCTTGGAACTCTATTCCATATTCCAAAAAACTTATATCTTCAGTAACATACTTTCATTGTGTAACAATACGCTGGAGACCTGAAACTGGGTTTCTTTGACATTTCCCTTCATAGATTCAGAAAGGAACTGTCTGGCATCTCGATCGTTACTTGAACATGGAAATTATTCAATTTCAATGCTACTACTCATACCTCCTTTTCTCTTATGTATATTTATTACAATAGTAATTTTATTCCCTTTATCATTTATTTCCAATGTTTCTTTTTTATTTTCTCTTTTTCTTTTTCTCCTTCAACTCTCATATTCTCACTGTACATTCTCACATTCTTGTTCTAATAGAATAGTTAGTTAGTATTAGTTAGGAAACATGTAACTAGGTAATGTTTTCTATATATAAATAAATAAATAATTGTTGAAGTGAACCTTTTTTGGCCGCGATGAGAGTAAAATTTCGAGGTCGAATTTGGGGTGTAACGTTTTGCGATAGAAGCATTTTGTGAAGGTTATCATAACTACAAGAATCTCAGTTTGTATATTAAACATCATTCAAAAAACATAACCTATAATATTCCAATCGAAATCGTCATGGTCAGATGTCAATCGTGTCATTTATCATTAAATGGCTGGGGGTCAAATTTCGAGATCAATCGGGGCGTACACGTTCACGAACAAGTAAAATCGAACGTATCGTTCGAATGAAGTTGATTCACGGGCAGGCGCGGATCCAGACCCAAATTGAAGGGAGGACCATCCAAAATATTTAAAAGAAATATACAACAAAAATATTATTAAAACAAACAAGAATAGTATAGTATATAAATTTTTTAAATTTGGTTCTATAAGTTCAATAAGAAATAATAAAAAAACATGACCACATTATGGTGCATATTATTATAACTACAAATAACAAACAAATACTAATAATAAAATATGTAAGTTGTAAGTAATTCAAAGGACAAATTCTACTCTCCGCTTTTTTTTGTTTGCAAATCGTTTAATTATATTGGTTATTTTAATCTCATCACATACAGCTCGGTGAGTGTGCATCAAAGCCAATTTAGTTAACGATCTCCAGACATTCTAGACCTAATCCGCGTTTATATTCGTTTTTCCGAACTGGCAACGCTTATGGGTAGAGTACAGATAATATTTAAAAATGTTTAAATTATCGGCAATTTTGTTTCATAGCACTGTTTTAATGTTTCCAAACCGTCGGCAGGTGAATCTTCAGTAGCGGAGTTTGAGAAAGAACTCTATATCAACTTCCAGATAACAAATTCTCCTTTAAATTTGTCAAAAATTGTCGTTGGATCTTTCTCTTCCAAAAATAACTGGGTACATACCTATCAGTCGTCCAGCGTATAAATATGTTATCATTCAACTATAAAAATTTAAAATTTATTATTAGCTTATCTTAAAATAAAGATTATTACAATCCACTCATAATAATTGTAATAATCTTTATTTTAAGATTAACGACTATATCAATATCTCTACAGCTGTTATAATTTCTGTTTCAGTTGTTTCAATTGCATTCACTGGCAAACAAATATATATTTAAGCTAAATAAGTTCATTGTTTCAATGCAATGCAGCAGCTTATATACAGTATTTACAATAACTTACCACTTAAAAATGGCAACTGGTATTAGAGTCGGAAAAAGATGAATCAATCATCTTTATTAATGTCAATAACAACTGGATCAATCAAGCTTCAGAAATGTTGTCAATTTTCCCGGTAATAACATGGTCAATGCATTTTTTCCAATTGTCGCTGGTCACTTTACTAACCGCACATTCAAACAATAACTAGACATCCTTCATTTTCAAGCTCTCATTTTTCCGGGCTACATTATTTTTCACTTGAGCCCATATTAGTTCTATGGGATTCAACTCGCAGTGATACGGGGAAAGTCGAAGTACTGATATTCCACGTGAAGCGGCTAGTTCGTCAACGATATAATTTTTATATTTGTTTTTGTGGATTCGAGAAGTACTATAAAGTTCTTTTTTAGTGGATCAATGGGAAAAACAATGTTTTCGATCTAAGCCACTCCAATAGTTTGCCTTTAGTCCAATTGCTTGTGGGTAAATCTTCTTGTAATCTAGAATGGTAACTCGCGTTGTCCATAACAATAGTAGATCCTGCCGGAATAAAATCGATTGACTTGTTCAAACCATTCTTCAAAAACGTCATCATTCATATATTCGTGATAGTCACCGGTTCGTTTTGATACAAAAGTCAAAAGTCCTCTTTCCACAAACCCTTCTAAACTACCTATACAGTGCGCGTCAAAATTATGGAACAAATGTACTTTTGTCAAAAATCCTTAAATAGGTCGATTTTCATTTTAAAATGCCAATTTTTTTATGTATATTTTAAAGAGGTTATGTCACTGGTTTTGACATGGTGACGTAATCGGTAATTTTTTTAAATTGGAATAGATGTCTTGTGATACCTCATCTGAAAGGCCTTTCAATACTGCATTCAATGATAATAATTAATTAGATATTTTTTTACAGGGTGAACAAAAATTGATATTTCATTTCAATAAGAGAATAACTTTATATCCAACAAAATAGAACAGTTAAATAAGATGTTCGAAATGCCATCCACCAGTCTCTTGACAATAAGCAAATCTACGGACACATTCCTCTTGTACATTGCGAATAACTTCCGGAGTAATTCTGTTAATTTCGATCCTAATTCGATTTTTCAACTCTTGTAGATTTTGTGGCCCATCTACATAGACCTTCGATTTCAAATAACCCCACAAGAAAAAATCCAGGGGCGTAAGATCTGGAGATCTTAGGGGCCACTCTATCGGTCCGCGTCTACCAATCCACCTCCTAGGAAAACATTTATTCAAAAACTCGCGAACATCACGTGCATAGTGCGGGGGTGCACCATCTTGTTGCAACCAAATACTTTTATTTGGTGAGTTAGGATTGTTGGCGTTTGGAAAAATATATTTTTATTATTATCACATTATGATTATGAAATTCTTGTATTGTCATCGGTCCTTGATATGTGTGACAAATTTCAGATTATTCGGAAGATTGGGAGTGGGTGAATATTTACTTCCAAGGTTTTATTACATTGTGAGTTATTTAGTTACAAGTAAAGATAATAAAAGCGTGTTGAAAAATGCAAAATTTTACTTTTTTAAGCCAAGGCTCTAATCCCTTAGACTGTCCTGGCAGACTAGTGAGTCAGTGCTCTACTACACCAATGGATCCTTTCCAAATATTAATAGTTAGCTATTTCCTAGTCTGAAATGGTAACAAAAGACAATCACAAATTAATGCCATAATAGGCAAGTTAGTGTCAAATAAATGTCAGTTTGAAATATCAACAAATATTCTTCTCGAATTTTAAGTGAAAAGGTTCTCAAAGTAAACTATGGCTACTTTAAGTGAAACCCAACGCATAGAAATTTTAATTTTTATTGGATGCGGAGATAGAACCAGAACTCAGCAAGAGGTATGCGACTTGTTCAATGCTAAGTATCCAAATAGACCTATCAGTCGTTCAACAGTCAGTAAAATTGAGACAAAATTTAGAGAAACTGGTCATGTCAAACATATTCCGAATGCTGGGCGTCCTAAAATAGAAGAAAACGTGAAACTTGATGTTCTATTGGGTGTAGAGAATAATCCTCACAATACGACAAATTGCAGCAGACCTTGACATATCCCAAAGTTCTGTATTACGTATTCTAAAAGCAGAAAAGTACCATCCATACAAAGTACAGCTACATCAACAACTCAATGATGATGATCCCGATCGCCGTGTGGAGTTCTGTGAAATAATACAGGATTTGTGTTACCGCAATTCTGTTTTCCGATGAGGCTACGTTTTGCCTAAATGGTTCAGTAAATCGTCAGAATTGCAGATATTGGAGTAGGGATAATCCTCACTGGATGATGAACGGGCATACTCAATACCCTCAGAAAGTCAATGTTTGGGCAGGGATAATAAACGACAGGATTATTGGCTCGTATTTTTTCGAAGGAAATCTCACAGGGGAGCGTTACTTGGAATTTTTAAGAAATGAACTCATACCTAGCCTTGCCGATATTTTTCCAAACGCCAACAATCATAACTCACCAAATGAAAGTATTTGGTTGCAACAAGATGGTGCACCCCCGCACTATGCACGTGATGTTCGCGAGTTTTTGAATAACTGTTCTCCTAGGAGGTGGATTGGTAGACGCGAACCCCAAGATCTCCAGATCTTACGCCCCTGGATTTTTTCTTGTGGGGTTATTTGAAATCGAAAATCTATGTAGATAGGCCGCAAAATCTACAAGAGTTGAAAAATCGAATTAGGATCGAAATTAACAGAATTACTCCGGAAGTTATTAGCAATGTGCAAGAGGAATGTGTCCGTAGATTTGCTTATTGTCAAGAGACTGGTGGATGGCATTTCGAACATCTTATTTAACTGTTCTATTTTGTTGGATATAAAGTTATTCTCTTATTGAAATAAAATATTAATTTTTGTTCACCCTGTAAAAAAATATCTAATCAATTATTATCATTGAATGCAGTATTGAAAGGCCTTTCAGATGAGGTATCACAAGACATCTATTCCAATTTAAAAAAATTACCGATTACGTCACCATGTCAAAACCAGTGACATAACCTCTTTAGAATATACATAAAAAAATCGGCATTTTAAAATAAAAATCGACGTATTTCAGGATTTTTGTCAAAAGTACATGGTTTGCGAAATATCGAATTTGTTCCATAATTTTGACGCGCACTGTATGAACGATTATTATTCTTTTACCCTTGCTTTTGATGGTGGATTCAAACCCGTTGACAATCCTTCGACGAAGGCTTGCCTTCCGCTCTTAATATTGCTGTTTTGCCAATACTGAGATACACTTTATCCTTCGTTTATCCACGTTTCGTCCCGGTAATAAATGCGTCGATCTCCGTTTCGGGCTTGTTTAATATTGCGTAAATGGTCTCCTCTCCAAATCGCAATATCTGGTTTATCTATCAGTACAGATTGTCTCTTATGTTTGGCATAGTTGAAGCCGATTTGTTTTAAAATGTTCGATGTCATTTTAGAGAAAGTTGGGTAATCCGAATCAGCTTGAACTGCAGCATAATTTTATCCAGTGTGGGAATTTCACTTTTTAGGTAAAACGCATGGACTCGCCTTAACCTCTGCTTTAACGATTCGTCTATCGGGATCCGTGGTCGACCCGGAGATGTTTTTGGTGGTTGAAGAGCTCCACTTTTATTTTCTGCTTTTGTAACAGTCTCATCTACACTGGCACTTTTGTTCTGATTTTGCAACGAAATTAAACAGTTTAAAATTAATGTTTTTTCATTTAAAGATAGTATGCCAACCTTATATTCGAATAATGTTTTATTACTTGTTTTTATGTGATCACTGAGTAGTTCATGATGTTTAATGTGGATGTCAGATTTGACAGTGATTAATAAAAAGGTTGTTAAAGTTCACGAAACGAAAGTAATAGTTTTTGTATAATCCAAAGATCAATCTATATCTCCCCCTACTAAAGAACATTACAATGGTTATTCTCATTCATAATCTAAAGAGAGGCCAACTTTTGGGCATTCTGCAACATTTCAACTTGAATACTCGAGGAACCGTACCTGACCTGCTACTCAGTTTGGAGGCATTTCTTAAAGAGAAATATCCTGATCTCAAGAATACCAGCGATTTTGATTTCTCAAATGTGCTCGAAGAAATTGATAAGGAAGTTAGTGATGAAAACAAAGGACTCGAACAAAATCTAGAATTTATTTCGAATAAATAAAAAATTTTGAGTTTTTATGCATTCACTTATCTGAAAAATTGGAAGAACACCATGCAAGGTTTGAACAAATAGAAAACTAACTGGAAGAACTAAAAAAGGTGACGAATATGACAAATGAGCACAACATACAAGACAATTCAGGTACCTCTTCTATAACGGTTCAAAAAGATTCAATTCTACAAAAAAAACAAAATATGGATTTAGAAACTCAATACAATCGAGTTAAATACATCTGTTTACCGTCATTCTGGAGAAATGAACCCGAACTTTGGTTCAATGCTGTGGAGACAATATTTGACATCAATGGAATTACTTTTGATAAAATTAAGTTTGGAAAAGTTATTTCAATGTTAGATTGTTCTTTGGCAAAAGAAAATTCCAACTTATTCCAACTTCAAGAAGATCCAAATGCATATGAAGTATTGAAATCCCAACTAATAAAGATGTATCAAATATCTATAAAAGAAAAAATGACAAAATTAGTCGCTGAATGTGAATTGGGTGACAAAAAACCAAGCCAACTGTACAGACAAATGACAGATTTAGCATCAGGTCAAATGACAAATAAATTTATAATTCTGGCTTGGTTAAAAAAACTACCATCAGCAACTGAACAAGTGATTAGAGCATTTCACGAATTATCTGATGATGAGCTCATCAATATGGCAGATGGCATGCAGAGAGTTTCTAATAGCAATGATCATGTAAGTGCCGTGCCAAACCCATATGCTCCCACATCTTCGATCGAAAATAAAATTGATCAACTTATCGAAAAAATAAATCGAAATTATTACAAACCTGAATCTCGAAAATCGCCAAGATATCGCACAAGAAGTAGATCGAAGCCAAGACCAAACCAAGAAAATATATGTTATTATCATCGTGATTCAAAGAAAATGCTACGAAATGTCTACAGCCCTGTTATTTCCACAACAAAAGCAATCGGAAAACTTCCCGGCCAATCACTGATGGCGACTAATGATCATGGCCAAAGCAACAGTCGCCTATTCATAAAAGACCCCAATACCAGAATAAAATTCCTCATCGATACTGGAGCAGACATAACCATTCTACCAAATTCATCTAAAAAGGCTCAACCATCAAACAAACCACTATATGCAGTGAATGGTTCAAAAATACTCACATATGGAGAAGAAATACTTTGTATAACATTGGGTTTGAAAATAAATTTCAACTGGTCATTCGTGACGGAGCAGATTCCCTCAAGAAATATGGACTTTTAGTAGACTTACAGAGTAGAAAAATTATAGACACTGAAACAAATTTAACAAATTCTTGCGAGGTTCATCAATTCGATGGAATACCCACGATTAGAACAATCAATAAACAATTTCCATATCATGATATCCTTGCAGAATATCCAGATCTGACCAGAGTTTCAATGAATTTTTATAAAAATTCTACGAATGTTTTCCATCAAATTATTACCACCGGACCTCCAAGAGAAATTAGCTGCAGCCAAAAAAGAATTTGGATATCTATTAGAGCAGGGGATAATTCAACCATCCAAGAGCCCATGGGCCAGCCCCCTACATATGGTTAAGAAATCCAACGGTGAGTGGCGACCATGTGGAGACTATCGAATGTTGAATGCGAAAACAGTTCCTGATCGATATCATTTGCCGAATATCAAGGATTTTGCAGCTCACCTGGATAAAAAGAAAGTTTTTTTCTAAAATTGATCTTGTTAAGGCTTTTCATCAAATTCCAGTAGCACCAATTGATATCGAAAAAACGGCTATAATTACACCGTCGAATACTTGACTATGCCTTTTGGATTAAGAAATTCAGCACAGACTTGTCAGAGATTTGTTCATCAAATAACTCGAGATTTAGAATTCTGTTTTCCATACATCGACGACTTTCTTGTTGCTTCTGAAAACGAAATTGAACATAAACTTCATCTAAGGAAACTTTTTGGAAGATTTCAAGAATATGGCGTAGTCATTAATCCAGATAAAAGTGAATTCGGTAAAGGAAGCATCAAATTCCTAGGTTTTCTGGTAAACGAACATGGAATTAGACCGACAAATAAGAAAATCCAAGCTATCTCAGATTATCCAAAACCACAGGATTTGATATCTTTGAGAAGATTCCTTGGAATGATGAATTTTTATTGAACTACGATTCCAAGCGCAGCCCGAATTCAAGCACCCCTAAACGAGTTTCAAAAAGGAAACCACAAGAAGAATGAACAACTCGAATGGAATACTGAACAAGAGGAAGCTTTTATCAAGATAAAGGAAGCACGGTCCAATGCAACTTTATTAGCACATCCTTCTTCATCCAGTAAACTATGTATCATGGTTGATGCATCTGATTCTTCCATTGGAGCAGCAATTCACCAACTGAAAAAAACCTTCTGGGAACCCTTAGGTTTCTTCTCTAAAAATCTGTCGAATGCGCAGAGAAAGTATAGCACTTATGATCGTGAGTTACTTGCTATCTATGAATCAATAAAATACTTCCGTTACATGTTGGAAGGCACCGATTCAGTATTTTCACAGACCATAAACCACTGACTCATGCTTTCAATAAAAATATGGATATATCATCCCCAAGACAGGCCAGATATTTGGAATATATTGGCCAGTTTTCAACTGACATACGACATATATCTGGAACAGATAACGTAGTTGCAGATGCATTGTCACGGATATCTAGTATATGTCTTCAAGAAACGATAGACTTCAAAGAATGGCAAAGAAATCAAACAGAAGATGAAGAATTACAACAGTTGATAACCAGTGGAGACACTGCACTGAACTTGAAAACAATCGGAATTCCACAATCTAATACAGAGATTATATGTGATGTGACAGGTAACAGAATCCGACCATATATCCCGATAAATATGAGAAGACCCATATTCAACAAATTACATGAATGTCGCACCCTAGAGTTAAAGCTACGGTGAAACTCATAAAAAGTAAATACGTATGGCCGAGAATGGAAAAGAATATCCGCTATTGGTCACAATGCTGCCTACAATGTCAGAAATCCAAAATTAACAAGCACACCAGGAGTCCCATTGGGAAATTCCAGATTTCTGAAAATAGATTCGACCACGTGAATAGATATTATTGGTCCTCTTCCTCCATCGAATGGTTTTACATATTGCCTTACATGTATTGATCGTTTTTCAAGATGGACCGAAGCTTTTCCACTTCATGACATTACTGCAGAAACGGTAGCCAAAGAGTTTTAAAATGGATGGATAACAAGGTTTGGAAACTATTAGGTTTTGAACATATAAGAACAACTGCATATCATCCATGTTCAAATGGGATGATCGAAAGATTTCATCGAACTCTGAAAACTGCTCTAAAATGCCACAACAACGAGAAATGGACCGAAATATTACCAACTGTTTTACTCGGAATACGGGTCATGCCAAAAGACGATTTGGAAGCTTCTAGTGCAGAACTGTTGTATGGTTCAACATTGAGGATTCCAGGGGAAATGATTGTCCAAAATCCTGATAGAAAAATCATGGAAACTCAAAAATTTTTGGAAGACCTACGTACTGCAATGGAAGAATTCAGACCGAAACAAGGAAGTAACCATAACAATTCCAGGAAGGCATACGTATCCAAGGATTTGAAAAATGCAACATACGTTTTTTTTTAGAACCGATGCCGTTGAAAAACCCTCACAACAACCCTACTCTGGACCTTGCCAAGTATTGAACAGAACAGAAAAATATTTTAAAATATCAATTAGTGGCAAGGAAAAGAATGTATCAATCGATAGACTCAAACCAGCATTCATGGAAAACAATGTCGAAGATATCTCTACAACTCCATCTATGGAATCAACTAATACTTACAAGACACGTTCGGGAAGAATAGTGAAGTTCCGTATTTAAAACATATGTGTATATATAATATTCTGATATCGTTGACACTGAGGGGGGAGTACTGTGGCAACCTTATATTTAATAATGTTTTATCACTTGTTTTTATGTGATCACTGAGTAGTTCATGATGTTCAATGTCAGATTTGACAGTGATTAATAAAAAGGTTGTTAAAGTTCACGAAACGAAAGTAATAGTTTTTGTGTAATCCAAAGATCAATCTACAATAGTATACCCAATGTTGGCCGTTTTGTTGGTCCTTGTTCATCATCCATAATACTTGAATCTTATTTTATATACACAATCTAAACACAGAAGCACACACAAATAATTTCCAGAAAGCACTACCTATGAAATCGAAGCATCTGAGCGGTTTTTTACTCCATGCCTTCATTTTACGGACTATAGTTCTTTGTGCAGAAGCATTGGAGTTTGCTATACCTCAAATATTCCTGCAATTATGAATAATCATGTCAGGATGCTTCGAAATATGAAAAAATTCGACAAGTTGGTACAAAGTAATAAGTAACTGAATATTAATTTGGCTATCCAACCTATTGTATTCAATTCAATCTTTCCCACATTAATAAATCATCCCATTAATCGGGGGGCAATATACGGTACTATTAATGTATAACCTCCATGATACTCGAGTGGACAGTTATTATATAAGAATACGTTAGCGTCCTACCAAAAATATCATACCAAACTCCTCAATCATTTGGGAATATTGAAAGCGGAGTGATGTCATATCTTTCGTACGAACGTACATATTGAAAATTCGCATGGTCTTCGTGAAAATTCAAGTATCAACTTGAAATGGAGTATACGAATTATTTTATACGATGCCATGCTCGATGTTTTCGCGCCCCTGTTCCCATCGTCAAGAATTTTCTTCTTCTTCTTCTTCTATTTGATAGGCCCTGGGAGCCAGAACCATTGACCATCGCCTAGTGTCCAGTATATTTTTTTCAATAATCTACAAGCTATGTTATAAATGTTTTTTCTTCTCGAAAGTATTGGAGTAGCCAAACTTTAAGTCGTTAGATGTAGTTAGATGTAGAAGTAGATGACCTTTCTTTCTAGCCACTGAAGATTTCAGTGGAAACTAAACTTGAAAAAAATGGAGAAAAAAAGGGGAAAATACAGCAAAGAAAACTTTCAGTTTCAAGATTAATTCAGGAATATGGCTTAGAAAAGCTTTTCTGTTTATTGATAGTTATGTAGGTTAGTGTTGGGAATGCTGAATGGAAACAGGAAGGTAGAAAAAAAAGATGTGTGAAAGAAAAAGAAGTGTCAATTCGTTAATTTTTTTTTCCACAGACGGTACTCGAAGAATGGTTATAAACTGAAATTCGTAAACCATCTAATATGACATAATTCCCAGCTTTTCGAAGATTTCTGCCAGGTTTAAATTAAATTAAATTACATCAAAAGAGATAAAGATGTGCCGATCTTAATAAGGGTACGTTGAGGATGATGTAGTGATATGGAAGTTGAACATTGAACTTGAAAAGGCAAAGTTCAAATAATGAAATATGGAAGATATTCTTTATTGGAGAAGGATGTTAGTATTTGATTTCAGTTAACTAACAAGACATAGAGCAGGAATAATTTTATTTGTGGTCAATTACTACTTCATTTGATGTTGCTGAAAAGATATCTGGCAGAATTAGGCACACACTAGGTTTAGGAGACCATAGGAGGCTGTTGGAGATCAGAGGATTCCAAGGGTAGTGGGAATCATAAAGATTTGGAAAATAAAGAAGCTGAGTCGAAAACAACACTTTCTTGTGGGATAAATATGGTCAAGTTCCTGCTAGGAAATGTTAACGGCCTATTATCACTAGGTTGGGAAGATAACAAAGTATGGCCAAAAGTTTACATCAAATCCTGTCAGATTGGATAACAAAAAGTTCACACTTTATTTTATTATCAGAAATTAGATATACAAGTTTTTTCATGGAAACTGCCCCGCTATCATTGTCCATTAAAATCGAAATTAACAACAACTACGAAAATATTTAGTAATTATTTTATTTTAAAAGTGTTTTGTGTCCTTGTAGCATTTTCTAGAACAGTGAAAGTCTGTCTACAGAGACTGGTGTAGAGAATAAGTTGGGTTTATCTTTTATAGTTGTAGATGGCACCAAATTTTAACTTCTATTAAACCAACTTCATTCTTTATGTAACGTTAAATTTCTGAGAATATGTTTTATGGGTTCAGTACCAATCACTGAACCACAACCTTTGCCTTCGCAGGCACCTGCTCTTTTTTGGGAAGGATTACTATATAATAAATAGAAAATAAATTAAAGTTATCTATTTATATATATATATATATATATATGAATTGTTATGATATGAAATATATGGTAAAGACAAAAAGAATAGAAATTTAATATAATGATATTTATACATCACATATGAATACCTGCTATGATTAATTTTACCATTTTTCTGTGTACCTAGAATCTCTGAAACCTTTGGCCATCTCATAGTCAACGCAGATGATCCAAGAGTTCAGCAGTGTAGCTTTTCTAGTATCATCAGTATGTTTTCAACAATCTATTTCATTTGCACTACCTGTAAAAGTATAGAAATCAAAACTCACAAATAAAATCTTAGAATTGAAATAGCCAAAAATAATCTGCAAGCTAGAACATCCGGTATGCTAATCTTGAATGACAATGAAACATGACAGGGACATGAAATAATGAGAAGTAGTTTTAAAAAAAATTTAAAAAAAAAAAAGGTTAAAAGAGTTAAAAACTGAAAATTAGTGCCTGAAAACAAAAAGTGATGGTTGCTACGGAAAAAGGAAAATAAAAAGGTCGAAAAAAAGAAATTTTGGAGAAGCCGTGATGAAAATTTGATCACCAAAAATCAACGAAAATACAATAACAACATAAGTATATCTGCTATTAGACAAGTCAAACCAAATCAAGAAACCACCAGGCTTGGAATCGACCAAGAAAACCACTTACTTCCAAATCACATGAGATTTCCTATGCATGACGCAACCAACAACAAGGGGGCTCAACGTTAGCGAAACATCCAGTTCCAATAGCCACACAACACAGCCAGGAATCGTGAGAGTGCACCAGCGAAACGAACATCCGGTACTTTTTTCAACAAAACTAAATAAAGTGAGAGTATTCCGGGCAGACACTTTTCACGGTTCATTTTATAACACCTATTCACTGTAATGAACTTTCTCTCTTATTTATTCTCATAATCTTAGTATACCTACAAACATTTATTTGCAAGTTCATTGATTGCGCATGAGCAACTTATTTGACATTTTCAATTTCATTGGCTGAATATTATAAACAAATGAAGTAGATATCGCAGGCATAGGTAATTTAAGGATTCTATTGGATAAAAGAACAATCATTTGATTATTTTCTGGACTCATTATTCATATTTTGATCATATTACAAGCTATATTTCCATAAAACAGTATATTGACTTCAAAAAAACCACTAGATGGCGCATGCAATCCTCCTGAGTTAGAGATGATCATGTCTCCATAGGCGTACCGACTGGGAAAAGGTGAATAAATAAAGGTGAATGGTATATTGAAAAAGGGTAAAAATATCATAGCCGGAGTTTATTGTTGTGATGAGTATTTGAAAAGCACATAAAAAAAATAAACATACATAACAATTAAAATACAATACAATCATAATAAAACATCATCATAACAAACAAATATATATATTTTATATATATATATATATATATATATATATATATTGTTATGATAGGAAATGTTTATCAATATAAATAGAATTTAAAAAAAAGTCAGATAATGAAACTGATACATCATGTGAATAGCATGTTATCGTGGTTTTGCTGTTTACTTTGCAGTTTTCTGTACATTTTACTTTTCTTGAACCTTGCACCAGTCTCTTGTCAACGTAGAGATATCAGAAGTATGGCGTTAGATTTTTTTTTTATTATATGCAAGTTGCCAACAATTTATTTCATGTGAACAACCTTAAAAAGAAAAACAAATCAAAAATTTATGAACAAAATAATTCTAAATTTACAAATCCTGTACTGGAAAAATCAAACTTGAAAGAAGATGACAGCTACATGTCAAATAAGTATTCTCATAAAAATAATAAAATGAAAAATTTTGAAGGCAGAAAAATGTCATAGATGAATTTTAATCTACTTTGTATGTGGTATATAAGATGTAGAAATAGTTAGTGAATATAAAAGACATGGCATAATTTAGAATAAAAAATTGTGTAAAAGAAAAACGTGAAATCTGTGGTAGAAAAAACAAAACAGTGAGTGTTACCAGAGAGAAAAATAACTGAAGAGAAAAAAATTATTACGTACAAAATTATTACGTACAAAAATTAATCAACAATTAAAGTGGCAAATATGAAAGCAAATACAATAACTCTGCGATAAGACAGATCAACTAGCCTGTAAACAGTAGTCATTGCCGAGGGATCTTTCCACCACTTTCAAAGCAGCCCGTACCAAGGAATTGCTGAATTCATCAACAGGAACAACGAACAGGACACAGAGAAGTCACCAACAATAAACCTCAAGGTATTTTTAATGAAACCAAACTAAAATATAGTGCACATTGGTTAGACACTCACAATTTAAAGATTATTTAATTGCTTAGTAGCGAACCACTGTTTGTTTTCATTCAAATTTGGAGGGAAAAGCACTAGTAATAAGATATTTCGAGCAGGTTAGGTAAACATAAGTTTTCATTGAATAAAAAAATGAATTATCTGACCGATTTCTGCTTTCATCTCTGTCTCTTTGGTAAAATACTTTCTGTAATATTATTTGAACACTGACTTCAAGAAAAGCCGTCTGAGGGCACTACTGAATCCTGCTTCTGAGAGAAAAGGAACTCATGCGAACCATAGGCGTCCCGACTGAGCTGGGAAAGGTGAAAAATACAGGTAAAAGAGTATTTGGAAAATCTTAAAGGTAACATAGCCGGACAATTCATGATTGTGTGATAACTATTCATTTTTCAAAAGTTTTTAGCGCAAATCAAAAGTATTACACAAAATTACAAATATTTTTAAACAATTTGTTGTAATGAGTGGTTATCAAAAACAAAAATAATTATTTATTTTATCAAATTCAAAATAAAAGTAAAATCAAAACCACCCATCATAACAATATATATATATATATATATATATATATTATATATATATATATATATATATATATATAATTCAGAACTTGAATTCATAAAAGAAGTTATTTTTTACGAAGAGAATTTTAGCTAATTTTCGATAAGATTTTCAAATTTTCCATATGACGTGGAGAGGTAGAAGGTAAAAAAAATCAAAATCAGTAGGGAAATCAATAGTCATAGGCACAAATTGTTTTTAGGTTGCATAGTGGATTCAGGTTCATGCATTGATTTATCCTTCAATTTGCCACCGACTCAAAAAGTTGTGTCCTATTTAGCACACCTCTAGTCGTTTTCTAATTCTTGTTCATTACCATAGGAGAAAATGTAATCCAAAACCTTCAGAATATATTGCATCATGTCGATGTATCGTGTTTCATTTTTACTGCTCTTCAGAAGTTTATTTCCACATTTCCATAAGCTACAAAATAATTCCAAACAGTAGGTGAATCTTGTAAAACAACGAATAACATTTAAAAAGCAAAACGTGAGGTGTATCCATCCACTAGATCTCATAAATATAAACTCGATGCGAATGCAATGCCAGTCACGCATAACTGCATAACAAGCATTGATTCATAAACTATGATTCCATTCTTTTCTAAGTTCCGTACCTCAAAAGGCAAGAACCCAAACTCTTATAAATTCACTAACGTGTCTGTAGTAAATTCGCGAATTATTCCTCTTGTAGAGTGCAGTTGTGATTCATGGTTTACGGTTGGTATTAACAGCTATAATTCATGGCCTTTAATTAAGAATCAAAAATGTATACGTATGTTATTTCATGTGTGACTACACGGTCAGAAAAAAGTTGACTAATGGTTATTAAACATTTAATAGTAATTAAAAACTTGAATACTATATGGGACATATATACAGTTTAATAGTGGTAGGTGAAATATTTTTCCCGAATTGGTATACCTGCAGCAGACACTCTGTTAAGTAGTTCATTGGACGTTAATGATCAAATATATTTCCACTCTACTCACTATTTATTGTTAAAGTGTTTAATTACATTGACTACACAGTTTAATAACCATTGAAAACTAGCTAACTCCCTTTGAAATATTGCTATATTATCTTAGAATCTTCTTCCCCTATTGTAGGTTCACACTTCGATGATGGTTATTCTACAGTTCAATGAATTTTCATTACTATTTAATTGCCACAGGCAGAAAAGTAAGCTATTGCTGAAAAATAAATGATATTCTCTACAATATATCTCACTAATGTTCGGTACACACTTCAATTACTAACACTAATTAATACATTTGGCAAAGAAAAATCATTTAATTGACCTCGGATAATAAACTAATTGTCTCTGGAACATGATTTAGACTAGTCGAGAAGTGAGTTTCCTGTTATACTCTGTATATTTAGAGCTTGGAAAAGAATAATGAATTGAAATAATATATTCATTGAGAAAGATCACATTTGAAACATTGAAAAAATCCCATATTAATATATAAATTACGAGAAAGTTATAAAATATAAATGTGTATTGAAATCAGTGAACCTTAATATTATAAAAATAACAACACATATCTGTGCTGGGGACAAAAATATTATTATGTACCACAAGTGGAAAGCAATGAGCTTTAAAACAGGGGTTCCTAAAATAAACGAACCATCGAGATCTTGAAATAAATAAGATTTGATGTGAACTCATTTCTTTCAAGAAAGACAGAAACAAATATAGCTGTTTGCGACTCAGTATGGATAGCAAGTAAATCATTGTAGGAGATATCAGATAGTCTAAAATCAGCATTTTCAAATTGGATAATATAGGTGGTGTGTAAATAAGCTTCCTGTGAGAGAATTGAAAAGTTATAAATCAGAGTAACTGGAGAATTAGATTCATTCCATTCGGGTATTCCTTTTTATTCAGTATGTAACTCATGATGCGTATCGGCATCTTAAATTGAGGTAATTTGATTAGACTATGATTCAGTCAGATAGATGAAATTTTTCAATAGTATTTCAAGTTATATTCAGATACAAACAAGTTAAATATATACCAGTTACTAGGACTCACACTGATGAGTTTGTTTACCAGTTTATAAGAAGAAAAACAACTTCAACATCGTAGCTACAAAGAAAACGAGTTGATCTACATACACTGATATGTAGTTAGAAGAATTCATCCGAATTACATCATTTGCACCAGAAGTAAATAAATAAATAATTACTTTACGGGATTTTCAAAGATCAAACTATAAAACACATAATTAAAATCTTTTCCAAATAAATTATCGGTACTGAACCAAGAATGTGATGTGATCTTCGGACCAAGTGTATATGTATAGGGTGAGACTGCATATTTTTTCTCTTTGATGGTATTGTGTACCAGGTTTTATATAATGAACATTTTTCCACATTCATACTCTACATTCCTTAAAGTGTAATTCAACTAATCTGATAAATATTTCTTCATTCTTTAGATTTTGATAGTTTGCTTGCTCTAAAAAGATATTATACTATGATTAATGCTATTCAATGCTTATAACTGAAAAATTTGATATTATATTTCCAAGTCGAGTAAAATATTACAGATTGTTGTTCAAAGAAGAAAAACAATTACAATGATAATTGTTTCAACCAAGATCATTGACCTTGGTGTTTTAGAATTGTGTACTTTGATAAATACAAAATTTCATAGTATATTGATAAAGTACAAGAAGAAGATATTAAAATATATTACTACATTTGACTATGCTGTAATTGATTGGAAATACATTGTTTATTGCCTTAAAATTATAGAACATTGTAACTGATATGATATTGATTTCTGCTATGGTTTATTGCTATTTTCTGGTGAATTTATATGAAATGGTTTTATAAGAAATTATTGATTTATGTATTTGTCTAAATTTTTTAGAAATGATTTTAATTATATCTTTCAAGTTCACAACTATATCATTATTTCATTATTTTTTTTTATAACATGAGATATGACCGAGTACATAGGTAAGAACGAACCTCAATCATATACCGAGTGAATTACTTGAACAAACCGCCTCCGAGTAGTTCTAGTTCTATATAGAACCTCTGAAGACTTTTTGACACACGCTTTTGTACTATCAAATGGTGTGAAAAAGATTTAGTATTGAGTAGAGTGAACCAAAATAATACAAGTAAATTGCAGTATAGGTATATATCAGTAAGCGGTATTTGTAAAATCCTTATATCTGGGTTTGCTAAAGTGTTTCTTTTGTAAAAGTAAATGTGTGGTTCGAAAAAGCAATTGGCTAATCAGAGGTGTGGTTTCCAAATAAATAACACCCTGTATAGGTCATAACAATGGCTGGTCAGTGTGGGGTCATATTACTTCTCCAACTGTCCCCAGTCATAACAATCCTGCGAAAAATGGTTCCAAGCCTCCAAAAAATATGAGCAATAGCTCATTCGATTCATGATGCAATTCTGAGAAAGATGTTAGTTTTTTTTTGCTAACGAAAATTGCAATGGTTAAAACAAAAAACAAAAACAATAAAAGGAGTTCAGATTCTCAATGAGGAGGAAATTCACAATAAAAAAGTATGGACTCCCGGAACTCTATCTACATTATGTATGATTTAATTTAACGCAAAAAATATGGCTCCGCGCGACCGCTACGGCATGCGCGAGCCTTTTCTAAAGGAAGTACACCACATAAAATAATTTTTTTATAGTATTAAATATCAATTTAATAGTTTGAACAAATTATGGTGTGTTTTCAACACTTGAAAAAACAAGGTCCCGTTCGAAAAAAAAAGTTTATTTTTTAACAAGTTAGGCATTTGTTAATTAGTCCTTATTTTTCGGACCTCAATTTTCATATAAAACGGCATAAATGTTTAAATAACAAATCTAAAAATGTTTCGCTCCTTGGAGCCCTTTTCATATATATACTTAACAAGTTTCCAAAAGTTGTTTATTTTGTTTATTATAATTTTTTAAATTGAACAAAAAATGAAATTTTTTAAAAATGTTTTTAAAATTTTGTTTATCCATATGTTTTGCTATTGTTGTTTTTGCATCAAACGAGGGCATTCAATAACATTCAAGAAAAAATCATTTTTCAATTTCCGGGCAATTTTCCTACATTTTTTTCCGTATCAACCATCCTCGGGCTATTACAAACATTAAAATAGCTAAATCGGTCCAAATCACGTTTCGCGCCTACAAAGAATGGAGATTCATTTTTATTATATAGATGATTTCCATCTATCAATTTGGTAATGTGTTTGAATATTGAGGAAAGAAATATTTCATAATTTTTTAGGTATTACACACAAGGATGGAGGTTGTAGTAATAAAAAACATTGATACAAATATATGCATGTATTTCTGTAATTTCAATACAAACTATAGCATAACTAATTAATAAATAAAAATTATTTCATCAACATAACAATAAAATCTCACTTTCATATAATTGGTGACCAACAGGTGTGATATGCCCCAGAATTTTCCAGCTATTTAAAGGAGATTTTTAATTTGAGATTTTCTAAAAAATAACAAATAGCATTTTTTCACAATACAATCATAATCTATTATTTGTCAATATCTGCCCAAAAACAGAAAACTTTTCTATTTGAATGGAATCACTCACAGAATACCCCACCGTGACTCGTTTTGATTCTGACAATTTTGCTTTGCTGCCTTTATTGGAGCACATATATGATAACATTAATAATGAAACCAGCAGCAGCATCAGTTTGATTGGGGAGTTTTCAAGAAATGTCACAGAAATTTTTGGAAAACTTACAGAGATGATGGAATTAAAATTGTTAGAGAACTAATTTTCTCAGAGTGATTCTCCATTTTGGGTCAGATTTCAACAAATAATGGAAAATATTAATTTGCAGATTTATTTTTTTCTATTTAGTGAAATTTCCCAATGTAACATACTAATGCATCATCACAATATTCAAAATATAAATTAATTACCTACAAAAAATTGTGATAATTAGAGGACATAACATACCTCGCGATCCACTAGTATATTTGAACAATAAAATGGAAAATAAAATATAACGAATTCGTTTGTAATAATTGAACTTAATAACAAACATCCTTCCATACTGAATTCCACTTCTCCTATCAGTAAAAACTTTTTTCTGTACGGGACTATCCCACACGAGATACGTAAAATAATACTCAAGTTGAAGAAATCTGTCGAATATGGCTTGGATGATACGGTGGTCAGTTTTGTGGAACCTCTGACGGTTTTGATAAACGACTATTTCAAGGTACTCTTCAAAGTGCCTTCAAAATTGCAAAAGTTATACCTCTGCATAGAAAAGGGGATTGTGAAGAGGTTGACAATTATCGACCAATATCTATTATTGCAATTTTCTCTAAGATTATTGAGGTTTTTAAAAAATTAGATTACGGGGATATTTGATGAGTTTGAACTCTTGTACTCTGTACTCTTGTACTTTGAGATCACATCCGTTATTGACCATGTGTGACTTCTCTAAGGCCTTTGACTGTGTCTTCCATGAACTCCTATTGGGAAAGCTTCAATTTTATGGCATAAGAGGCACGCTATTGAAATTATTCGAATCTTACCTAGAGGAAAACATCAATATGTAGGTACATTTGAATAATAATTCTAAATCTGAACTCAAATCCAAGGTTCCGTTCTAGGACCGCTGCTTTTATTTTATTTTTTTATTTTATTTATTAAGTAATCTACAGAACAGACAGTTCCAATAATCGATTACAATAAATAAAAACTAAGTAAATAATCATTCTTAAAATAATACGATGACTCAAACCAAAAATTAACTCCAGATTACCTGAATCAATATCAAATTGAGAGACACATTTAGTTGAGGATGACAAGTAGACCTTTTACATTTAAATTGGCTTTCTGTTACAATTCGCATTTGCTTCTAAGGATGACATTTCAATTTCAATTTTTTTTCTAAATGTTATTACATTACATCTAACATAGAAATCTATATTCCTAAAATAATTAGCAATAGAACACATATTGTATAGTGGGGAATTCAAACCTAGGTTGGTTCGAGGTTTAGGCAAAACAAATATATCTCTTTTTCTATTATTAAAGTATATACTGCAGTTCAGACTAATTTATGACAACAAGTGAGGGTTATCTATTTCATTATGTAGTAGCTTAATAGAAAAATAATAGAATAGCAATTTTCTTCTAAATTCTAAGGTTGTGAATTTGAATTCACTTAAGGAAGTATGATAACTGAGATTAAAAATATATTCACCATGTTTTTTCATCATATACATAATTGATATGTGTTACCATATGCTGTCGAAATGTCTAATTGTCCTTTTTGCAGAAGATACATCTTTTATGAGCTCAAATAGGAACATTCCACTTCTTCATGACCAAGCAGAGACTCTCATATTCGAAGCAGAGGCTTGGTTTTCTGCAAAGAATCTGCAACTCAATAGAGGAAAAACAAAAAAATGTATGAATTCTAGTAACAACCCAATCACGATAGGAAACCACTGCAAATCACTTGGGATTGTTACGGATGACTGTCTGAATTGGACACACCACGTGGAAATGCTCAGTACCAAACTTTCCAGAATTCTGTTTTCGCTTAGGCAACTTAAACAATGCCTCAATCCAAGTATGTTGAAAAATATATATCTTGGACTATTTCACTCCTTGATCAGCTATGGAATGGTTTCATGGGGTGACTCAGTTAACTCTATCCAGATGCTACAGAAACCAGCAATAAGAATATTAGCGAAGACTGGGTATAGAGAACATTGTCAACCAGAATTCAAAAGACTAGGTATTTTACCATTTCCCTGTATTTACATAATCCAAGATCTGACTGAAATTCATTCCAGAAGACTATTAATGTTTTCAGCCTTCGTCATCATAATTCACGTTCTGCTAGAGCTCATGACTTAATTGTGCCTCGATACAGATTGGTCAAATTAGAAAAGAACACGTTGAGTCTCAAACAATACAATAAACTTTCCCATACTAGATCTATGAATGAAATATGTTTCAAAAATAGTGTGAAAAAAAATCCTTCTTGCACATTGCTTTTACTCTGTTGATGAATATAATCAAACACCAATACTTTACTTTACACCAATATTTACTTTTTTGTTTGTTTTTTTTTTGTTTCTTGTCTTTTTTTTTCTGTGACTATTATTATATTATATCTAGTAATTCAATCTTCCTGTTGTTTGTATTTTACATAAAATGTTGACTCTGACTTGCTGACCATATTATGTATGAGTAACATAGTCAAATATATCTGTGTAGGGTGCACAATCTTGATGATGTGGATATAGAGGTCACGGGCTAAAAAACAAGAGAAGGAAGTTCATCGATAGACGGAGGAGAAACGTTGAGAGAGAGAGAGAGAGAGAGAGAGAAACAAGAGGAGGAAGTTTGATGGCAAAAGTAGAAGAAACGAGGAGGAGGAAGAGTTGCAGGAGTATTTCTGAAAAACTTTGAGAGCACAAAATATTGAACGAAAACAACGGGAAGCACTGAAGAAAGAAGTTTATGCAGTACGAGAATAATAAAACAAAAAAGTGTGGCTGTGCACGAGAAAACGACCATTTGAAAGAATTAGAAAGGAAAGTGGATATAAACCAAATAGTGGATAGAAGCAGCTAGTATAATCAAATAACGTTGAGCCTCGACTAAAATAAATTCAATAGAAAATAATGTTCTCAAATTCATGTTTAAAAAAATATCCCTTATCATGAATAAGTATTTGAAGTTTTCCACATCTTCCGTTTATGTTGAGTCGAACAACAAGCTTTCGTGCAAATATTTAATTTGCATGTTCATGAGTATCCTTTGAGAATCGCCTTCGAACCTCATTTAATATTCAAGAACTATGCAAATGTGTGATAAAATTAGATTTTTTACTGCATTGTGTTCAGTGAGACTGATGAGGAATTTCAGTAATCCACAACTAACAAACGTTGTTATTGAATTGAATCGATAAACGAAGAGAAAATTATTTTCAGTCGAATCGATCTTCATTGTTGCTTTTGTTGTTATTGTTGTCATTACTCGGAACTCACTCCTTTGCCCGAAGTTTGTACAAAGTTTTTTCCATTCAGCTTTCAATTGACCGAATGAGGTTTTCCAATTCAACAAATATATACGAGGATGTACATGGAGATTTCGTCGATGTCAAGAGATCGACTCGATCAATAATTATAATTCATTCACTTATAGAAATACTAGATAGAATAAATAAGTTGAAAAATTCTGATACTGTGGGCATAGACTGTATTTCTACAAAAATTATAAAAAACTCCTCTATTGAACTAGGAAGATTTCCTTAGAATTTGAAAATTGGAACGTCAAGTGAGGTCAACAGAGAGTGCCATCCACAGTCTTTTACAGTACCTACATTCACAAATATTTGGATCGGGAGGGATAGTATTTTTCGATCTCACTAATGCTTTTTACTATTTGGAACTCAAATATTTCGAAAAAAAGCTATATTCTGTAGGTATTAGAGGAAAATACTGAAATGCTTAATGGCCTGCCTAGAAAATAGGAAAATGTTCATCAGAATAAATGGCATTGAAACAAAAACGTATGATGTGAATCTTGGAGTTTCACAGGGATCAATACTGGGGCCATTGTAATTCCTCATTTTCATGAACGATCATCCAAACTACATGAATACTGATTGCTTAGTATTATACGCAGATGACATCTCACTTGCGGCATATGGTAATATCCACATGAGCTACAGGACAGTTTGAATTATTCAGCGGATAAATTTGCCGAATGGTCATCGAAAATGGTATCATACTGAATTCCTCTAAAACTGTTTCACTCCACTTGAAAGGCAGAAAATTATTGGACGGTCTCATTAATGTAAATATAGGAGCAAATAAATTTATTCATATGATGAAAAACACAACATAACTATATCACACCCACTGCAAAATACGAATAAGACCATTCATTCAAAATTAAAACCAGAAATACCAAAAAACAAACAAACTCATGCAGTAAATAGAATACCGTGTAAAGACTGCCAAGGTGCATATATAGGTCAAACAAAACAATATTTGCAAAAACGAATACAAGCCCACAAGTACTCAAAAACTGACAGGCTTATCCAAACACGAAAAAGAGAATCAACATTAGAAATCAGCCTAAGCCCTGTGCAGGGGTCACCACAGGGCTGGACCAACCCCTTCCCCCTCACTCACTCGTGGGAACAAATGACCACTGAGCCAAAATACCGAAAGTGAATGAGGACAACTCTTGGCCTTCTCGTTTTCTCTAAGGGCACTGAAGAGGATATGATCCCGAGAGTTCTCCGAGATCGGAAGAGGACTCTTCAGGGTGCTGAACAAACGATAGGGGCCGCCCAGGTGAACCTCCAGCACCGTAAGGTAGTAACGGCAGTACTTGCAGTTGCTAGGAGGGAACCCGAAATCGGGAACCATGGATGCGACATGGTGAAACAAATCGTATCAGATAAGATACAATGAGCAAAAAGGCTCAAGTGTCATCGGAGGCCATGACCAGACGAGCCTACGGGGTAGAGGTTTCAGTGGGTAAATCTGTCTCAGGGACTCCCACACTACCGCAAGGTGCCCATAAAGAATTTCCTCCACCTTCCAAAAAAAAAGTGAATACTCATATATATTACAGATATTTTTATATTGTGTTAAATAACGTGTTATATTTCGAACTCAATGTTTTTGATTAATTATTTAAGTGCATACATTTTAATATTGAGTTAAGTAAGATATGTCTCAAACTCCAAATTATACGAATTGACTGAATAAAACCTTTATTCCGAGAAATTGAAGAAAATATATACAGGGTCGCTGATATGTATGGAAACGGTCGATTATCTGCTAAAGTAAGATAGCTAGCGTAAAATATTAAGACAAAAAGGTTTCTGGGTTATTTCAAAATCTATTACAATAAAGAGAAATTAAGTATACAAGATCAGTCAAAAAGTCATAACGAAACAAAGTTACTTTTTCGTTAATGGAACACCCTGTATTTTATTCCATATTTCAATTCTTCCCAAAATTCTAAATAAAATTAATAAGCACATCATATCCTAAATTTAACGTTTTCGGGATATCGAATTTTGAAAATAACTTATATAATTATACAAAAATATTTTAGTCCATTAAGTTTATAGTCAATCAAGTTACCTTTGAAAGTTCCTAGCTCCATAACAACGCCGCATCGTTCTTTTGTCTAACAGTGATGATCTTGACAACACATGTCAAAAAAAAACATTTATTGTGAATAATTTTCGCGCAAAAATGACATGTTTAAGTGAAACCGAGCGTATTGAAATTTTAATGATCATAGGATATGGTGACCAAGTAGTCGATATTTTTAATGAATTGCGTGCCGATCGGGAACCTCTTTCTAAATCAACCGTTTCAAAAACATTGCAGCGTTTTCATGAAACTGGTGGTGTCAAAGATCGACCAAAAAGTGGAAGACCAGTAAGCGTTACAATTGAAGACAATTCTTGGAATGTCTTTAGATGTGGTGGAAAATCCAATGAATTCGGCATAACAGAGAGCTTTGAAGCATAACATAAGTCGATATTCCATTCAAAAAATTTGCAAACTGCAAAAATTCCATCCCTCATATAAAATTCATTTGTTACAAGAATTGAGTGAAGACGATTTTGATCGTAGAATCGAGTTCTGTGAAGTTATTATGGATAAATGAAACGAAAATGTCAACTTTGTCAACCACATATTGTTTTCTGACGAATCTACATTTTGTTTAAACGGGCACGTAAACCGACACAACTGTAGGTATTGGTCAGACCAAAATCCACATTGGATGGAGAATTCACACTCAACGACCACAAAAAGTAAATGTTTGGTGTGGCATTATTGGTGGACACGTCATAGGACCCTATTTTATAAACGGAAATTTGAACTCTGAACGATATTTATTACTTTTGCAAGAGCATAATATTCCAGGGCTTGGACGATTATTCCCGAACAATAACAATCCCAATTTTCCAACAGAACAAATATGGTTTCAACATGATAGGGCTCCTCCATATTTTGTACGTGTGGTACGGTCATATCTAGATGAAACTTTTTCTGATAAATGGATCGGACGCAGGGGGCAATTGAATGGCCAGCTAGGTCTCCCGATATGACCCCACTTGACTTTTTTCTGTGGGGTTACATAAAAAACCTAGTCTACAAAAATAGGCCGCAAAATATCGAAGAGTTGCAAGAAAGGATAAGGCATGAAATTTGCACCATTTTTTTCAACATGATTTTAGCTTCACTACAAAATTTTGTTCAGCGAATTTATCACTGTCAGGACGTAAATGGTAAATACTTTGAGCACCTTATTAAATAGAATTCCAAAGGGAATATTGTTTATTAAAACTTGTTTTCTCTCTTTTTTTTCTGGCATAACTATTGTTTTTATAAAATTAAAAATATCCAGGACATTCATTAAAAAATACATTCTTTCGTTTCATGCATTTTTATCAACCCTGAACAATTATGCTTTTTTATTTTCTCTAAAAAAATAATAATTAAAATTTAATCATATCCATAATACTCCACCTTGTGTAATTTTCATGATAAATATCTATCATTTCGGACTTTTTCTTTAATAAATTTGAGAGTAGTAAAAAGTTATATTCAAAATTCGATATTTCGAAAACGGTTGAATTTAGGATATGATGTACTAATCAATTTTATTAAGAATTTTGAGAAGAATTGAAAAGGGATTAATATACAGGGTGTTCCATTGAAGAAAAAGCAACTTTGTTTCGTCATGACTTTGTGTCTGATCCTGTATACTTCTCTATATAGTTTTTGATTGACGTTTCGTTCTCAAAATCTTCTAAATCGCCTTTAATAGTTTAAATAATTTGTTTTTTGCTCTTGCAGAGTCTTTGAGGCTTTTTCAAATGATTCATGTCTATTGAGATCTGCCAAAAAATTTGAAAGTGACGTATTGCTCATTTGATATATGGGGTGTTGTTCAGATCAGTTTATTAGCATTCTGCCATTTCTCACTTCTTCTCTGAGTAGAGGTAACCATGTATGGTCCATTTCAACAGAATTTGTCGAAAAGCAGTTGTTATTGCAAAGAAGGATACAGGCCGTTTCTTTCAATTTTCTCCTCTCTTGATATATTTTTTTTTTTTTTTTTTTTTTTTATATGTTCTAGTTCCCACGAAAAGGGTATCCTGTAATGTTCAGAGAACATCGTGGGAACCAAGGGAAAGAAGGTAGGAGTTGGTGTTCTTCTTAAATTTCTGGAGGTTGTATGCCTCGGGGAACACCTCCCTAGGCAATGAGTTCCAAAGCCTCGCAGTTCGTTGGATGAATGAGTCTTTGGAAAGTGATGTTCTGCAGGTCTCCAAAGTGACCACGAAGGGGTGTGAAGACTGAACTTGACGGGTTAATCTCGAAGAGACTGCCAAAGGAGGAACGATTGTTGATATTTCAGAAGAGCATCGCCCATGAAAATATCTATAAAATAGAGACAAATCGCCAACTTTTCTACGGTGTTCCAGACAAGTGAGCGAGTTTGTAAGCGAGGCATCACCGACGAGACGAATTGCCCTTTTTTGGACAGAATCCAATAGCTTCAGGATATGTTTAGGTGCCGCACTCCAAATATGGGAACAGTATTCCAGGACAGGTCGGATCTGTGCCTTATAGATCATAAGCAGCTGACTGGAGGTGAAATAGCTCTTGGCACGAAACAAAAACCAAGTTTTGGGATGCACATTCCAGCTAGGTCGGTTTTATACAGGTTTTAGTGGTATGACGGATTTTCCCAGGAAATGTTATTGCTGATAGTAATACCAAGCATCGATATGGATGACTTCAGTGGTATGGTTACTCCTGACAAAGTTATGTTAGGCACAGTGAGATCGGCTTTTCTAGAGAAAAGACATGCTTGTGTTTTGTTTGCATTGAATTCTACCAAGTTATTGGATCCCCATTCGAGAATTGTTGCTAAGTCCATATTTATATTGTTAACATTTCTTCCTCGTTCATTTCTGGTTTCACGGGCTGATATAGGGGCCCTGGAAGAGAATGCGGTATGGAGGGTACTATCATCGGCAAAGCTGTGTACGGGACATGAAGTTGCTTTCAACACGTCGTTGATGTGAAGTAAAAATAGTGTTGGTGCTAGAATGGATCCTTGCGGAACACCAGCATTTATGAGTAGAGTGTCAGATGAAACTCCATCGACCACTACATGGAGAGACCTGTTTGAGAGAAAACTAGCAAGCAGAGAACACAGCTGAGGGGGCAAGCCATAAGATGGAAGCTTGGCGAGGAGTCCCTGGTGCCAAACTCGATCGAACGCCTTGGAGATATCTAATGCCACAGCTAAAGTTTCTCCATACTTTTCAATAGATAGCTGCCATATATGTGAGACGTATGCGAGCAGGTCACCAGTTGATCTCTGATGGCGGAAGCCATATTGCCTATCATTGATAATTCCTGAGTCTCTCAGATATTTGGTTCTTTCATCAAGATTTTTGTCCTTTTCCATTCAATCGTATGATCGCCATTGGATGTAAGGATATGTTCGGCTATTTTTGATCCAGTAATTTGTCGATTTCTGATGTAACTCTGATGTTCACTTTGGCGCACTTCTAATGATCTTGACGTTTCACCTACATAACAATCACTACACGAACCAGATATATTGTAAATACAGTTTTTGGTACTTTCTTCGGCGTTTTTTGTTTTGTTTGTGTTAGTATAGATCTCAGTGTGTTTGTTGTTCTGAATGATGTTCTCACATCATACCTGTGATGTCCAATCCGTTTGATTGGCAGCCTTGAAAATCTTTTATCTCAATCATCTGTTCAAGCAAAAACTATAGTAGCAGGCGATTTAAATAATGACTATTCAGATACAAAATATTCAGTTTTTCATGATATGAACAACTTATTTCTATCATTTGATTTTTCAATGCACGTTAGATGAAAACCCCTCGGAAAAACAAAATAAAACAATATGGCAGAATATATAGCAAGAAGAATTACAACAATTTCCAAAAAAATTGTGAGAGTACTCACTGGAGAATTAGACCAAACCCGACTGAGGCTCTATGGTTGTTTCACAGTAAACTACTTCAAATATTCAATGGAAATATTAAAAACATCATATAAAAAACCGTGAATTACCAACGATATCCGAATATCAGACAAAAATCTAAGATCAATGCATACAATAAGGAAATATACCAATAGTGAATTGTTCTTAACATATTTCAACAAATACAGTAAAATGTATAGAATGTAGTCCAATGTGCTAAAGAAAAACACTACAAATCCAGATTTGAAAAAGCTTGAAACATATCAAGAGAATACTGGAGAGTAATAAATGACTTGAGAAGAATTACCAATTCTTTATCACCCCCTATTAATATTGATCCAGATTTTCTTAATAATTATTACTGCTCAGTAGCCAAATAAATCATAACAAATTTAGATAGTCAGATCCTTTAGATTACCTCCAAAATGAACTCCCACAAAACTTTTTTTGGAGCCAACTGATGTTCACAAATTGAGAGAAACGTTCAAAGAAATGAAAAATAAGAAATCGGGGGGTATGGATGAAATATCTGTTAATATATTCGAAAGTCTACCTGACACTGCTTTATATGTCCCGATAAATAAATCATTTGAGTCAGGTTCGTTCCCTTCTGCCTTGAAAGAAGCGATTATAATCCCACTTCACAAAGGTGGTGAAACTGACGATCCTTCAAAGTACCGTCCAATATCCTTTCTATCTACACTTTCAAAAATTATAGAAAAACTCGTTAAAAAGAGAATCATGAAATACATACAAAAATACCACATATTGTCGCAGTATCAGTTCGGATTTCAAAGTTCAAAAAGCACAACTGGCGCAATTCTTTCATTTCTTGAAAATATGATCTCAGTCTGAATGAGGGCGAAGTGGTTGCGGCAGTGTTGATAGTGTGGATCACAGAGTACTGCTGGGAAAACTATACCATTATGGATGTAATGGGATTGTTTACAAATGGTTCGAATCATATCTTCGTGAGAGGAAACAAACTGGGAAAATATCCGATGAATGTTCGGTTTATTCACATGCCAAATCAGGAGTCCCTCAGGGTTCGGTACTCGGCCCAAAATTATTTTCATTGTACCTTAATGATCTAACATATTTTCCAATCACCGGAAAATTCACACTATTTGCAGACGATACTACCATCTTATGGCATGGAAAAAATGTGGAAACTCTGAAAACATTTGTATCCCAGGAACTCAACGAAGTCAAATCTTGGTGCAATTTGAATCATATTTGTTTCAATGTGAACAAAACAAATATAATAACATTCAAATTTCAATTTGAAAATCTGATCTTAAGTACACATCAAGTCGAAAACAAATCAAGCACTAAATTCCTGGGAATACACATTGACAGAAAACTAGGGTTTGAAGAGCATATGACATCGCTTAAAAAGCGACTAGCATTGGGTTGCTATGCTATTAGAGTTGTGACAAATGAGTTTGGTCCAGCTATTGCTAGAAACACATACTTTTATCTCATAGAATCCCATATCAGGTATAGCATACCCTTCTGGGGCTTTTGCAGCCTGTTAAATTCTTTGTTTATTCTACAAAAGAGAGCAATTCGTTATGTATGCAAGGTCAAAGCTAGAGAACATTGTAGACCACTGTTTATCCATCAAAAAATTATTACGCTCAGATGCCTTTTCATTTTGGAAACTGTATGCTTGATCCACATCAGACATCATTCATCAAATGAAAACCCCGTAAATCACATGTCCACCAGAAATAACTGCCATCTTTCCCTTCCAATACCCAAGACGACTCGAACCAAACATTCAATTATATATAAAAGCAAAAAAAATTATAATCATTTGCCAGAGCATTTTAGAGAAATTGGAAGTATTATAAGTACAATGGTTACTCCCGGCTAAATGTAATACGAATGTTATAATTGTTTTGTGACTTATTTTGTTGTATTTAATATTATTGATACTTTTTTCATATTATTAATATTTATACTATATTGTTTTATACTAGTTACTTTCGAATTGGTCACAGTGGTTCCCTCCACTTCATGTTACTCCCTCACAACACTTTGTCAATAGGAATAATGATTATTTGACAATTAACCACAGTTTTGATTGATTGATTGATTGATTGATCTTCTCAGATAATCCAGGGACATAGGGTATTATGTAGGTTGTGAAAAGTGTAGGTGATGTGAGTACTCATGTTCGTTGTGTTGATTTGTTGTTTGGTGGATTGTTATTTTCAATGTCAGTGATTGTTTTTTCCACAAACTGATCCGGATATGCATTTTCCCTGACAACAGATTTTATTAGGTTTATTTTTTCCTGAATATTCTGGTTGAGTTGGGCTCGATTATAGAGACATTCAACTATAATCGAGCCCAAACAGTTTGCAATTCCAACCAGAATCTACAGGAAGAAATAAACCTCATAAAATATTTTCTCAGGGAAAATGCATATCCGGATCAGTTTATGGAAAAAACAAACACTGACATTGAAAATAACAATCCACCAAACAACCAATCAACACAACAGGAGTACTCACACCACCTACACATTTCACAACCAACATAATACCTCATGTCCCCGGATTATCTGAGAAGATCAAACGGATTGTACATAGGTATGATGTGAGAACATCATTTTTCGTGAAAAAAGGCATTTATAAATGTCTCTATAATCTAGCCCAAACAGTTTGCAATTCCAATCAGAATCAACAGGAAGAAATGAACCTCATAAAAGGTGTTCTCAGGGGAAATGCTTATCTGGATCAGTTTGTGAAAAAAACAATCACTGACATCGAAAACAACAATCCACCAAACAACCAATTAACAAACCAACAGGAGCTCACATCACCTTCACATTTCACGACCAACATAACCCTGACAAGATCAAAGGGATTGGACATAGGTATGATGTGAGAACATCATTCAGAACAAATAACACACTGAGATCTATACTAACACAAACAAAACCAAAAACGCCGAAGAAAGTACCAAAAACTGTGTTTAAAACATACCTTGTTCGTGTGGTGATAGTTATATATGTGAAACATTAAGACCATTAGAAGTCCCACAAAGTGAACATCAGAGTTACATTAGAAATCGACAAATAACTAACCGGATAAAAAATTGCAGCACATATCCTCACATCCAATGGTGATCATACGATTGAATGGAATTGGACAAAAATCTTGATGAAAGAACCACATCAAGAGAGGAGAAAATTGAAATTGTATTCTTCTTTCCAATAACAACTGCTTTTCAACAAATTCTGTTGAAATGGACCATACATGGTTACCTCTACTCAGAGAAGAAGTGAGAAATGGCAGAATGCTAATAAACTGATCTGAACAACACCCCTCATATCAAATGAGCAATACGTCAGTTTAATTTTTTTTGGCAGATCTCAATTGACATCCGTCATTTGAAAAAGCTACAAAGACTCTGTAAGAGAAAAAAACAAATTATTCAAACTATTAAAGGTGATTTATAAGATTTTGAGAACGGGGGCAGATATAGTCCCCGAAACGTCAATCAAAAACTATATAGAGAAGTATTTTTACAAATGTTTATAGGCAAATTCAGAATACGGCAAGCTACTAACTGATTAAATAATTTTTCTTTGGGAAATATAAATTGGTGAACGCATTAACTTATCGGGGTGATCCAATTAGTTTGACCTTTCTGCACTTGTATAGATTTTCCTGATTATAGAAGAAGAAACATTGTTGCTCCACAAAAAATCACATTCTTCAATAAAAAAATAAAAGTGTCGTATATGCACGACAAAATATAATTTCGAAATAAAGTTTCATTCAATATGAGTTGGAAATGTATTCAATAGATGAACATATATTTAAATCAAAGAAATGTTAGCATTGCATTGAGAAATCCATTTTGTCACAATTATTCCATCAATCGAACACACCTGTGTTTTGAGATGAATTTCATTTAGTCGGGTCAAGCCAATAAGAGTGAACAAATACATTTGGTTGAATCAACAATTTTTTTTTTCGTGACGTCAACTTTCAAGATTGTTGACATGGGCAAAGCCGAACGCATTCTGGGTTTCGAAATCAAACGGGATCGGAACGAGAAGAAAATCTGGATCAATCAGAAACGGTATATCGATCAAATATTGAGGAAGTTCAATCTGCAGGATTGTAATCCCTGTGATACGCCCCTGGCGCCATGATAACAGCTTCGTAAGAAACAGTGCCCAACGTCATCTACCGCGCAGGTGAAATAAGCCTCATGCATGCCTCCAGGAAGGAGGGAAAAGCTGCTGCATTGTTTCTTGGTCTGCACATATTGCCGGTAGCCTGCAACGAATGTTGATAAGGATTCTCTGACTCTTTTTACATTTCTCAAACAATCAGTTCAATATTCCATATATTTAAGTGTTTATTGAATCACCAGTGTTTTCTTACGGCAGCAGGTTAGGTTAGGTTAGACGGGCACCGGTTTCCCAAATATGGTTGAATCCGCCAGAAAAATTTCATTTTTACAATTGCATTATTCACTCGTCAAGTACAAGTTAGTGTCCACCCTGTATTTTAATGAAGCTTCAATGTGTGGCATACTTTTCGTATTATTTTCCACTGTTCGATAATATAACCGTTATAATATTGAATGTCATACCAGCATGTGTACTCTCCGTAATGTCATGAACATTATCAAATCATTCATTTTATCAATATTCAGAAGTAACTATTATCACTAGTGTACGAGAAGCGGCTATTCACTTACATGTAAAAAATAAAATACAGCAAGAGATCCGCTGCTGGACTATATATGCATTATTACTTTCAATTGATTTGTTCCAATCAAGTAACTTATTGGTTTCAAATATTTGAATAAGTTTGAAATCTTCTATTTTTTTACTGTCAACATATTATTTAATGGAAGAAAACGTATTTGAAATATTTAATGAGGTCAGCAAAAAATAATACAAAAAATTATTGAAAGCACAAAATTAATTGTTTTTCTATTAGTGTTCATCTCATATATTTTCAATAACAATATCTTCCAATGATATATATACAGGGTGTAACTGAATAAGTGTAAAACATTTAAGGAGGTGATTCCTCATCGAAAAAAAGATAGGATCTTTCATATAAAGAAACTTCATTGGAGCATCCCTTGTTAAGATACAGCCCCTTAAAGGGGGTACATAAAATTTGTATAACAATTTTTTTCACAAGCACTGAAAAAGTTACAATATTGAAATTAACCTGACGTTTTGTACTACCAAAAGACACTTAGCCAGTAATTTATTTGGTTTACCCCATGGTTGTAAGGGTGAAAAACGCAACCCTAAAATTTATTTCCAATGTAACTTTTTGTCTTATTATTTGTTTACCATTTAAAATTTATTTCCGATAGCCTGTTTCATTCTAAACAAAAATGTCTCTTGGGTTTTTTGCCCAAAATAAACCAGTAAGCAGCAAAACATTATTTTACGAACAACTACAGAGATACATCGTCATAAATGCGAAAATACGAAACTAATCTATCTAGTAGGTCGCTATTAGCGATAGTGACAATTAAATTGGTATGACGCTGTCAGTTTGGGAATTTTCGAAATTGAATTAATACTAATTGTGTGTTGTTGTTCTGTTCTTAATTTGTTACTTTAATAATTCACTTGTTAATAAAATGGCATACACAAATAAGGAAATGGCTGATATGCATTACGTTTACGGTCTGTCGCAGGGTAATGGGTTAGAAGCTTCTAGAAGATATGCTGAAATGTATCCTCAACGGCAGCATCCTTCACATAGAATATTTGCTCGACTTCATCAACATGGAATATGTTTTCGAATTTTAAAGCCCCAGTACTAGAAAGATTCTTTCCAGAAATTGGTTTAATTTTAAAGAACAACTCTTATACCCTTACCATCTGCAACGAGTACAGGCACTGTTACCGCGAGACTTTCCGAACCGTCTTGAATTTTGCAATTGGATGCTGGAAATGATTAGAAGAAATTGTGACTTTCTGAAGACGATAGAATTCACAGACGAATGTAGTTTTTCTCGGGACAAGATTATTAATTTTCATAATTACCACATATGGGCTGATGAAAACCCTCACGCTATTGTCGAAACTAGCCATCAAGAACAGTTTTCTCTTAACGTGTGGCTCAGGTTATTAGGGATGATTTAATTGGGCCTCATTTTCTACCTCCTCGATTAAATGGTGAGGCATACGTTCAATTTTAAGAGAAGTGCATCCAGTACTGCTGGAGGAAGTTCCTTTGGGCGTCAGAAGGGATATGTTTTTTATGCATGATGGGGCTCCCGCCCATTTCAGTCAAGTAGCACGTCAGCATTTAACTGAAACATATGCAAATCAGTGGATAGGTCGAGGAGGACCACATAAATGGCCCGCTCGATCCCCGGATCTCAATCCTCTCGATTTCTCTATTTGGGGCCATTCACAGCATTTGGTATATCGTACTCCTGTTCGCGATGTAGAGGACTTAAGAAACCGCATCATCGATGCGTGCAGGGTAATCAGAGAGACTCCCGGAATATTTGAGCGAATACGTGGCTCAATGCGCCGACGTCTAGACGCATGCGTAATGTTTGAAGGTAGACATATTGAACATTCACTATGATTTCTACATGTTGTGTGTTTTGTTATTAATAACTTAGTTTTGTTTATTACCCTTTAATCGTTTAATGCAGGTACTAACTACAAAATAACAATAAATCCAGTTCGCATTTATGACGATGTATCTCTGTAGTTGTTCGTAAAATAATGTTTTGCTGCTTACTGGTTTATTTTGGGCAAAAAACCCAAGAGACATTTTTTGTTTAGAATGAAACAGGCTATCGGAAATAAATTTTTAAATGGTAAACAAATAATAAGACAAAAAGTTACATTGGAAATAAATTTTAGGGGTTGCGTTTTTCACCCCTTACAACCATGGGGTAAACCAAATAAATTACTGGCTAAGTGTCTTTTTGGTAGTACAAAACGTCAGGTTAATTTCAATATTGTAACTTTTTCAGTGCTTGTGAAAAAAATTGTTATACAAATTTTATGTACTTCCTTTAAGGGGCTGTATCTTAATAAGGGATGCTCCAATGAAGTTTCTTTATATGAAAGATCCTATCTTTTTTTCGATGAGGAATCACCTCCTCAAATGTTTTACACTTATTCAGTTACACCCTGTATATATATATATAATAATAATAATAATATCGTCTTTATTATTTTCTTCCTTTTCAACGGTACAGTCATTAGAATAAAAATAAAAATATATAGCATATTTAACTTTGGAAGAAAATTAAAGGCGGAGTTCAATTTCAATAGTGACGAATCACCATGGAAATTGCTCTTCCACTCAACCTCGAACATATCGCTCAATGCTACTCTTAGGAATATAAAGGTAATCATTTATTTCCAATTGGTAAGTAAATTAAAAAAAATAAACAATATAATCGCCATAGTTATGATTAGGGGTGATCTTAACATAGGGATGAGATGAGATAGGTGGTTTGAATGTCAGAATCAGTTACCGCAAAAGAAATTCAGTGAAATCATTTTTGAACTGATAAAGATTTTTCTGTTTGATTGAATCAGGAATGCCGTTATACAATGCATATATCTGGTACGTGAAACATCTCCTAAAAATCTCCAAACGAAATATTGGAGGGTAAGTCGGCCTTTGTGCCTTATATTAATATTATGCACGTCAGTTCTAAAAGAAATCTTTTCATGTAGGTAAGGAGGGTTTTTTCCATGATTATTTTGTGGAATAAATATATATATATATATATATATATATATATATATATATATATATATATATATATATATATATATATATATATGATATATATATATGATATATATATAATATATATATATATATATAATTCTGCAACTATCATCCCTACTAATATTTCACATAATATAGGTTCTATAGGTTTCTTTACATTGACTTCATTCATTCATTTTCAACCCGACAGACGTTGTCCTGTCCAAATTTCTATATTCCCTAATTTTTTTTCCTAAAAACTCATCCGCGTAATTTTTTTTTCCTATGTTTTTTGCGATTTCCATCTTAGTTTGCCTTTACTCTGCCCGCTTCTCGTTATCCCGTTTTCCCTTTATCCCGATTCTACGTTATCTCGTTTCCGAGTTCTCCCGTTATCCCATTTTCCCATTTACCATTGATCCCATTTTCCACTTATCCCATTTCCCATTATCCCGTTTTCCTTTATCCCCTTTCCCGTTTTCCCGTTATTCTTTTCCGGTTTCCTTTTCCCGTTATTCCGTTTTCCGTTATCCCGTTTTCCGTTATCCCGTTTTCCCGTTATCCTTTTCCGTTATCCGTTTTTTCGGTATCCCGTTTTTTCGATATCCCGTTTTCCCATTATCCCGTTATTCCTTTTTCCTGTTTTCCTGTTTTCCTGTTTTCCTGTTTTCCTGTTTTCCTGTTTTTCTGTTTTCCTGTTTTCTTGTTATCCCGTTTTCCCGTTATCCTGTTTTTTCGGTATCCCGTTTTTTCGATATCCCGTTATCCCGTTTTTCCGTTGGTTATCCCTTTTTCCCGAAAAAAATTAGCCAAATCGGTCCAGGCCTTCTCAAATTATGAGCATTCAATTTTATTATATATTATAAAAATCCTTTCTTTTCCTCAAAACCTTATTCGGAGTATAACGAACATTGAAAAAAATAATTAGCCACATCGGTCCAGCCGTTGATTTTATAAAATAAAAAAATGTCGCCCTCATCGGGATTCGTTCCTGTGACCTTCTGCTTGGTAGGCGACAGTGTAACCACTAATAGTCTAAGAGTTGGCTACGTAAATTAAAAATGATAAGGTACAAGGAAAATGTTTACATAGAAACCTTCCTTATTAGCTGAGAAGTGTATAGCTCTGTAGGCAGAAGTCAGTCACAGGGCTGAAAATGGTGGTGGGTGGTCAAAGATTTTTTATGAGTGCCGCCCGCCGCTCATATAACTCCAAACACATTTTAAAATTCAACAAGGCCTGGTACCCTAGTTGGATGAACGCCCGCTTTCAAAGTCCAAAGACCTAGGTTCGATCCCGAACTGAGCCACGCAATTTTTTATTTAATTTTTTAATTTTCTATCACACTCAAATTAACCACAAAATTTCTACAAGTCAAATATATTACCTCAGAACATTCACCCCCACAACCCCTCAAACACGAAACAGCATTTTCACAGAGCATGAAACTTTCTGGCTGCTGAAAATTTCTCTGAACCTGATTTTTCGGCGTATTTTTTCCAGGAAATAGATCTATTTCTGCCTCTTCACAAAGGTCTTCCCCATTTTTTCCTTTTCCCAAATTACAATTTTCCATAACATTAAGGAAGGATATAGGCTCTATTTGACTTGAAATAATTTATTTTCACATAGGGTATGAAAACATCGCGAGGCGACCTCCTGCTGCCTCTTCACAAGGGGATTTTCCCATTTTATCCTTGAAATACAGAATTAAATGCATTGTAAATAAGAAATTACGAGATATACTTTACTGAGTAGATAATGAATATATTTTATATATAATTTGAATTGAATTTGAATTTGGTCAAACGCGTTAATTTTTAATAAAAATAAAATATTCTAGTGCAGTCCTGAAATTTTGTGTAGTTATAGATTTCAACTGTAGAACTTGCGTAAAATTATTGCCTGAAGTCTAGGTCGGGGATTAAACGTTATTTACGGCTTAAGAAAGCTGTACAAAATTTGCTAGAGGGCAAAATGATGGCTAAGGATATACAAAATGATAATATCGCTGAACGGTAAAACTTGTTTTTATGAAGGGTTGGCAATTTTTTTTGTATTATTATAATTTTCAATGAATTATGAATTAATTACGAGTAGACAAAACGGAGGATAAGTATAAATAACAGAGAATACATCAATTACAATCTTGTGTTAACCTTTATTTCATTTATTAATTGAGAAATCTGATTTTTATCAACATTAATAATCTGACTGATCATCTTCATCCTCGTCGCTGGAATAATCAATATCTGTCATCTGAAAGATTAATTAACATTTTTATAAAAACGAAAGTAATGTATCATGTAATACTTCACCTTCAGATTCTTCCTTATTTAGTATAACATCTTCAACTGTTGACGGTAATTGTGGGCCATCAAACCATTTAAATTCATACATGGCTTGTTGATGTATCCGGCCACAATTAGTAGGTTCGAGATCCATTGGAACTGCTAAGTGTGCATTTGTCCAGATATTTAATTCTGTATTTCAAGTATAAAATGGGGAAATGCCCTTTCAAGTCAAATAAAGCTTTATATCCCTTCGCTTATGAGAAAGATCTGTAATTTCATCATAATAGAACAATTGAAATTCACGGATAATTAAAATCAGTCGAGATTTTCCAGTGATCAGAGAAATAGTTTCTGTCTTCTTTCAAACATTTGGTGCTCGATTAATATTCATTCATATTTCAATTTCAAGATAATAATAATTTTGAATTATAGCTGAAAGATACTTGAGAAAATTAACAATAAAAAAATATATGGAATATTTAAGATTTTATAATTTCCACAGAAATGATTGACTTTGAAATGATTTTTCATAGATTTGATCCTCTGTCATGGAATGGGTACTTATGTACGTAATGATGACAGATCCCAAATCATCTCTTTACATATTTTTTTTCAAACAATATTAGCACTGATTAGTTTCAATCTCTAATTTTGAATAAAGTAGTCTATTTGATGATCGTTTCGTTCAACGTGATCAGATATAACAAGCATAGTGATTAAATTATTCCACTAAAACTTCAAAAATCAAATAATCCAATAGGTGTGAATTAATATATCCTCAAATCAGGAACAAAGTCAAAAATCAGTGGTAGATTTTCATGATAGTATCCAGCAAGCAGAGAACTCTTTTCTGTATTTTTTTAAATGTTTGCTGCGAGATGAATATTCAAACTCAATTTTCAGATGATAAAAGTTATTTCAGCTAAAAAATAATACAGAAGATTTTTAATAAAAAATATATTTTTCCATCGGAAGATGGGATATTCAACATTTCCTCATTTGTATAGAAATAATTGACTTTGAAATAATGTTTTATGCGTTTGATCTTCTGACATTGTATCGATACAAGTTGAGTTTGTATGGATAACAGATCCAAAATAATTATTTTACAGTAAAAACATATTTCATATATCATGTAGATCCGATCAATATAAATTTTATGTAAGATCAATCACCATCCATTTTACATCTTCTAAGAATACTGGATAGTGGTAGTTAGTAAAAATTTCATGTCACGATATTTTTCATTATTCTCTTGTTGGTGGAAGTTAAAAGTTATATCTATCTTATATTGGAATTTTTATCTTATGAAGTGAGTCAAAGAACCCCTGCTTGATACAAAAATAAGGAACGGGAAAGAAATTCGCGCTATTCTCCATTGGAATAGCCTAGATAATAAATGGAACGCTAAATGTGGCAATATTTTTCACCTTCTTATCTACAGCATGCAGAACTCTGGCAGATTCATCCTGCTTTAGAGGCCTTATCCTCACTGCCACCATCAACCGTTCTTCAGCTGATCGAAGAGGAGGTTTCGATGTATCACTACCCGAACTGGATGGTGTTTCTGGTGTCATTTTTTCACACATATCTCACACTAGATTAAGTCACATGTCAAACTTCACTATTTTCCACATGAACTACACGCGCTTATAACCGTAACTCGTAAAAGCTTAGAGCTTGTAGTAGCGGCCACTCTGAAGTCCTGGGTGATTCTAATTCGAGCATGCCGGTATCAGACGTTTTAAGTATGGTAACTAGTAGCAACAATGGTTCGATAAAATTCGAACGGGAAAACCGGAGGACCTCCACTTCAGGGTCCGTGAAAATTTTCCGATGTTTCAGAATATCAACTCTCGGCGAAATTTTGTATAGCAAATGTATGAAGTATCCATTAAGCAATTCTTCACCATGCCACGGCCCAAAAAATTCAAAAACTTCTTGAATTCTCTCATTTCCAGCTGTAACTGCAGAAATAATCGAGATACATAAAAGTTCAACTAGGAGAAGATTTGCCAAATGCGGCCGAAAATTTCGGGAAAATCTTCAGTAACTCGCCATTATTTCGCAACATGCAATTTTCATTTTCCGTGCAGTGGAAGGAGAGTTAGGGAAAAGTTGAGAAAATAGATAGAGATCAGACAATTCAAATTACAAAATTATTTATTACTTATCATAGAGCGAAGGTTTCTTAACTATTTGAGGCATGGCTGAAATCTGAAATAAATCACCCTAGCTGCACGAGATTTGTTTTTCTTTCAGTTCAGATATGGGGTGGTAAATAGTGTTGAATTACCTGTAATAAACACACTTTCATATAGAAAAATAATAATAATAAATAATAATAATAAATCGTCTTTATCCACCATAGGATACAAGGCCAAAACTAATGGTAAATATAAAATGAAAGGTACACGCCTTAATAGAAAACATGTGAATAGGTGGAGTGTCAGCCTAGGCTGTTTTTAAACTCAACCTTCACAGATAGTGAAAATAATAAGAATGTATAGATAAGAAGAGAAAAAAGGTCATGGTGTGGAAAAGTAGGAATATATTAATCGTGGAAATGCAGTTTCAGCCTCTTTTGAAATTATTAATTGTATAAGACCTAAGTTCACTAGGTAGCATATTGTAGTATTTTGGTGCAAAACAAGAAAAACTACGAGTAAAAATAGATGATTTATGCTTGGGGATGACTAAAATTGGCCTATTGCGTGTAGCAAACCCATTTATATTTGAAAAAGTTAATCCGGTTCACGATTCATTAATAAATCTTGGGTAGTGAATGAGAGGTGCAAGGCTCTAAGCTTCTCCAGATTCAGCCAGCCTGATTTCTCTAGTACAGGGGATATATGGTCGTTTTTTCGAACACGGAACGAAAAACGCAATCAGCTGTTTTGAATACGTTGCAAACGCAAGGAATCAGATTTCCTCAGAGCCGGTCTATAAACACTGTCGCAGAAGGAGACTTTTGAGATTATCAGCGACTCACATAGTTTGAGTTTGAGTTTAGTTGATAGAAAATCCCGATTCGGATATAATTGTCTGAGAACATTGAAGGAAGTTTGGGTTATGTGACTGACATGTCTTGTGAAGCGGAGCTCTTGGTCAAACTACAAACCTAGATTTTTTATTTCGGAAACAGTTGTAATGACATCATTATCAATGCGAATTTGTAGTAGGTTCTGGATTTCACCTCTGATTCTTTTGGGTCCAAAAATCATCACTGCCGACTTCTTTGAATTGAGTTTCAATTTATGGGCTGAGGAAATGTCGAATATTGCCTGAAGGTCTCGATTTATGAGTAGCTGAGCAGTGTCAAAATTCTGAAATTGGAAGGGGAAGTGTTAAGCTGGGTGTCATCTGCGTAGTAATGTATTTTGCATTCCTGAACGTATTGGTAAAAGTCGCAGATATACAAGCTGAAAAGTAAAGGTCCGGGTATTGAGCCTTGCGGAACACCTTTGGACAGAGAAACGGCCTCCGCTATTCCTTCGGTAACGACTTTCTTTATTCGATCTGATAAATAATTCCTTATCAGGAGCACTGCTTCATCAGAAAAGCCCAGAAACAGCCGTTTATCACATAATATATCATAGGCAAGAGTGTCGAAAGCCTTACTGAAGTCCAAAAGTATCAAGTTATGTAACCGTCATCTGTAGCCCTAAAGAGATCGTCAGTAATGCACTATAAGACTGTGGTGGTGCTGTGTTGACTTCGGAATCCAGATTGCACTGGGGTATTGATATCACGTTCGTTCACGAAACCATTTAGCTGATCTTTCAAAATCATTTCAACCACTTTTGGTAGGAAAGGTAGAATAGTGATAGGTCTGAGGTCGGAGTAATTTGAGGGTGAAATACACTTCGCCAAAGGTATTATTTTACCGTTTTTCCAGGAATTGGGGAAGTGTCCTGTGCTTAAAATAGTATTGACAAAAAAAGTTATGTGATTAAGTAAGAAAGAATCGATAAGGCGGATCATTCGAAGGGAGATGTTATCGGAGCCAATAGCGTTGCTTTCAATGCGTTGAAGACAATTTTGTACCGTTTCAGTAGAGATAGTGGTGAACTGAAATGTAACGGTCCAGAAGTGAGACTCGATACTCAGTACGGTCAGGTTGAGAAACGGAGTTGAAATGATCGTTAATGCGGTCAACATACTTCTTTTTTTTCTCAAGATGTTTTTTTTATTTTTATCATAAAAAATGGTAGTATTTTTATCATAAAAAATGGTAGTACCACTATGATTCAAGTGTTACAAAATAGTTCATAAGAATTTTCCACATATGAAATTACTGAAAACAAATTTGAATTTTTGATACACATAAGGCACTTTACATGTTTGACATATCCATTCAGTTCTTGTTTGTTTGTCTTCATAGCTACAAACGCCACATCTTCTTCGTGTGGTTCGAGTTGGTGGATGTGCAATATTTTGTGTTCGGATTTCTCTGGCAACATGGGGTTCTTAATTTCTAGCATCACTTTCGATTGGGAGGATCGCTGTCTTTTTTTGGGGGCAGCATTGAAAGTTTCTGAAAGAATGCCAGTCACTATCTCTTTTCCAAAGTTCTTCAGTTTTTCTGTGGCAATTGGAGCTTTGTATAAAGTAAAAAAATTATAAACAACACAAAAACGTCAATGAAATGAAAAAAAAACACCATCATTTGAGGCTTTTCCTGTCTATTTCATATGTCTACGGCGTTCATGTTTTGATTGTAATCATGCAATATGGTCGGGCATGGAACATCACTCTGTTCCCCCTTTTGACAGTGGTATTCAACGTAGGATCATGATAATTTGAAACCAAATACACACAGCTATTATCCTCCCATTTTACTGCAGCAATTCCATAATAACTTACCGAATAGGCATATTCATACTCAACTCACAGGCAACAAATGGTGAAAATAAATGCCACAACATCAAACCTCAGGGCTCTGTCCTAGGACCATTACTTTTTATCATTTATATTCATGATATTTGTCAGCACATGTCACACATACTCTTTGCAGACGATACTTCATTATTAAATACTTCATCTGATTTTTTTATTCTGTCAGATATATCAAAAAATTCAATAAATAGTGCTGAAAATTGGTTTACTGCAAATTCCTTGCAACTCAACGTTGATAGAACCGAACAGCTGATCATTTCAAGCAACAGCCAGTACATTTCAGGGGCACACTGCAATCTTCTTGGGATTACAATCGATGATTATCTCAGCTGGTATAACCATACAGAAAATCTAAATAGCGGGCTCTCCAGCATAATATTTCTCTTAAGAAGATTGCGATATGTACTGAGTCCGGAAGTATTTAGGCAATTATACTTAGGTTTATTTCACTCCCGCATTAGCTATGGCACCATCTTGTGGGGAAATTCTAACAATGCACAAAAAAAATTCGTCTCAAAAAAAGACCGTCCGAATTCTAGCCGGTGCAGGCTTCAGAGAAGATTGTCGTCCACTATTTATGAAAATGAGAATACTGCCTCTACCATGCATATATATATATATATATATATATATATAAGAAATTATAGTTTGATTTCTGACATTCATAAATATGAGAGAAGATCAGCTGACCAATTAGCTCTACCCTTTTTGAGATCGACTAATTCAAAATTGAACACAATCAATTTGAAACTTTATAATAAGTTAAGTTCAGAGTTGCGCTCTTTGAATGATAGGAATTTTGAGATAAATGTAAAAAACATTCTCATAGATTACTGTTTCTACAGTGTAGAAGAATTTTTGAACCTTCTTAGTCTCAATAACTAAGCCCTAAACTAATGTGAGTAACTGATTTTGAGTCAGCGCCAAATAAACAAGCAAATGAATTAGGTGAGGTGTAAAATGATGGCATCAAGTTGCGCGATGTTATTCTGATAATTTTTGTGAAGTAATTTAATGATCTTCGTTGATTGTTCGTTTGGCGCCGACTCAAAATTAGTTACTTACATTAGCTTAGGAGCTTAGTTATTGAGACTAAGAAGGTTTATTTTATTTTTTACTCTTCAGTTTCGTATTTCGTCGGTTTAATTTTTTGTTAAAAAGTTTTTATTTTTTAACTTTTTGTGGATGAAATCTACTAATTACTACCTGCTTGTTTTTTGATTACTTCCAAAATACTTACTTACCCACCTTACTTCAACTATCACCAGTTAAATAATATGATTATCTACTTTTACTATTTGTTGTAATATAAATTATTTTTGTTGATCTGGTTAGTTTATTTCATTACTTTGTATATCATTCCATACTCTCATAATATATAATGATAGTGGTGGATGTAGGAGAACAAAAATAATGACAATAGTGATCTGTCATTGTCAACTACATATGTGTGCCAATGTTCACAAGGGAAAAATCAATTATCCCTTATTTTCCCATCCGTAAGAACCCAGTACAAAGTTATCCCTGATAGAATCGGGTAACGGACGAGAATTCAGAGGGTGAGTGATCAATATTCTTCATTTTGCTACCCTTAGGGGTGGATTTCATCTTTCAAATTCAAATGGGACCAACTTCGTACACCCTATCTACTGAAAATCGGAATTATCGGAGTCGGACGTCTCAGTAAAAAGTTATGCGTGGGCATACATCCAAAAAAAAATACTCGTCGAATAGAGAACCTCCTCCTTTTTGGTTTCGTCGGTTAAAAATACGCCCGAATTACATCTCAGAATACTTTTTTCCAACAAATCCGAGAGTAATTGACTCCTCATGGAATTAACTTGGCGATGATTCCTTCATCAACCAAAATGTGTACTATGTACTACGAAACTAGTCTCATGTGAAAAATTGGAGTTTTTTCTACAGTGAATGTGCTTTGCCTTTTTTTAAACACCTCTTAGTAGCAAGGAACACTTTTGTTATCATATGTCAATGAAGTCCACATCATCTATCATAATTTGGAAATTATAATTAATGAAAATTTATCATTATTTTCCATTGTTGGCAGGTAGTTTTTTATTTCTTTCTCTGGAAAACTGAGCCACAACAGCATTTCCGTTTTGTCGACAGAACTGCACCATGTATGTATGATTATTAAAAAAATATCCCTAAAAAAGTTATTTCCGGTAGTCATCTAAAACTTTTCTTCCAGATTCAGGAGCTGACATTTCAAAAATTGAGCAGCATGGGTGGCAGAAGGCTACATTCAAAGTTATTTATGGCCGTTTGCACCAACTCTTCCTTAGGTAAGGAATAACTAGAAAAGCCGTATCTTTAGGAGTTCCCTAAGATAGTTATGGATTGCACCGTTGAAAATTAGGGAACACCTCCGTAGGAAACGTTTAACGCCGGCAACAGGGCAAATTGTGTTTGTAGTGGGATTGGGGATAACTAACCTTTGTTCTTTTATTTCAAAGAATCGTTGATCGTAGGGAAAGTTTTTTACCACAAAATATCCCCTTTCACTTCGTTATCATCGAAGAAAAGGTGAGTTTCGAAAGGTTTTCTGTGTAGAACTTTTAAATTTATTGTTTACTTCATAGACAACAAATTGACCAGATAAAACCAAAGCGCTTTAGGGCTCCTAATTATACAAACAACGAGAAAAAAATATTGAAAATGGTCGGAATATATAAAAATATTATCGACTGACGGAGTCTCCATCAATGAAAAAAAAGAGGCATAGAATAAAAATGAATCTTTTTTCTCAATGATCAAAGGACCCCGCAAAATCCTCATGGAAAATGGCTCTAGGCTAAATTCGCTGAAACTCTGCAAAAAGATAGTATTCGGTATGATGATCAAAAGTCACAACCCTCCATTTCCAACCCAAGCCCCCTACAGCCCCCCAAAGCCCCCAAAGTACACTTTGCATTAACGTGTGTTAATGCATAACAGTTTCAATTCATCTTCAAAGCGTTTCCTTTCACTGCCCACCCTTTCTCCAACCGAATCCTACATTCTACCCACACCCCCACCCAACCCATTACACACTTTCAAAGTTAAAGATTCTTAATTGTTTCATTTCAATCTTTTGAGGCTTTTATTATATATATGTATATATATATATATATATATATACATTAGGCACACCCTCCCTCACCCCCCGCACCACCACACCATCCTTTATGAATGCCCCATTACACAATTGCAAGGTTAAAGATTTTTCAATTGGTTTCATTAAAATCTTTCATGTGTATACTATGTAATAATATATATATATATATATATATATATATATATATATATATGGTTATGTTACGAAAAACTAGTTATATATTTTAAAAGGAAATATATAACTAATTTCATAAAAAACCCATAAAAAGAATAATTACTAAATAGCTATTAGTTTCAATAGATTGTTTTCACATATTTTTGAAATTCTATTTCCTTTATGAAGCCTCTGTATAATATGCATTGGTAGGTGTATAGGGATCTAATGTTAAGAATTTTGGTTACCCTGTATAGTTTCTCCGTTGGGAAACGTCTAGCTCTTTTGAATGTAATTTTCATTAATGAGTTTCGAGTTGTTTGTAGGCAATTGATAGCATTATTCACTTCAAACATTTCCATTATTCAATAAAAGAAAAAAAAACTCAACAAAATGTAGGTTAAAACACTTGAAAATATATATTATGGCAAATACCTCACTAGGTGAGAGTTTAGGGACCCGAATTTGTCTACCTAAGCTAGGAAGCCCTTATCTCAAGTTAGGGATAGAAAAAAGACTTGTGCAAGCTAAATCTTTCCATAGCATTGAATTATTCATTCCCTAGTGCTAGGAAATCCTTAAAATTGTTGGTGTAAACGGGTATTAGCCAACAACAAAATTGCAAATAACATACTAGGAGAACATTCCAAGGTAACTGTTCCAAACGAATTATATCCAATCAGAGCAAGTTGGTATTTCGAAAAATAAAATAAATATTCAGGAGTTTTAGTAACTGTGTTTGTAGTAATTGCATTCTTAATGTATATACAAACAAACCACAACTGTAACTAATAAATTAATCAAGTGTTCTTTGTTTCTTAATATTTAATTTTGTTCCCCAAATAAACGCTTCTATACTCAGTTACATGAAAAAAAGTTTGTAATGTCTAAACAGGAGTAAATCCCAATAACAAGACATAAAGCGATATCAATAGGCGAGCTTACGGTTTTATATACATATACATATGAAAAAAAACCAATATATATCTGTATACACATACAGACATATATACATACATAGGTACATGCATGTATAACATTCTACTTCAACTGCTTGAAAACACCTGAAGAGAAAAATATAAATAAAGAAGAAAATACAGAATTCAACCTAATCACGATCAATTGAATAAGCTTTTATAGTAAAGTAATCAAACAGATAAAGCTGTCATCCTTACTCCTCTTCGTGGGAGACATGATAGTAGATGACGCGTGGAGCGTCATCAACTAGAATTAATATAAAAGAAATTTAATAATTCTCTCTCAATAAAACCTCAACCGCCATTCACAGCTTCCGATTCAAATTCAATGTTCGACATGTAATACTTGATGTAGTTAGAGAAAAATTAACTCTTAGCGATCACATAGAAATAATTAAAATGTTTACTAAACGGTGTTAGAAAATTAGTGGAACGGAAGATGTTCCATCTAGAAAGTGCGTGGTATTATTTAATCACTAAAATAAAAACCAAATCAAATATTAAAGAAATTAATAATTAAAAATCATTTTGAAAAGGATAGTGACTAAAGTTTATCTTTCAGTCGCAGATGATTCCACATCTGATTTTATGAACATCCTGTTCGTATTTTTAACAAATTAAAAATCATAATTTAGAATTCGACTGAAATTGTGTGTGTGAACCATCAACTATAACAGAGAAAGAAATGGTAAGCTATATTGTTGTTTGTATTATTTCGGCATATCAGATCTTTTCCAACTATTATTAAACTGAATGGCATTATTCGATTTTCTGCGAAATCTCTATCCAAAGTGAAATGTTGGTATTTGAAATTTCAATTTACTCATTTGAGTATGGCAATTCGTTATTTTTTCCTAAACTGAAATTCAATTAGCCTTGACTTTTGAACTACTCTATAGAATCTCCAGTTATCTGTATTATAAATAAAAACTAGGCTTCTATCACGCGGAATACATTCTGCAAGATTTTGATGTAATAATATATTGCACAGTGAATCTATACCTATAAATATTTCCTAGTTTATTATTGAATCAAATTGATTTTATATCTAGTATGTGTAAAGAATTACCAAATTTTATGAATTTTTCATTGTTTTATTTTCTCAATTAATAGAGTTTCAGATATTCCGTTCCAGAGTATGCATAAAGCATTTGTACAACTTTCTTACAATTGTTTTGGAATGATACTTGTTCATTCACCATAGTTTTCTAAATTCATTTAGATTTTTAAATTATTAAAATATTTGATATTATATACAGTGTGGTTGGAAAAAGCTGAATTTATTAGTTCATCTTAAGGTCATTTTGGACGTTTTAGATTCTTGAATTGTTAGTTCCTTGATACAGGGGCTTTAGAGAACTGATACAACTCACTGTCAGTTGAGAGATAAGTGCCATGTGAAGTGGAATGAATAGAAAAATCGAAATTAAACGGTTTTCTTCACATAAAGGATTCAATATAAAATTGAACCAGAGAAAGGTAGATCTCAGGTGAAAAACAACTACTTTCCTGGCAAATACCACGCAGAACGTTGAATGATATTCACCTGAAAATCCATGCATACTTCCATAAAATATCAATGGACATTGAATGCAAATGTTTCTTTCTGATAAGCTCGATTATGTTTAATTTAAGTCGTGTTCACCTAACAATCCGCATACCGGTTTCAGGCTTCTTGGCCCTCATCATTCTTTCTGTCACTAGGTACCGCCAGTTAAAGTTTATCTTTTCCGGCGTACCTATAGGTGTTACAAGATCGATGATGGTTTGTTTACGTTGTGTCTCACTTCAGCCAGAGTTCTTTGGACTTTTGGCTGGTTGACTACTCCGTACTGATGAGGGCCAAGAAGCCTGAAACCGGTATGCGGATTGTTAGGTGAACACGACTTAAATTAAACATAATCGAGCTTATCAGAAAGAAACATTTGCATTCAATGTCCATTGATATTTTATGGAAGTATGCATGGATTTTCAGGTGAATATCATTCAACGTTCTGCGTGGTATTTGCCAGGAAAGTAGTTGTTTTTCACCTGAGATCTACCTTTCTCTGGTTCAATTTTATATTGAATCCTTTATGTGAAGAAAACCGTTTAATTTCGATTTTTCTATTCACTGTCAGTTGTTAAACAATTATTATTCAAAATGTCGAACTCATTCGAAATTCCAACAATGTTTAACAAACGATAACCATGACCCTTCTATATGGAGTGGTATTGTTTTATCCCAATTACGGGTCAAGATGGTTCAAAGCTATAATGCTTTGTTGACCTTTATAAATTACCACTTTTTATGTTGTGTTTTTTTTTTTCTCCATGATATTGTATAAGTATCAGCTGAAGATGGAGCTTCAAAGCTCCGAAACATGTCCTTTTTTAAATTAGTACTTCATTTCTTCTTACATCCACTCCACTTTGAGCAGAATGGACTTCTACCTCCGTTTAATTATTATTCAGATTTGATGAAATTTTTGGAATATGTATTTAGTATATGGAAGTACTCAATTTGTATGGATTAGAATGTCATAACATACAGTGGTTGTAATGAAGTAATTTTGTTTATTAATATAATGTGCTTTAATTATTTGCATAGTATCCTCAACTAGATTGGCGAGGTACATAATTTGAACAATTCCAGCTCTCTAAAAATGCATAACATCTATATATTGGGAGGACGATATTTATCTGCCGCTCGATAAAAGTTGCCAGTGAGTTTTTATAAATTATTCACACCCAGTATAGCCCTTCATAAACTTGGTAAAAACATCTTAATTAAGTAAAATAAAGTGTGCATGGCCGGTTCATGATAATGGCTAGTCAGTTGTGGGGTTTTTCATTCTACAACTGTCCCAGGTCATGATATCGGTGTTAAACTGTTGGGTTTCTGATTGAACAACACCCTGTACGGGTCGTGATATCGTGTAATAGGACCAATTTTATCAGTAAATTTTCAATATTCGTCATTTTGCAACTTACATAAGTAAAAGTCATATATATTATTAAAAATTCAACACCCTTTATTCGTTATCGAATCATCCTTTCACTCCAATATAATTAATGATGTGCCTCGTTCTATATTTTTCATTATCCATTGTATTTTTACAATTGTTCCCAAAGATGACTGAAAGAGGTAACGGTTCGCTTCCTATAGGCAAAATTCTAACACAAAAGACTACTCAAATACACCCTTGGAAAATTATTACCTGAAAAGACTTCCTCAACATAATAAAATGAAAAAAATATAGAAATCTATATATAGCGTCCGGATAGATGGCTCATTATCTTTCATTTCATATTGGGGTTCCCTATACCTAACCTAAATAGTTTTTCAGATATTGGCTTTTTCAAATAGTAGTTCTTATTTCAATGCATTTTTTGAATCAAGATAGCTTCGAAACGACATTATCAACTTGTTGAAAGAATTCTTATTGACAGTTATTATGTTTTACGTTATTCAAAACATTCACTGAATTATTAGCGTCGAAAATGAAAACTTATCCCATTCAAGAGCGGATAGATATGATTTTAGCGATTGGTGAGTGTTTAGAGAATTGCCTTCTGGCGTCGAGGGTGTAGGCCCAAAAATATCCGGACCGGAATCATCCAAACAAGTTGGTTTTCAAACGATTGCTACATCAATTTCGTAGGACTGGAAGTGTAGCTCATGAAAAGGCAAATAGACCAAAACATATCATTGGAAATGAAGAAAATGAATTTCTTATTATGGGATCAATCATAGAAAACCCTCATACGAGACAACGTAAGATCGAGAAAGATACAGGGATAAGCAGACGGAGCATTTCTAGGGTAATAAAAAAATACAAATTTCGCCCGTACCGTATTCAGATGCACCAGGAATTATATGAAATAGACTTCCATCGGCGAATCGAGTTTTGTCTATGGGTTCTGGACAAGTTTAGTGAGGATGAAAATTTTTTGGATTCCATTTTATTTTCTGATGAATCTACTTTTCATAACAATGGCTTAGTGAACACACACAACTTCCATTATTATAGTGATGTGAATCCTCATTTTTTCCGCACTCTGGATCACCAGAATAGATGGTCTGATAACGTGTGGGGAGTAATTATAGGTACACAAGTTATAGGACCATACTTTTTTTATGGAAACTTGAATGGTCAATTTTTTTTACAATTTTTACGAGATGATCTGCATGAGCTTCTGTAGAATGTGCCGCTAAATATCAGACAACGGATGTGGTTACAATTGGTTGGAGCTCCGGCACATTTCAAATTCAGTGTCAGACAATTTTTGAGTATGTGCTTTCCGAATAAATGGATTGGTAGGTGAGGACCACAAAATTGGCCAGCGAGATCACCAGATTTGACTTGCCTCGATATTTTCCTATGGGGATACTTGAAGAATGAGGTTTACGATACTCCTCCAACCACACTGGAAAATATGAAGGAGAGAATAAGGGCTGCTTTTCGAAGAGTGACGCCTCAAATGTTATTAAATGGTAAGAAGTATTTCATAGAGAGAGTGGCTCTTTGTATTCAACAGGATGGTCGTCATTTCGAGCACCTACTTTGAATTAAATACATTTGTGTTTCATATTTTGTTGTTGTTCCAGTTGAATAATAAAAAAAATTGTATAGTCTGTTTAATGAACTACTGTCAGAATATTAATGTAAATGATAACTTCATTTTAGTGAACAGTAAATATTTTCGATGAAGTGAAGTATAACAACTGTCAATAAGAATTCTGTGAGCAAATCAAATAAATGTCGTTTCAAAGCTATCTTGATTCAAAGAATGCATTGAAATAAGAACTACTATTTGAAAAAGCCAATATCTGAAAAACTATTTAGGTTAGGTATAGGGAACCCCAATATGAAATGAAAGATAATTGAATTTTAAATTGTTATGTTCTATTTGAAATAACAAAGTTATCTTTGTCCGAAATTATAAAAAAGTAACAATGATTTATCAACATTCTGTATAATATTGAGACACGGGTTCTATCGAAATCAATAGCCCAAAACCTCTTTTATGCTTGGGCAGAATTCGAAGGGATGATTTCTATACATTTCGATGTTATTTAGTTTTCCATTTTCATAAAAAAATCAATTACGCGAGAACGGTTATAGTTAGGTACATAGTACTTATATGAAATCATAATATTTTTTTCTGACCTATTCAAAAGTGTCACGAAATACAGGGTTTTCCATTTAAAAAAACACAACTTCGATATGTCACACTTTTTTGAGCCACCCTGTAGACTCCAAAATAATTTCCTTTTGCAGCCTTAATCAATATACATATAATAAAATGGAGAAATTCCCGAAATAATTCATGGTTTGGTTTACAGGGACCGTGTCGTATGGGGTGCCCCACCCTGTATATATATATATATATATATATATATATATATATATATGTCTATATACACTTTCGAACTAATGGTATTTTTGACTTTTGGGGACAATGATCGGCGATATATAGAAAAACAATATACACCCATATATACATACATATATACATGTTATATCAGGATCCTGAATGATCCCATTGTCCCAAGATTGCATCATCTTCTACGCCGTATCTTTTTCTACGCAGTTCGACAGGAAACCAGTCAACACTTCTCAAGGTGCCCTAGATGAACGACGCCATGCATCGTCAGCACACCAAAGTCTATAAAAGAGGATCCCAGACTCCAGGAGAGCATTCTTTGATATTCTTTGATATTAATTGCTATTCATAGTTACTCATTAGCATTCACTGAATCCGATACATATTGTATTGTATAAATATTCATCCCAGTTATTCATACTGCGGATTAGTTGTAATTTAATAAAATAAAGTTCTTTTTTAAAAAGACGTATAAGTGAAAAACCCCATAACAAATTGGCGCAGTCGGTAGGATCTCAAAAACGTTGCGATTCAGAAGAAAACCAGCGGTAGTCTCCGACTTTCAAGAGGAAAGAACCCCCAGCCAAAGCCCAAGTGAATTGGACGGTCTCTTCAACTCCAAGAAACACGCGGAAGTCGTTTTACGCTGCTCATCTTGCCGAAACGAAGATTTCTACAAGAAACACGCGGAAGTCGTTCAACGCTGCTCATCTTGGTGGAGCTAGAGCTTGTGAAGCCGGATTTCATCCAATCACACCCAGGAGACACGACATCAACGAAGAAAGAAACCATCAAACCTTCAACGAAGAAAGAAAACAACGAAGAAAGAAACCTTCAACGAAGAAAGAAAACAAATCGGGTAGACCTCCTGAAAAAACAATATTTCTGTATAAACCAGGTAGACCTCCTGAAAGAAAAACCTTTTCACATATTCCAGGTAAACCACCGAAAAAAAAATATATTTAACCAAGAAAATATAAAATAACAATACTTATTTCTATAATCTATTTTAGACCATATCTTAACCGGACTCAGAAATGAACGATGTTCAGTCTATATGGACGATATAATAATTTATTCCCCGACGATAGACGAACATATTAAAAATTTAACACTTGTTTTCAAAAGATTGAAAAAAGCAAATTTAAAAATACAACCAGATAAATGTGAATTCTTAAGACAAGAAGTAGCATACTTAGGACATGTAATAACTAAAGAAGGAGTTAAACCAAACCCAACAAAAGTTGATTGTATAATGAATTTTCCCGAACCAACGAATCCAAAAGAAATAAAACAATTTCTAGGACTTGCAGGATATTACAGAAAGTTCATACCTAATTTTTCGAAAATCTCAAAACCTATGACTCATTTATTACAAAAAGATGTAGTATTTAATTTTGATAATGAATGTAAAAATTCTTTTCAAGAATTGAAGAAAGCTTTAACAACCAATCCAATATTAATTTATCCAAATTTCGATGAACCATTTATTCTAACGACAGATGCCTCATCATTTGCAATAGGTGCGGTATTATCCCAAGGATCAATTGGAAAAGATTTACCAATTGCGTATGCCTCTAGAACATTATGTCCAGCTGAAACAAGATACTCAACTATAGAACGAGAATTGTTAGCTATGGTTTGGTCAGTAAAACATTTTCGACCTTATTTATATGGAAGAAAATTCAATTTTATAGTAGACCATCGACCTTTAACATGGTTATTTTCTATCAAAGACCCTGGCAGTAGATTAGCCAGATGGCGTTTAAAATTAGAAGAATATCAATTCAATGTAATTTATAGACCAGGTAGAATACATAAAAATGCCGACGCATTATCTAGAATCAAAGTAAATCATTTCAATGAATGTACAAAATTTCATTCAAAAATATTAGCCATTGATAATGAAAATGATGAACCAGAAATTTCAGACACAGAAACTGAAATTGCCCCAGAAACAATACTAGAAGAATTATCAAACTTTTCCAGACTTTTCAAAACGAAATCGATGATAGAATATTCTAAATTTGAATTTACCAATGCTCAACTATTGGATAAAGCTCATAAAGACATTATAATTTTTCCCCAGAGAAATAAAACTACAAACTTGCATGACAAAATTTTTGAAGATATATTCGAAGAAGAACCGAATTTTCAATATAATAAAATAAATGTATTAACAAGTAAAACAGTCAAGAATAGAAAATACTATATTATACCAGTACCTTATGACCCAGAAAACGCGATTGAATATATGTTTAGTTCATTATATAGATGCCAAGACGTATTCAGAACATCAAAACTTTATCAAGTTGAAAATAATGCAGATTTACCAATACAGGAAATGCTTTCTTACATTTTATCAGATAATGAAGAAATCAAATTTCTAATTTGTCAAAATGTTGTAACAACACCAGAAAAGGATCAAATACCAATAATACTTGATCAATTTCATAGTGGAAAAAGTAATTTACACCGTGGAATTAATGAAACAATTCGAAGAATCAGACAGAAATATAATTGGACAGGAATGACCAAAGATGTTGAAAAATTTATAAGAGAACGTGACACATGTCAGAAAACAAAAATTTGTCGGAAAAACTTAGAAAATCCCTTAGTAATTACTGAAACACCTAAGACTCCTTTTGAGAGAATAAACATTGATATATTAGAAATACCAGTAAAAAACTATATGTCAACGATAAGATGCGAATTAACTAAATTCACGCAAGCATATCCATTAGAAGATAAAACATCAAAATCAGTTGTAAACACTTTACTCCTTTACTTCCAACATTTCGGAACCTCTCTCAGAATACATGCAGATTCAGGAAGAGAATTTAATAGTAGTTTATTGAAAGACTTATGCTTATTATACGGCATAAAACTAACTTTTTCTAGTGTAGATCATTCCCAATCAAATGGTTCGCTAGAAAGATTTCACGCAACCTTAACTGAAATGATTAGAGCTCATAAAACAGAAAATCCAGATGAACATCCTTTTACAATTTTACCCTATGCAGTGATTTGCTACAATAATTCTAAAAACGCATCACATGGATTCAGTCCATATGAATTAGTTTTCGGACATACTTCAAGTAGACCCCCCGAAGTATTATATAATCAAAAAGAATTAATACAAAATACATAAGAGACTTGAACAACAGAATGGAATACTTTTATAAAATAGCTCGCGAAAAGATTAACAGAAAAAAGGAAAAAGCCAAAATCCGATTTGATGAAAAATTACATCATGAACCTATCACATACAACATTGGAGATAAAGTATTTGTGAAAGAATCTCAAATAAAAACAAACTAGAAAATAAATTTGATGGCCCATTTGAAATTTTAGAAGTTTACCAAAACTCAGCCCTTCTTAAAAACCCAGAAACGAATTACACTACTAAAGTCAATTTTGATCGATTGAAACCATATTTTGTTTCAGATCAATAATGGAATATCATTTATTAATGATAATTCTAGCAGTTCAACTTGCCAACACCCAGTATAACATCTCACCTAAACAACTCGATAAGTTTACTAAATAAATGACAGAAATAAGTAATGAAAAATGGAAATAATTAAAAGAAAGCTATTTCAAAGGAAACTAATCACCCTAGAATGCAATATTTCAATTCTGAAATAAACACACATATAAGCTTATTAAGTAAGATAAGTGCACAAGTAGATTTAAAATATAATGAAATCAAAATGGATTCAAATGAATATGATAAGAGATACAAAAGAGGTATTCTAAACGGAATAGGCTCGATATGGAAAGCAATCACAGGTAATTTAGATGCCAGTGACGGAGAATATTTCAATGACTGTATAAATAAAATATATAAAGATGAACACCAAATTGAAAATTTGCTCAAAAACCAAATTTCAGTAACAACTTCAGTTATAAAAGAATTCAATACAACTATTCAGCAACTGCAAATAGATGAAAAAACGTTTAATGAAGATATAAAGAAAATTGAAACATGGATTTATGATTTAACAGATGAATTAGCAATACTCAACGCAAAGTTGAAAGCTATCGAAATCTCTGAACAATTACTAGAAAGTTATACTTTTCTGGAAGATGAATTGAATGATATTTTAAATGCAATAACCTTTGCCAGACTCAATATTATTCATACATCAATTATAAGACCGAATGATTTAATAACATCTCTTCGAGATATTTCTCAAACAACTCAAAAGAATAATCTTCCCTTACCAATAAAAATTTCATCAATATCCAAATATTTAGACATTATTGAACTACAAGCTTTTCAAGCAGATTCAAGAATTATTTTTATATTAAAGATTCCCCTAGTTGAACCAGAAATCTATACCATTTACCGTGTGCATCCCATTCCTATCCTAGATAATAGAACTGGATTACATCACATTTTATCTACAACTCATAATTTCATTGCAAAAGACGATGATTCGATGTTGTACGTTGCTTTTCAGAACCTTAAAAATGTAAACAATTATTTTTTAATTTTCAAATCTGTGAAAATGTAGTTTCATATCCAATTGACAGTTATTCATTATGTGAAGCACAAATTTTAAGACCACTTTTAGAACTTCCCAAAATATGTTCAGTTTCACTATTATTTGCAAAAGACTACAATGTTTTTGAAGTTCAATCAAATACATGGTTAATTACTTTATCAGATCCTTTAATAATAACTATTAATTGTCAAAAAGGAGATGTATCAACTCAAGTAATAAAAACTAATTCAATTTTGAAATTACAACCTTAATGCAATGCATATATTGGAAATACAAGAGTACATGCCAAATCTCTCATGTCTCAAGAACAAAATGTTACATATAGAACACTTCCAATTTTAATACCTTATCAATGTTGCAATAATTTACCAGAAAAAGAAAAGCTACCTGAGCTAAAACCTTTGAAATTAAGCAAATTAAATGTTGACAATCTGAATATTGCCCAACATAAATTAACTCAATATGATGAAGAATTAGACAAAATTATAAATGAAGCATTTGTGAAAAAACATATTTCATGGTTTACATATTTGACTATTACCATAATTATTTGTATTATTTCACTATACATGTTTTGTAAGTGCAGAAATAGACGTTCTATGAAAATTGGTATAATGACCTCAAGCATGAACGATCAGCCTCCACAACCTCCAAGACCGGGAATAGCATTCTCATCCCTTAGAAGCTTACTACCCTCAAGGAGAAGACCAAGCATTCATCTTCAAGAACCAATTGAAGAAGAACAAATCGAATTGAATTCCAATGCACCCTCAAAATCATATGCCTGATGAAAGTTGCCGCATCGCATCAACTTTCTTTTCAAGGGGGAAGTTGTTATATCAGGATCCTGAATGATCCCATTGTCCCAAGATTGCATCATCTTCTACGCCGTATCTTTTTCTACGCAGTTCGACAGGAAACCAGTCAACACTTCTCAAGGTGCCCTAGATGAACGACGCCATGCATCGTCAGCACACCAAAGTCTATAAAAGAGGATCCCAGACTCCAGGAGAGCATTCTTTGATATTAATTGCTATTCATAGTTACTCATTAGCATTCACTGAATCCGATACATATTGTATTGTATAAATATTCATCCCAGTTATTCATACTGCGGATTCGTTGTACTTTAATAAAATAAAGTTCTTTTTTAAAAAGACGTATAAGTGAAAAACCCCATAACATACATATACATATATTTTTGTGAGTTGTTAGAAGTTGACATATATTGTAAAGCATTTTCAGGAATTTTTGTCGTGATTCACTGCGAATAAACGACTGTGCATATATCGAGGGATGGTGTTATACATTTTTGAGACCAGATATCGATAGGACCGTTGCCCAACCATTTTTTGTGTTTGGGGAACTCTGTGGAGATGCTTGTTCCGAGTGAGGTAACAGTGGGATGGCATTATGAAACTGTTTTTATTTTTCTGGTATGTTAGAATTATATTATAAAAAAATTATTGTCGAATTTGTACAAAATCATTCGTAGTTTGTTGCAACCATAGTTGATATGTGTGTCCCATCATAAACAATGTCTGGCTTATAGCAAACAACGCAGGAGTGTACTCTATTAATGTTGTAATAATATGGTGTTCTGTGTGTTCTGTGTAGAAAATGCGATATCTATCTTGAATGAAATATTTACTTTTTTAAGATTCGTTAGGATTCACAGTTCACAATGAAAAATATGGGACGACTCTTCGAAAAAATGTTATGCTGAATACCCTTAGTAGAAAATAGGATTTGCGGCAAAGGTTCAAGATAGGGCATCTCCAAACGAACCAGAAAATCAGTACGGTTGGAATGGGGTTGAAAGTATTTCACAAAAAGTTATTTTTCTTCACCGGCAGATATGAGAAAGAGTTAAATTATCGCCATGAAATGACATTTCGTAAATGCAAATGATGGTTTACAGAAGATTTTCCTGGGAAAATAATAAGATCAGAAAATATTGTTAATATAAGTGTTAGAGTAGCGTGAAAGTATTTTTTCCATGCAAATAGTTATTTTTAACTTTCACGCACATGAGTAATAACATATTGTATTTTTCTACAATGAATGTTATTCTGTGGCTGAAATTAATTTGTTAACAGTATATCGCAGATAGGAAATAATTAAATTGACTGGACTATTCGGTTGGCTTGTAACCGAATTGGGAATTTCTTGGTTATAATGGTGAAACTAGATTATTAGGAACATATGGTCTGCAGATTTACAAACTGTGAAGAGAAACGAAGGGTAACAAGATAGTCCTGGAGAGCACCTCTTGACAGTCAGATGCCCCTCTCAAGGCTTAGTGTGTTCTAATGTTGAAGTCAGGCTTTGCCGACCTGAACTCTCTCAGTAATTTTATCAGTCATGTCATAGTACAGTTTATAAATTTCACGTTCAATTTCGATTAGTTTTCATCGCAATTCAAATACCAAATGTCAACTTTGGATGACCCTTCCTTTCTATAGTTTTATTAGTTATATCAGGGACAGTCACAGAATAATTCATTCAACTGAGCTAATAAAGTAATATTGGTTTCAATGCAAGTTTTTTATTCACAATGAATGGGAGAGAATGTTATAAGAAAGGAAATCTGGAACTTATTCAGTATAAAAGTTACAAATATCAAAGATTTAGTAAGTCTCTTACAAATTGAGAACCTGAAAGTTTAGAATCAGTGATAGTGCCCAAGTATCCAGAGTTCTTCCAGTCTAGCGATGGTCCATGGTCTTCAAAGTTAGAATTTGCGTTAAGGAAAAACATTTGGTGTTTCTATATATTGTCGCATTTTTCGAATCCACGCCAGCACAACTTTTTTGAATGGAATTTGGTGCCGCAACCGCTTGGAGAAAAAAGTAAAGTAAAAATTTTAAAAACTAGATTTTTTTGCTATGTATATTTCTCTAAATAATTGATCAAAGAGACTGGTGATACATGAGCGTATCAACTAGTACATCTGATACCATCTTCTGATTCATAATCACTACCTCTTGCCCAACCTGTCGTCATCAATTGGCAATCTATCGACTTTGGTCCTATTCCGATGAGGTTGTGGGCGGGGGGTTCTTCTTCGATTCCTGAATTCCCGGATGCGCATTACCAGCCAGACCGATTTTGCGACCTCAACTGGGAAAGTGGTGTATTTACTCGCTAAGGTCTCTCAGATCCTGTTCGACCTACCCTGCTCATTATTGTGCATGTTATACGGAGGGGTCAAGATACCAAAATACCCTACTACCTTAATTTACTTGAAAAACCAGAAAACGTTCTACTTGATTTGAAATATTTATGATTTGGCAAGATCAGCCTAGAGGTTGAGGCTAGGGCACGACAGACAGACACAAACATATAAACATTTCTATTATCCATATTTTTAGGTTCCAATTCCAACAAGATATCCCTCATATCTAAAAAAAATTGTCTAAACATATTAGACAAATAAACTACATCGAATAAACCACACGAAGAACCATAATCTGAATAAAAATTCGTCGAATATATTCTCAGTAACAAACGTTAATAAACTGAAATTACCGTACTTTAAATTATTTCCCGTTTCCATTATAAATGTCATAATAGATTCAGAACTTTCTGAAGCCTTCGCTATATTTATAGACACTGGAAACGTAATTCATTTTCCAGGAATTTTCACTCCCGGAAACCTTAACTGCAATCATCGAGAGATTTAGAGAATAGAATAGTGCTAGAGTTCATCGACTCCAAGCTATGCATTTATGCATAAGGAACATGAATGCAAATTTTGCATATTGTTCACATGTAAGGGGCAAATGGTTTCATAAAACGCGATCAAAATATTTGTGTGAAGACTGCGTTTTGTTTATATTTGGCTTCCACCCCTCCAAAGAAATGAAATTTGAAAAGTGAAAAAAAATGAAACGGAAATCACGGCCATATCATGTTGAATGATTTCTCAATCGCATTTTGTCTTTCAGTGAAGTTTTTGAACCCAACCAGATTTCTTATATTCGGAACTTTCCACAATTCATAGAGAAATAACTTAAATTTTTTTATTTCTAATTCAAAAAGCTAAACCACGATGATATAGCCAAAAAATTATAGTTTACAAAACACGCTTTCGTAGCAATATTAACTAAAAAGGTGAAAATAATAAGAATAAAGTCATTGACCAAAAATTAACTTCAATGTCAAAAAGCGAGGGGTGCTTGATATCAGTGGTCTTAAATTGATGTGAAACATGTATTGGCGCAGCTTGGCAGTAAAATCGACCAGTTTGCCGTCACGGCAAACGGCATGACGCTCTCTCATACCGTGACGACTCCCTTGTGTGTGTGCGCGCGCATACTACCCACTCCGTTGCTTTTCTGTATGAGCTGCTACTTGACATGTTTACCGCTCGTATGCACGCGTTGTAATTATTTCTTTAAAATATTATTTTATTGTTATTGTTTTTAAAGCGCTTGAAAAAATTCGAATCAGTGATAATATTATTGAATCAAAATAAGAGTGGCGGTGACGATCACGTGACCAAAAATAAACAAAAAGTCAATAATGATCAAAGTGCAAGCTCCAGTAAAATGTTTAAGATGTGTGCACAACGTTTGCTTTACGAAACACAATCTACCGACTTATTAGTAACTCATTTATTAATATACTATTTTATTTCATTACTATTCTATTCTATTTGTTCATTCAAGGTTAGAAATGTGCTCACTGATGTCAACAAGTGGTTTATTTTCTACGCATGTGCGTGTGCGTGTGCGTGTGCGTGTGCGTGTGCGTGTGCGTGTGCGTGTGCGTGTGCGTGTGCGTGTGCGTGTGCGTGTTCGTGTGCGTGTGCGTGTGCGTGTGCGTGTGCGTGTGCGGTGCGTGTGCGTGTGCGTGTGCATGTGGGTGTGGTTGTGTGTGTGCGTGTGCGTGTGCGTGTGCGTGTGCGTGTGCGTGTGCGTGCGGTGTGCGTGCGTGCGTGTGCGTGTGCGGGGCGTGCGTGTGCGTGGGGCGTGTGCGTGCGTGTGCGTGTGCGGGTGTGCGTGTGCCGTGCGTGCGTGTGCGCGTCGTGTGTGCGTGTGCGTGTGCGTTTGCGTGTGCGTGTGCATGTGGGTGTGGTTGTGTGTGTAAGGAATCTATTTGTAAAAAAAATTAAACTAATAGAATTACCCCATATTTTGTATTGGTTTTTGGTTTCAGAAATTTGAATATTTACTGAGATGTTTCACATCCCGTGACGGCCAACTTATTCTTATTGTTAGCTTTTTTAAAGGTAAGTAGGGAGCACCCCACGATTTTTTTACATTAAAGTAAGTTTTCTAGCGAATGACTATTATTTTCAACTTTTTAGTTCATATTGCTACGAAAGCGTATTTTTTTAGTTTTTTCAAACTATAATTTTATTTTTAACTTTTCAGTACATATTGCTAGAAGATCGTGTTTTAAAACTTTCCAACTAAGGAAGAAAACTCTTCGATTAATTCATCCACGAGTTTTCACTAACTTTTGGTGAAAGTAAATTGTAGGGGAGGGGGGTCCATATGTCTCATCAACCTCTCCGTACCTCAATCTATAGGGTCTTTTGTACATAACTTTTGGTGAAAGTACTAACACCATACCAGTGAATTCACCAATCTTCCTAAAAATTTAACTATTATAACAGAAGTAATGCCGAACAAAATAATAAGGAATAATTCAGTTAAAGGAAAAATTACCTTTATAAAGAATGAAAGAAAATGAAAACAATTTTAAATATTCGCCAAAAAGTTTATGGAAACGTATTAAAAAGTTATGCAAAGAAAACGAATCAAATGATCTGATAAAAACTATCAAATAAGAAAACAATGATGAAACATCAGATGAGAAAATAATATTGACTCATTTTGCTGAATATTCCTCGAAGGTTAGAGAAAATTTGGCTGGAAATATCACAAATAAATTTTATATTTCAAATTATTCAATACTCATTAATCGAATTTTCTTAGTACTAGGAGAAACCAAGGAAGACGGAATTAAAAATGCAATAAAATCTCCGAAATTGAATAGAACTCCAGATATAGTCTGAAGTTTTGATATCAATAATTGAAATCATTGCTGTACCCTTAGCTCACCTCATTAATTCAATTTTTGACACAGGAAAATGTCCAAAAGCTTTCAAAATTGGCGTTATCAAACCAATTCACAAATCGGGACCAAAAAATGAAACAAAAAATTATAGACCAATCACATTGATTGCAAGTTTAGGGAAAGTATTTGAAAAAAAATCAGAATGGAAAATTCCTTAGAAAAAGACAACATTATATCAAACAGACAATTCGGATTCAGAAAAAATATATCAACACACGATGCCATCTGTCACTTTACACAAAATATTTATGATTCACTAGAAAAAAAAGTACCAAAAGACCAATCAATAGAGATTTTTTCTTGACAAAAATACTACCAGAAAACCGACTGTGCCATCATACGGGAGACGGTCCGTAGTTATATACTGTTATGTTTCCTACTCCCAACTGTGATTGCTTAATTTGTTATAAATATTCAGAAGCATTTTTTTATCGTTTTTGACTTGTAACTTGAAAACTAATAAAGCAATCTCGATACTCTCGATGCACGAATTGTAGAGAATCAAAATGCAAAGCACGACTCGATCGGATTATTAGTAACGGAGAAAAACCGGAATAGATCTGTTTTTTTTTAATTCATAACACCGCCATTTTTTAAGTTTTGAAGCAGGCTCTCCACGACATAGTAGTGATAGATATGTAATTTATGTGTGAATAACTCAGGTACTGTTGGATTATTAGTTTTGGCATAATTGCAATTTGATTTTTTTAATGCACGTTATTTCAGCAGACCTGGATGCGTCATAGGTGATCCGATTCCATTGGTTCTGAAATGTTTTGAGAGTTGAAGTATAGTACTACAAAATGACTAATCTCATTTTGCGTTAAAATGCTGCGAAACAGGAGAGAAATACCGAAAACCGGCGAGTGCATGAAAGCGGCTCAGGAGTGTGGGTAGAGCAGCAGACTCATAACGGGCGCAGCGCGCTTATATTATATACATAGGAAAATTTTGGGTGAGATGCCGCACATTTTGGTTAAAGTTATTATAATAAAAACTAATAGAGGATATATATGTAGGTTTTTATTTCTTTGTCTAGGAGAATGATAATCCCAGGGGTAAATGAACAAGTTTATTCAATATAAACTGTGAATCAACATGAACACTGACAGCTTACTCAAGTTTGTACGTCATCATATTCGGGTACCTATTCAATACGTTTGAACCCTTTTGGTTTCTTGGAATCTTTGTATATCCGTCGCGGCTCGACTCTCAATACTACGTCTTTTCGTCTTTCTAATAAGTTGATATTCCCAAGAAAAACTTCTACTTTCTGGAAATATCCCGTCAACGTCAAAAGTATATTATTACTTGATTTCCGCCAAAACCAACCCCAGCTAAGGCGATTCCTACCGAATGCCGAAAATACAATACTGGGTGAAATAATAATGAACATACTGCAAGGAATAATAACGAAAATAACACAACCAACATAATTGATAAAATATGTATAAACTGAAAGAATTAAAAATATCGCCACCTACATATATATATAAAAATTATTTTTAATCAAAAGGAACATTATTTATTATTAAAATAAATCCAATAAACATTGTAGTTTTCTGAAATTATTTCAACTGAAAAACAAAATTAGAACTCTGGCAAAATGGCGTCTATCCCACACTCTGTGGAACAGTTGCCGCACCATATGGGATAGATGCCCTATGAAACTATTTCTTTCTATTTAAATTAATTTTTCTCATTTGTTACACAAATTTTTATAAAGCGAGCATAATTCATGCAGCCATTTTTGGCATTCTGGACATTTAATCCAGTCTGATTAATTTTTTGTGTGGAAATAATTTTCCCAACACTCATTACAAATATTAGAATCGTCTTCTATAGGCCCCCGCGTATACAATTTTTCTTTCTTCTCCTCTAGAACGTCGTCTGTCTTATCATCTTTTTTCTCTTGAACGTCTTTTTTCTTCTCTCTTTTCTTTTCTGATTTTTTCTTAGATCCTTTGTTCAGAGATGCATTTTTGGTCTCCTTAAAAGAAATATTTTCAGGGGATGTCAAAACGCATGCTATTTGTTTCCTTTTCACTGTTGAGGCCGGTAGTTTAGGTAAAGGAAGTGCCTCTTCCAAAATTTTAGTAAGAGTCTCTAAAATTGTTTTTTTTTTGCAAACTTGACATAGTGGTAGACATAGAATAATTTTTTTATCAACGAAAGTTCATTCAAAAAATCATTCCTAGCAGGCGAAGCCGCGGCCAACACTTTGTATGTATATAAAAGTTTATATTTATATATATACAATATACATAAATACATTACATTACAAGTAAATCATACAAAATGAAGCGCGGCATCTCTCCCTTTTTGTGGGATAGACGCCGCACTGTAGTAATAATGGTACAAATTACAAATCGTAAGAAAACATTTTAAAAACATGAACATTCTCTACTATAAAAATAGTTTTTACCTTGATAACCTTTCGTACCAATAGCTAATTTACATAAATAAGCAAGTACATCGAAAGTTTCGAGTATTTTTTGCAATTATGCCAAAACTAATAATGCGACAGTGCCTGAGTTTTTCAAACATAAAATGCATATCAATCACTAATATGTCGCGAAAATCCTGCACTACAATTTAAAAAGTGGCGGAGTTATGAATTTTTTTTTTTTAATCTGATTTTTTCCGGTTTTCAAGTTACAAGTCAAAAACGATAAAAATCAAAAAAATGCTTTCAACTGTTCATAACAAATTAAGCAAAGACAGTTGAGAGTAGTAAACATTACAGGAAACTAGAAAATATAGGATTTCGTGGAAAATCGGTAGAATTATAAAAAAATTATCTCAGCAAAAATATTAGTGAACCAAAAGTATTTGAATGTGGAGTTCCTCAAGAAACAATGATCTTTTTAATTTGGAAACTATTGGAGACATTCAAAATTATGCTGATCATTCTCTCATAACCTACCAGGCAGAAACATGGAAGATTTTCAAAATATCTGTTGAAGATTTCCAATCAATAAAAATTTGGTTTAATGCTAATTTATTAACAATAAACTTTGAAAAAACTAAATATATCCCGTTCACTTCTCACATATGTTCAATTTCGAATTTAGGGTCAATTAAAGTAGATAATGTAAACGAAATTCTGCAAACAAATAATATTAAATATCTAGGTATAGTAATTGACAAAATCTCAAATGGAATTAACAATTGAATTTAATAACAAAAAAATTTAAGAGCTTGTTATCAAAATTCAAGTTTCTCAAACAATTTGGTTTTATCAGTATAAAACAGCGAGAAGACGTTTTATCACTATAAAACTGATCTGATTGGTTCTCTGTTTGAAAATTCGGCCATTTGATTGGCTCAAAAATAATGAGGGAAATAGTTGTCCAAAATGTTAGGGCGTTAAAACGCCAAAATTAAAAAAATGTCTTTCTGTGCGTTTGTTGTCCGTCTATCGCAGGTTCTTGGTAACCAATTCAAAAGTAATTTATTTTTTTCTACGAATTTTACAGACCTACTTATCCAATTTCCAGATATCCTGACCCATTTTCTAACTTGAAAAGTAAAGATAACTCACTTGAAAGAAGTTGATACTTCTCTATTGTTGGAAATATTCTAATCAAAATTTCCATAAAAGTGTTTATTGTTATCCAAAAAATATGCCATAACTCATTGTCCTGGAAAATGTGATGAATGAACCTCAAGAACAAACATTTCCAAAATAGTAGTTTTTTGTACGACGACCGCTATGTCATTTATAGTGTCGATGAAAAAAAAAATGTCAAAACGGCGAGAAAACAAGTGCAGAGTTTCCGTTCATCTGTAAAGCTTATTAAAAAAATTATTTGCATCACTTAAGCAAATTGCTTTAGCGGACATCATCTTTAAAAAACAGTCTTGGCTAGTGCCTCGGCTGTATAGCCTCATTTTTAGATGAACTAATATCATTTAATCTTCAGTGGAAATCAAAATACCTGAATGATTATCATTATAGTTTCGTCAAGAAATTAAATACGTATTCAAGAGGTTTGCATTTCTAAATCTATGGAAATAATTTTCGATCTGTTCACTCTACCATGTTAATTTTGATTTTTCACCTTCTTAAAAGATCGGATATTTTTTTCTAAACCACAGTTTAATCTTTCTATCAATTTTTTCACGAAAAAATGCAAATGCTAATTTTCACTAAGGCAATTATTAAAATAATATTTATTTTGTAAGACAGCAGTGGGCATTGTTATCAAGTATTCGCTGCATTTATCAAGTATTCAGATATAGTTATAATGAAAATGTCTATTCTAAAATATATCAAAAGGAATAGTGTATTTTGGAGAAATTCGATGTTAAGAAAATAGTTTCAACAAGCATATTCATATTTCACATGTTCATAACAAAGAATCGTACTATGGAATTACAGCAGTTCTTTGTTGATTGATTTGATTACACATCAAGTTATTCAGACTCATATAATTCATCAATAATTTAGACATGTCGAAAGAACTATCGCTAAAATATGCCAAATGGTAATTTGGCTCCATTAAGATATATATCAAAATGTGCACGTGATACGTTGTTACTTTGGAAAAGTGACGTAAATGACTGCATTGAAAGCATGATCAATTCAATGTTCACTATGCGTCAAATCACTAGTTCTTTCTTCGGGAAGTAAAATATCCATGTTTCCATTTTCCTTTTAAGCGCTCTTCCTGCTAGTAAACTCTGCTGAATTATCTGAAAAGTCTTATATTTTATGTATTCAGGGTAATGGATGTATTGCTTGTCGATAATGGCATTCCAAACATTGGAAAGTGAACTACCAATACGTTTGAATAATTACTTACATCCACAAGTTGAATCGTTATTCACCCTACGACATAAATTGAGAAAGCATATTTAATGTTCATACAGGGGCGCGCCAAGCCTTTGGCAAGATATAATTTTACACCCCTTACCCCTTTTTTAGTAAAAATTTAGTAAAAATGATACCTGACTACTCATCCCCATAACATTCAGGAGATCTTGTCAAATCTTAGACAAGCAATAACAAAACTGACAAAACATTAAAAATGTTAAATAACAGTAAAAAAAGAACAAAATTACTTATTGGAAGCACTCTTTTCTTGCCTTTTTTTCGGCAAAATCTTTAATCAACTCGTCCAAAGGAATACAATCCATAAGGTCACTTCCTATGGACATAACTGCCAAATTACTGAGTCTCTCTTGTGCCATAGTTGATCGTAAAAAAGTTTTTATTAATTTTAATTTTGAAAAAGACCTTTCTCCCGATGCTACAGATACTGGTAGCGTTAAAAAAAACGTATTGCCACTGCAGTATTTGGAAATGTTGAAATTGAATTGTTCTCTAAAATGTGTTGAAGAATTAACTGAGGATCTAACTCATTTTGCTCTGGTAGGTGGCATTTTAAACAAATAATTTAATCAAATAAGTCATTTGCATCAATATCTGATTCTTTACGTGCTTCATCTTTCAAATGAAATGATAAATTTTCACACGAGTTTCTTAATTCTTCTTCATGCAAGCCAAACATTTGATGAATAAATCCAAAAATGTTATTAAATTGCTCCAACCCCTTGAATCTTTCATTAAGAGATGATAAGGTCGTATCTAGTATAGAGAAGAATACTTTTACTTTGTAATTAATTTTCGGGTCTGTTATTGGTTCGTCAGTACTTTCATAATCAAACTGTCTTTTCTTTTTTTTTGACGAACTGTTTGTGAAGATAAAATGTTGGTTCAATTTCTAATTATTCGGCCAGCTCTCGCGTCTACAAGAAGTTCGCTAAATCCCTTATCATCTCTTAAGTCTAAAATTTTTTTTTTAATTTTGTTTAGACAGTCTAAACAAGCATTTAGATTTATACTTTGATTCTGCATTAATTTACTTAGAGAATTGATTTTAAATAAAATATTGTACCAGATTACTACAGAGCATACAAAATTGTTGTTTTGGAATTTTGTTGTTGTTAAAAGTTAAATCTGTAAGGCACGTTTTCAAAATTGACCATCTTTTGGTTGACGCGGAAAAAAGCACATATATCTCTTGAACAATTTCAAAGAATCCGGACACCTCAAGAGAAATTTTAACAGCATCGTTAATAACTAAATTTAATGAGGAACAAAAAATGCTCGCGGGTTTATATTTAAGATTCGTGTTTGTAATCCACTGTGAATTCCACGCATGTTTGCTCCATTATCATATCCTTGTCCTCTCAAATCATATATACTTAAATTTAATTCTACTAATAAATCTGTCACATAGTTATACAAGCCAGCATCAGTAGAATCAACTATAGGGCAAAATAAAATTAAATGTTCTCGTATTTCAATTTTTTTCGTCAACTCGTCAACACTAATTGTTCCGTATGACTCACATCTGGTGTATAGTCAAGGATTATAGAGTAATATTCCTGTTTTTTACCAGATTTAAAATAGTAGTTCTTACTTTTGAACCGATTAAATTTATCAATTCATTTTGAAGTTAAGTTTCCGTCATTATTTTCATATAATTTGTTAGATCTACCATGTAAAGCTAAACATTGATGACATAAAAACTTTATGGCTGAAATAATTTTTTCAATGACACGATACCAGTATTTTTTTTCTACATGCAATGTACGTAATTGACTTTCACTCATAGTAACTCCCTTAGATAACATATTTGATAAGTTTAACGAAGATCCGATATTTTTTTTATGGAAGTCACTCTTTTCGTGTCTGTTCAGCACTAGTGACAAATGTTTCCAATCAGAACACCCTTCCTCATCTGACAAGTTGATCAAAGACTTACCAAAAAGTTTGCAACAGAAACAGTAAACCGCATCTCTTGTTGTTGAGTAAATCAGCCACTCCCTTTTAACTTTCTCTCAATTGGTGAGGTTACGATAAAAACATCTGGCAGAAAACTTTCGGCCTTGTGAGTTCACTGGATAGATCCAATTCGTAATTTGATGAGGTCCTTCTTCCGTTAAAAATCTTGCATCTGCGGATGTAATTATTTCGGGCCACTCTCTAGGGTCATCAGATATTACGGTGGAGTAGATATCTAGTGAACGCCCGCACAGTGATTGGTGACTCTGGAATTCAACCAGAATTGAAATTTACTACTTCATTCATAAATGCGAGGAGTGAAGCATATTGTCTTCTACTCTTTGAAATACGCACGGAACAGCTCGGTGTTTAGTTTTAAGAGCCAGCAAAAGACAAAGACAATAATGTTCAAATTGATTCTCCTGCACATCGCGTACTATTTTCTGATTGGTTGCTAATTACGTTCTTCTATTCACCAGACAATAAGAAATCACTAGTACAATGTAACAAACCTTCCTTCGTGCTTGCGAGAATCTTGCTTGGCAACAGTGTTCAGTTCACCCGATGTCTGATCATATTTATAATGGCCGAGATTTTTCATAACAAAATGCTATTGCGAATGAAGTTTCACTTTTCAATTGTGTTTGTGTCGTTTGTTTCTCACCAGTGACTATGATAATTATTATAAGTACCTCAAAGCAGAGTATGAAGTCAACTAGTCCTGACTTTATCATTAGTTTGGATATAACAAGGTTAGATGGTTCCTTCGCTTTGAAATTGAATATATATCTGAGGCAAGCTGCAATGAATACATTTACCACACCTCCTTCTTCTTCTTCTTCTTCTACCTTATTCTAATTTCGAATTAAATATTTATTGCATTTGGCAATTGCTGGAGTTTTCCTCTGAGCAAGTCAGCTGAAATTAGGCGAGTGGTTCTACCCAAAATGTTGTCAAATTATACAAAAAACAAAACATGTTTTCATTTTTTTTTCAGATTTCTAACCACTGTAATTTTCTTTAAAATGGGATTATACACTCGTCATTCACGGGTGTGCAAGATGGTAGATTACACCCTGTATATACAAAACTGGGGATATTGGAGTAAGCAGCAATAAAAAAGTAGGCTCTTTAAGGTTTATCCAAGCTTTCGAAAATGTTTATTTGCATCATCAGGGAGACTACAATAGATGGAAAAACAATAGTAATACATATTCAAGTGCGAAACGTTATGCTATTTACAACTTTGTTGAGGTTGGTTTCAATGATGTTGAACATATTCATCTAACATAGTGATACAAAAGAAAACTACCTAGATCAAGGAATAAAACGAAGTTCAAAGTTACTACAACCACATTAGCGTTGTTTAAAATTATATAGATATAAATGTGTACTCTATTCATATAATTTTAAACAACGCTAATGTTGTTGTAGTAACTTTGAACTTCGTTTCATTCCTTGATCTACGTTTTTTTTCTTTGTATCACTATGTTAGATGAATATATTTAACATCATTGAATCCAACCTCAACAAAGTTGTATGTAGCATAATGTTTCGCACTTGAATATGTATTACTATTGGTTTTGCATCTATTGTAGTCTTCCTGAGAATGGAAATAAAAATTTCCGAAAGCTTGGATAAACCTTAAAGTGTTAACTTTTTCATTGCTGCTTAGCCCAATATCCCTAGTTTTGTACCTAACTAGTAAGCAAATACTTATATATATGTATATATATACCATGTATATATATGTATATATATATATATATATATATATATATATATATATATATATATATGAAAAGAGAGTAATAGTGAGGGGACTGTTAAAAACAAAGTTGAAGGAATTTAATGGACATAGCCCTCAGAGAGAAGTGTTAACCGTAGACGTGTTTCGGCTCTCGGCTCATCAGTACGGTGGAAGTGCAAGATGAACAACCTTGGTAGAAACGACAAATCAACGGAGTCAAAAACGACGCCAACCGCTCATTTGTGGTTTCGGTCAGCAGACCCTGAATTCCGGACGACAACGTCACCACGGAGGCAGCTATAGCTCCTGCGTGACATCCGAGTCCAGGAATATAAATATGAAAGAGGTAATAGTAATGAGAGTAATTTATATTCCTGACTCGGATGTCACGCAGGTAGCTATAGCTGCCTCCGTGGTGACGTGGTTGTTTCCCTGGAATTCAGGTCTGCTGACCGAAACCACAAATGAGCGGTTGCCTGTTGTTGACCGTGATTTGTCGTTTTCTACCAAGTGTGTTCATCTTGCACTCTCCACCGTACTGATGAGCCGAAGCCAAACACGTGTCTACGGTTAACTTCTCGGGGCTAGTCCATTAAATTCCTTCAACTTGTTTTACAGTCCCCACTATTACTCTCTTTCATATTTATATTCCTGGACTCGGATGTCACGCAGGTAGCTATAGCTGCCTCCGTGGTGACGTTGGTTGTTTCCTGGAATTCAGGGTCTGCTGACCGAAACCACAAATGAGCGGTTGGCGTCTGTTTGTTGACTCCGTTGATTTGTCGTTTTCTACCAAGTGTTGTTCATCTTTGCACTTCTCCACCGTACTGATGAGGGCCGAGAGCCCGAAACACGTGTCTACGGTTAACACTTCTCTCTGAGGGCTATGTCCATTAAATTCCTTCAACTTTGTTTTCAACAGTCCCTCACTATTACTCTCTTTTCATATTTATATTCCTGGACTCGGATGTCACGCAGGTAGCTATAGCTGCCTCCGTGGTGACGTTGGTTGTTTCCCTGGAATTCAGGGTCTGCTGACCGAAACCACAAATGAGCGGTTGGCGTCTGTTTGTTGACTCCGTTGATTTGTCGTTTTCTACCAAGTGTTGTTCATCTTTGCACTTCTCCACCGTACTGATGAGGGCCGAGAGCCCGAAACACGTGTCTACGGTTAACACTTCTCTCTGAGGGCTATGTCCATTAAATTCCTTCAACTTTGTTTTAACAGTCCCCTCACTATTACTCTCTTTTCATATTTATATTCCTGGACTCGGATGTCACGCAGGTAGCTATAGCTGCCTCCGTGGTGACGTTGGTTGTTTCCCTGGAATTCAGGGTCTGCTGACCGAAACCACAAATGAGCGGTTGGCGTCTGTTTGTTGACTCCGTTGATTTGTCGTTTTCTACCAAGTGTTGTTCATCTTTGCACTTCTCCACCGTACTGATGAGGGCCGAGAGCCCGAAACACGTGTCTACGGTTAACACTTCTCTCTGAGGGCTATGTCCATTAAATTCCTTCAACTTTGTATATATATATATATATATATACATGGTATATATATATATATACACAAATACCGACACATTAAAATGAACACAGTATTCTCCTTATCGTCTTCATGTATGCCCACTTGTCAGTCCAAAGTTGGAAACTATTGTGAGCCTGCCAATGTGGTCAGTATGTCGGCAATTTGGGGTAGCCCAGCTATCCTTCTTCGTAGCGCCATTAAATTTTGACTATCAATGGCCGTGTGTATATTTGCAGGAAGAGAATCTTCGTCGCGGCCTAGGCTAGTTCAGAAAACGCCATCAAAGCGAGAGATTATATCGTCCGTTGGACATGACATTGAAGTTTAACACAATTGAATATATCAATCAAAATTATCTCCAAGCAGTTTCCCCAGCTGAATCTCTTCGACATCCTTTGGGTTCAGAATTAAGCTCCCAAGATTGATTTCCCTCTGGTGCACTCAGTGAGGATGTGCGACGATGTTTCGTTATCTTCCAGGCACCATCTGCATAGTATGTGATCCCGATGAGTTCCATGTGTCTATTCATATGATTGTGTGTCGTTTAGGTCTTGATATCCCGTCTGTTGAGTGACCGGTTCTCTTTGGACATTGTCTTTGATGGCCCCTTCATATGGAGCTTTGATTGCCTCATGCATGGTGCCTCTTGTCATGTTTTGATGAACTGCTTTTTTAGCAGTTCTTCTGTGATTGAGATGGCTATGCTGCTGCGTATTCCCAAGATTGGTTCCGGTGGTCCGGGATCCTTCCTGATTCTATCTTGGCTAATCTGTCTGCCCTTCGTTCCCAGGGATACCAGCGTGTCCTGGGATCCATATGAGGCTGACAATGCTTGTTTTCAATAAACTTTCTATGGCGTTCCTACACTTGGATACTAATTTAGATACGGTCCTATTTGCTCCCAACGCCTCAATTGCAGCTTTGTAGATGACAGTAGATCCTCGATTTCTATTGTCGAGGTTTTCCTGGACATATGGCATATACTTCGGCCTGGAACATTGAGGCATATTTGCCCAGCGGAACTGATATTTCTCTCTTTTTCCTTCTTCGTATACTCCTGCGCCGGACATTCCCCCAAATCTTGATCCATCTGCATACAAGTTGATTCATGGGGATGGCAATATTGAGCCTTTCCCTGAAATTTCAGAACAGGCGAGGTGCTGTGTCTTTCCATTGATAGGATTCGCCTTGTTCCAAATAGCATATTGTGCCTCAGTAAAAATAGATTGGCTTGCGCCTTTGAGTCTGTAGGCAGTACGCATGGCTTCATGCTTAATGACAAGTCCAGTAGAACTTCTAGAGCTCGGGTAGGCGTCGTCCTCTTGGCATTCCTAGACAAGCCAGCCGTTCCTTTCTGGACTTGCTCTTAGTGGTGTCGGTCCACCAAAGGATGGATCCGTACGTTATTGTCGGGCGAATAATCGCCATATATATCCAGTGTAGGGCCTTAGATGTCAAGCCCCATGTTCTGATATTGATATATTTATCTTTTCAACAACTTTTATTGAAAACAAAGGTTATTAGAGACGACCAATTTTGTAAACAAGTGAGAAATGTCACTGCTTTTATATTTGTACTAAGAAGGGCATAAATAAAGTTTTACTGTGCAGTTTCGTCTATTCTGGCCTTATATTCACTGGGATATATTACACCCCAAGTGATGCCAGAGGCTCTTCTGCATGGCCAATAGATTTTCAATCTACTCGTTCCAGGTCAGCTTGGAGTCTATGATGACTCCAAGGTGTTTAGTTGCGCCTTTGTACAGAAGCTGTCTTCCTAAGATACGTATTTCTGGAAGAGTTCCTATTTTGCGTTTCTTGGTGAAAAGTAGAAAGTCCTCTTTTTCTGGATTGACTCTTGACCCTTCGATGGAACACCACTGTTCTACTCTGCCAAGAACTTTCATAATGATTTCTCCTAGCAGGTTTACCGGTTGATCTAAAGCCTGGTCCTGTGAAATATATTATCAATGTATACTATTCAACTCTAACATGACTCATTTATTTTTAGTTTAATCGTATTATCTGCCACAAAGTTCAAGACGTTTTACTTCAACCGTGCATAAAGGTTACACGCCCAGATTTTTTTGCTCGCTGGGTGAATATTTTAATGAGATTTCCAAATAAGATTACAGGCCCAAATTGCCAGGTTGAAAGTCATTCTATAAGTCTTTAATGGCATATTTTGCATTTTAGCGCGAAATATTCAATGAGCGAGGAAGGTTGATTCGCTCTCGACTGTTTTATTCTACTATCAATAACTTGACCTAATTTACATTATCATTAGGGAAAGAGCGACGGTAACGATCTTATTATAATCATAGATATGATAATGGCAAAGGTGGTTAGTTGAATGTCAAGTTCCGATGGAATTTTTATCTACATCAATCGCGTGCAGAACATTAAGAATACATTTTCTTCAACTTGACGTGAGATTGGAATCAATTTTCCTCAATAATTGATGGGTTTTGTCTATTAGAGCACTAAAAATTATTTGTTCACGACAAAAGTTTCAATTATTTCACTTCCATCTATCAACAGATATGAATCTGTCATTGTTATTGAAGGACAACAAGTAATTATTCTCAGGATGTGGTTGTGATAAGGGTAATTGGACTGCTCAGTATGCCCTTGCATTTTCCTTACGATAGATATTATTTCGCAAGTGTCATTAGTTTGAAATTGAATTTTCACCTATTTCTGCAAATCATGCACCGATGGTTTCGAAATAGTATTTTACGTTACAAGTCCGTGGCGGCCTACTTATTTTCGAATGTTCCACTTTATCATTGAAATATTAGATGAAACTGCCTGGTGGGTCATTTTCTTAGCAAAATACAAAATCGCTTTATTCTTTGTCATATCTATTTCAAACCAGATTAGAACTTGTTTCATTTTTTAGAAATCTTTCAAATATCTTCATCATTTGTAACAGAGTCGCACCCCAACTTACTTTTCATAATAATTTCCGATTTCATCTGCAGAGTCTCTGCGGAAGGTGTCATTTCAGAAGATGTGCTTGAGGGTGCGAATTTGTTTCAAGATAGGCTAAGTCACGATCATTCTATCAATACAAGGGGGCGCACTCTGCTTGAATTCATGGAAGTCAATTTACTTTTATAGGTACAACTGGTCAAAGTGTCATTGACTTAACCTGGGTGAATATTCCCAAGTAGCATTTTAGGTGGACGGAACGTAGCGGCAACGATTCTGGAAAACTTTGAAATGTTTGGCCACAACCACTGCCACGTAATATACATGGTTCTATCACACGGTGGATACCAAAATGGGGAACACTTTTTTGGTGGCTGCTACGTTCTGATCTCATTCCTGGATTTCAGATAGCCACATTTATTTTTCAATTTTTTGTGGCTGAAATCCACTAATTACTACCTACTTGTTTTTCGATTACTTCCAAAATACTTACTTACCCACCTTACTTCAACTATTACTATTAATGATATAAGATTATCATCATTTACAGCCATTAATCGACTAGTAGAAGGTCCACTACAAGTCTCTGATTCTTCATTTTCTCTTCCAAGTTCAACTTGCCCTTTTATAATATTTACTCAGTGTGTTTTTCAAGCCTTCAGGATACCTTCCTCATACGATCCATTATATTAATATTTACCTACCTATAATAGATTAATGAATATACTATAAACATAATATTCAGAATCGAGTAACCATATTATTGGAACAAGTAAGTGTGGATTCATGCAGCACAAAATAACAATTATCAAATAAGAAATAACAAATAACAATGATCAATTAACAAGAGTTAAAATGTAGCATTCATGCACTCAAAATAAAAAGTAAGCATGCGCACAAGTCGGAGATCCGAGGCATTTAAATTAGGTAATCATACTTTTTCGAAATTACATGTCCCGTCGATAATAAGAAACAAGTGAAAATTCAAAATGTCCAATAAATAATATGAAACAAAAACAATACCTCAAATATTAGAAAAAGTGAGGTTATTTTCATCATTGGTTTGACCAATCCGCGATCATCTGCTTACTAGTTCTTCTTAAATGATAATTGTTATTTGTCTGCATGAACATAGTCATTGAAAACTGTAGAGTTCAACTTATATTGCTAAATGTTATTTCTTATTTGTTATTTGATAATTATTATTTTGTGCTGCATGAATCCACACTAAGTCTTCGATCCTAAAGATTACATTCAATATTTTGATAATTGTTTTACGGACCTCAATTTATTATTTCAGTTTTTCAACAATGACATACACAACACTATAACTGATCAAATGCTCACGAAAAAACAAAGAAAACAAAGAAAAGTTAGAAACTTGCACATTAAGCAAAGTGAGGTTAATATTGTTGACATATGACCAAATAATTCAAACAATGTTGCTAAAGCCAAACAGGACGAAACCACAGAAACCGAAATGCAACTGTGTTTGGGATTTGTGTATAATTTGTATCATTCCTGGGAATTTAGATTAAGGATATATTATGTATTAATAATTTTCTGCTTGCGAAATGGTCACTTCCCAGAAATTTTCTGAGATATTTTACCATTTTCTTCATAATTATTTTCCAAAAGGAAAACAAACATTTTGATTAGTTTCGGTGATTCTTATATATGAGAATAGATATCAGGGACAGGTACAAACTATGAATATAACACATGGGATGTCCTCTGGACAACCTCTGCTGGACATCCCTGAATGACCCAATCATGTTCTTGTACCGCGATACATAAAAAGCAATAGATTGTCGGCGAGAATAATTGTATTCTAATGACTCTCAATGACATTCAAGACACAGGAACACAACTGGTGATCACGATTCTGCAAACTAAAACTAATGTAAAACGTGTTTTACTGTCATAAATGAAACAGAAGGGATTTATTTTCTAGAAATATACCGGAAATATCTTGCCCTACGACCTAAAAATGTTGAAGAAAACTTTTTATTTCTGGGGTATCGAAATGGTAAATGCATCCAACAAAGAGTAGGCATTCACAATGTAGGTGAATATTTGAAACTTGAAAATCCTGAAAAGTGTACGGGTCACTGACGGACCTCTGCGACTCTTCTTGCAAATGCAGGTGTAGACTCATCCGTATCAAAACGGCATGGCGGTTGGAAAAGTTCTGCGGTGGCAGAAAAATATATTGAAGATGCACTTGATGGAAAAACGAAAATTGCAAGAATGATTCAAGGAGGTTGAAAGCATTGAAAAGACATACTCAGCCAAAAAAATGGCTCTATGTGCATTCATCGATATAGAGGGTGCTTTCGATTACACTTCACATGACTCTATCATCATATCACTAGAAGAAAGGAATATGAACACCTCACTGATCAGATGGATACATGCAATGCTGAAAAGCAGAATCATTGTAGCTGCTCTCGGAGAGGACACGGCCAGAATGACAGCGGAAAAAGATTGTCCTCAAGCTGCAAGTTGGGATTCTATCGCCTTTGCTGTGGTCACTAACCGTGGATAATCTCCTAGTGAATGAATCCGGAATCACGTCGATGACCTGATCGTTACCATTTAAAGGCAGTCATGACGGGATGATATCCAATCGCATGCAGACAGCCCTAAACATAACCAAAATCTGGTGCGCAAAGGAGGGACTAAATGTAAAGCCTTGCAGAACAGTGTTGGTTCCATTCACAAAGAGGCGAAAGTACGAACTGAAAGCCCCGACCCTGAATGGAACTCAGCTAAGTTTTTCCAAAAAAGTCAAATATTTGGGCGTTATAATCGATCAAAGACTAACATGGAACAGTCACATCAATCTCATTCTTTCCAAGGCTACAGCGACAACCTGGACGACGTGCCGCAGAGTATTTGGCAAGACATGGCCCGGGGTTTGAAGCCAACAATGATATATTGGTCATACCAAACAAGAATCGAACCCATGATCACATATGCATCATTAGTATGGTGGCCAAAAATCCAACAGTACCTATTCGGCACAAATCAAGCTGCAGAAAGTGCAGCGGTTAGCCTGTCTGGAAATCACAAGGACAATATTCACATGCCTCACTTCAGTATTAGAGGTAATGCTGAACCTTCCTGTGCATATAACTCAAAAACATGTTCGAAACAGATTTCTCTCCTGTTTCATTAAATCAAAGAGATTAGAATTAATAAGATAATATAAAAAACTATTAATGCAATGGTTTACAAGAAACACTCTGTACCAACAAATCTCATCTCAACTAAGCGGTTCGCAAGTTGTGCTCTGTACACCGATTTGTCAAAAGCCTTCTATAAAGTTAAAAAATTTGTAAGGCTCAGAAACTGTACATGGTTACCTACTTCTTGAGACTTTTCGCCTCATACGTTTAGGATATATACAGGGATCGAAATGGAGAACATTTTCAATTGAATAAAAAGATTTTTATTCGATATTCAATTGAAAATGTTTCCCTTTTCAACATGAATACCCCACAATAGTTTATCTTGAACGATGGAAAATAATGACTAAAGTTTATCTTTGGGTCGCAGATGATTCCACATCTGATTTTATGAACACCCTGTTCATATTTCCACACACACATATATATATATATATATATATATATATATATATATATATATATATACAAGGGTGCGTGCTGGAAGCTCCATAACTTTTTTTTCTATCCAAGCTATCGACTTGATTTTTTTTTAAACGATAGGTCCGGCAGTGAGGCACATTCTACAAATATTTCTATTTATATAGAGGATGTCCCAAAATAAGATACACAACTAAGTTCTGTTTTTTTAAATGGCAACCCCCATATTTTGTAACATTTTTGAATTCGCCACTGAATGGACGATATAATGCACCTGGCGGGTTTCCTAGACTTATCTGTAATAGTTTTTAACTTATGTCAATTTCTGGTCAAAATAGCGTCGTGCATAGAAAAATTCATAACTTCAGAACCATTCAAGATAACTGCCAACTTTTTCGCAGTCGATTCCTTAGGCTTTAGCACAGGCTAAGAGTCGATGTTCCATCGCCTTCTACGATGTTTTGAAAATTACAAATAGCAATACCTCGACTTTTTCGAATGCAACACCCTATATTTTATTGCATCATTGCATGACATTTTTCAAGATATTTTTGTCGATATAGGGTTTGTTGGGTATACTTTGCAAAATTTGCGCGATTTGTTGCAAAATAAGAAATTTTGTCGGTTTTTTCGAAGAAAAAAAAGGAATCGAGTAGGCCGCTGTCGTAAAATTCGACACATCTGTGTAATTTCAATAATTGTACACGTCTAATTGTTAATAATGAATTTCACTGGCGAAGAATTGGTGAATATGGTCTACTGTATTGGCGAAGCTGACAGACATCCTTTATTAGCAATCAGAATGTACCACCAAAAATATCCAGAAGCAAGAACTTCACGGGTGTCTTCAATGAAAAAGTTAAGAGATCGGTTTGAACTCACTGGTCTTATACCAAATAGGAAATTGTTGGTGGTCGGATCAAAGAGTAAAATGACTTGCAAGTTTTATTGATGCTACAGGGAAATCCTCACTTAAGCACTAGGGAAATAGCAGCGGAAACGGATATTTCACAAAGTAGTATGAACAGAATAATATTGAAACATAAGTTCCACCCTTATCATCTGAACCTACATCAAGAATTGTATGGTAATGATTTTGCAAATAGAGGATTATAATAGTTTAAACAAAATTATGTTTTCTGATGAAGAAACGTTCAAGAATAACAGGTCGGTCAACAGACATAATATGCGATTATTATGCAATCGAAAATCCTCATTGGTTGAGGACTGTTTTGCTCATCAAAAGCGATGGTCGCTTAATGTTTGGGGAGGAATTATTGGAAATCACATTATTGGACCGTACTTTTTCGACAATGTGCTGAATGCTGAAAGGAAGTTACTTTTTCTTCGCGAACATCTTCCCAGAATGTTAGAAGGGCCATGTGGTTGCAACACAGTGGTGCTGTAGTGCATAACCTAGAATATTCAGATTATTCCAATCGTTGGATAGGTAGGGGAGGTACTATTCCTTGGCCCGCGACATCCCCAGACCTTACACCTATAGATATTTTTCTTCAGGGGAACGTCCAACAACTGCAGATGATATGAAAAACAGGATATCACGGAAGCCTTCCGTTAAACTGATAGAATGCAATGCTTTTCGGGGCTCATTTATATACTAGAAGACTAGCTTGTGTGGAACATGATGATGACCTATTTAGCATTTGTAAATAGCCTTATTTCCTCAAAATTTTTACATTGTTTCCTATTAATTATGTTACGCCACTGGCCTTTTATAGAGGGAACACTCTTTCAAAGAAAGACCAATAAACGCTAAGGAATTTTCAAATATTATGAATTAATCACTTTACTTGAGATCACTCTTTGGTGTTAGGTTGAGAACTTGAGTAATAAGAGCATCGACTGTCTGATGATGGTCGAACCGAGATTATTTCGCTGGAGCGGCCTACAGGGAAAATATATCTTTCTCTTAATACAGGGAATGTCGGGCGTTTAGGTAGAAGCACACGTACCGATCTCAGAAAGATTGTTAAATAATGCACTTGGAAAAGCATTAGAATATAAATATATATTTTATAATAGTTACATAGCATTTCCATCAGTTCTATATACTGATAAAATAGTCAAAGAACGGTTAAGATTTTACATTAGGTCAGTTTTTGGCATTCTCAAACTCAAGTGGACTGAATATAAGTAAAAATGCCATCAATTGTTAAACAGACCGTTGATAAATATTATTTGAAAAATATGGGAACATAAACAATGGAGATACATTTAAAAACATATAAAAAATGTAATTGATTCAATTTGCCCAAACATATATCCAGAATAATATATGAACTTACTCCAGACCATCAGGTTTCAACACTTATTCCCTCGATATTTGTTTCACACGATATTAGTTCAGCGATATAAAAGTACACAAACAACTTTCGCGGAAATAAATAAAAAAGTAATATTAGTTGTATTACTATTTTATTCATTTCCGCGAAAGTTGTTTATGTACTTTTATATCGCACTGTATATTAGACTATAGTTGTATTGGTAATGTTTTTATATGAGAGCATAAACTATCGGTTACAAGTTTTTGGTGTCTTATCTCGTTCTTGAAAGATTGATAACGTAATTTTTATTAATATTAAATACTGTTTAACTGGGTATTCACTCTGTGAAGTCATTACTCGTGCAGTTCCTGTTTGACTTGATTGGAATGCTCTTTCTTAATAATTTCGCAATTTCACTGCAAGATGATTACTTGACAATGAACTCATGACTGATGACTGTCTAGTCAAGAGCTGATACTTGGTTGATAGCTACCGCACTTCTATAAGTTATATTGTTTTATGATTACTATGTGAAAGTTTGAGCATTTCTCTTTCTGCACTACATGTTAATCGAATGAAAGTACAATACTTCTGAGCATCGTTCCGCGTGGTCTCGCGCATTTTATATGATCTCCCCTTCCATGGATTGTTCTTTGTTGAACACCTTTGGTCACATTCCTAACGTTAATTATTTTCGGCTTGTTATAATAAATCGCCGTCAGAGTAATTAATGGCTCGTTACTGTAGCCGAAAGGAAGTATAAAAAAACGAATGATTTATCTATTTTGTGGTCGTATTGCATTTAATGAGCTGTCAAAACCTATAATTTATAGTTTCTTTGTTTACTATGAAATTCCTTAGATGTGCGTAACTCGGAGGGTGATGATTTGTTAATAGCTCCTTTGTGAAAGGGTGATTTTTTTTATATGCATTCCAGGGCTAGACGGTGTCTATCTATTTTTAACGTGCCCTTGTTTATCAGTGGGGTCGAGTATTTGATTTCAAAATTTATTTTCTGGCCATAGAGTTCATATTTATTAATAACTTGTTTTTTCTTATGTTTGAAAGTTTTTCTGTACTTATGGGGTTATGACAATTATCCTATCCTGTTCTTGTAAAGACTACTAGAATCGTTTTCTTTGTGTGTTTCTATTATACTTTCTTTTTGTTGAAACATATTCTTTTCAGAATTTTATGGATGTGTCAAATTTTAAGACAAATCATCAACATTTCTTATTTTGCAACAAATCTCGCAAATTTTATCCCAACAGCCTTATTTCGGAAAAAAATTCTTAAAAAATGTCATGCAATGATGGAATAAAATATAGAGTGTTACATTTGAAAAGCTAGAGTTATTGCCATTTGTAATTTGTCATTTTCAAAAAATCATACTAGGCTATTTTGACACATCAATTATCAATTGACATAAGTCAAAAACGATTGCAGATAATCTCATTAAAAATGAAAAATGTCTTATTCCTCAAGACAGCTGACTACAAAATCCTATATTAAATGAAGAGAAGACCAAGGAAATTGTATTCTCTACAATCAACACTTACATCGAGGACAATAATGGAAAGTTACTTGGCGTAATTCTTGGTGCGAACTTATCTTGGTCAACTCATATTAATGTTTTGAATAGGAAACTCTCTAAGAGCATTTTCGCCGTAAGACAATTAAAAAATGCATTGGACCTCGCTGCCTTAAAAAGTGCATATTTCGCCATGTTCCACTCTCTTATAAATTACGGCATAATTCTATGGGGTAATTCAGCACATTCCATCAAAATATTTAGACAACAGAAAAAGGCTCTGAGAATAATGGGGAACGCTGAGTACAGAGCACACTGTAAACCACTTTTCAAAGACATGGGAATTCTACCTCTTTTCATCTCAATTCAATTCAATTCAATTCAATTCAATTTATTCATATCATTCCATTTTGTGTACATATGCAACTATAAATAATGAGTTATAAAATATGATAAAATGAGGTACAGAAAACCAGATAACATCCACATCGCCTAAGCTTCAAGAGCTTGTATTGCGGTTTGATATCCTCTGATTTTCTGATTTTCATATCTACTTGTTTACAAATTATAATCATCTTTCTAGTACCATTTTTCAGATGATAGAATCTCTCAAATTTTTCCTAAACAGGTGGGTGATTATAGATTAGACGTTCATTTACTGTAAGGACTATTCGAAAATTGTATTATACATATTCTGATTTCGTCCGATAATATCCTTGATAACATGTTTGTAGGAATTCAATGTATTTAATTTCTTAGCTTGTAGTGGAAGCATATTGTATAACCTGGGTCCATAAAAAAGTATATTTCTTTGGGAGTGATTTTTCTCATTAAGGGCACCCTAAGAGACAGATTTTCAGTGAATCTGGTGGATCGTGAATGATTTATAGAAAAATTAATTTTTTCTTTGAATACCCAGATCAAGCACTGGTAAGCGTAAACGTTTCTGATCATAAAGATATTGGATTCCTGATAAAGAGACTGCGTTGAGTAACGTCTGTTTTTCTTTAGCATAATTTTTAGAATAGAGTTTTGAGCAAGCTGAATATTTTTTAGAACATTATTATAGAGACCGCCCCAGATAATGATACAATATCTTACCACAGATTCTACTAGTGAGTTATATAATAATATTAGATTGTTTTTATTAAGTATATCTCTTAGAATATAGAATCTGTGGTAAAGACTTCTAATTCGTTTTATTACGTACTTTGCTTGATCATCCCATCGCATGTGCTGATCTATAACAATGCCAAGGTATTTCATTGAGGTAGTTTTATCAACTTGTGGACAGGTACATTCATTATATTGTTTTTTACAGGTGAATTTGTGTATTTTCAGTAGCTCATTCCTAGGTTGGTCTGTGGCTTGAAGAGTAAAGGTGATATATTTTGTTTTTTTTATATTCAAGCTCAATAAATTGTGATTTAGCCAGGTCTGGATTTTTTTAAGATCCTCTTCTGCTACTTTATACAAATCAACCCATGTATCACTGGAAAACACTATGGCAGTATCATCAGCATATGATATTAGGCTTCCTTGGATTTGTTTTATTTCAAAAATACTGTTAAGATATATGAGAAATAGTATAGGACCTATTACAGTACCTTGTGGAACTCCTATATTTATTTCTACCACACTGTTCTTGAAATCCATAAAAACATTACATTTTTCTAAACATCTGGATGTTCTCCAATACAAGAAATGCGAGCCTCATTCAACCTTTACAGATTGTCAAAGTCTCAGAAAAAACTCCCTGAATATAAATATTTACAATCATATACCTGAAGTTATTAAATCACTCAACCACAAATCGTTTAAACTCAAAATAAAATCATTTTTGTTGAAAAACTGTTTTTATAATACTGAGGAATATCTTAACTCACATTTCTCATTGATGTCATTCTTGTCACCTTGCCAGGGTTGATACAATAGTAGGCATATTGTGTTACTAATTTTATGCAGATAATATTTTCCACTTTTAATCTATTTGTTTGTAAACGATGTTATATAGTTTTAATCATTTTAATTGTGTTTTTAAATTTTTGTTTGTGTTTTCTATTTTTTATTTTATCATTATTTTTATTAGTATAGTTTTCCCAATATCAATTGCAGAAGCATAAAAAAGTCTAGCGGCGAAATCCTGTGAGCAGCAGTGGCGGAGATAACTAATTTTATTTAGATATTTTAATATCCTAAAACGTATTTCGATCGGCACACACCAAGACCACAGACGCTACTGGTTTTTAATCTTTCAGAGCTATTAAAACAGAAATATAACGCGTGATTTATGACCTCCCATCGTATAGACACACCTGCATGCATTGCGATGTCCGACTTGATTGGCCCAGACGAATCGGTTGTAGAACAGACAGCAGTCACTCAAGTCCACGTTGACCAGCGGGCTCGTTGTGCCGAAGGAGACTGTATACAAGTAGTAGTACCTCAAACGGCTTCTCTACTAACAACACACTCTCCCAATCAGTACATGAGCATAAGTGATGAATCCTATTGTAATTTTTTGTAGAGTAAATTCTACCAAAGTGATTTTTTTTTTTTATTTCTGCAAAAGAAGGATGTGAATACAGCAGGTGTGAGTGTTGATATAGCTGCTCCGTAAACTTTTGATGATTTTGGGTGGAAATTCTCTGCCGAAAATCTTCATTTTTGCAAGTAATCTTGCTTATACTGTGCTCTACAAGTGGTTCTATTTGCACCCCAGTTTGATCAACGGATAATTAGTTATCATATCATAATTGAAACTCATTAAAACTGCCAGTGATAAAAGAAGTGAACAATAAAAAGTCATAACCGATAAAAAAAAGTGAGTCCCGAAAAAATCAAAACAATTCAATAAAAAGTTAACAGATTGAAGCCGGCGCCTGCTATACCTGGCTGTTGCCAGATCTATTATTCTTCCATATAAATAATTATATTGGAAATGACAAAAAAGAAGATAACATGCAAATCTTGTGGAAACAATGTAACAAAGACCCAGAATAGCTTGCAATGCAATGGTGGCTGTGAGCGCTGGTTTCATAAGGAATGTACAAAGTTGTCTAATAAAGAATATGAAAAATATTGTGATAAAAAATCGCGTGATAAATGGATTTGTGATGAATGTATTGAATCTTCCTCCGGGAGTGGTTCTGAATCAGATGAAGTGGAAGATGAGCAAGAAACGTCACCAATTAATTCTACCCAGAAGAAAATTAAGTCAAATGAAAGGGAAATGGAGAAGTTCATATTGAAAAAATCTGACCCCTCCAATAGAGAAATGTTGCAATTCATGACAAAGAAATTTGCTGAACTTGAGAAGTCTGTAATTTTCAACAGTGATGTCATGGATAATTTGCAAAAAACTCTGAAAAATTTAAATAGTGAAAATTCGAGAATCAAAAAGGAACAACTAGTGTTGAATAAGAGAATAAGCGATCTCGAGCACAAAGTCCTCGATATGCATCAAAAAATTACTCATGATGAAATGAAACAGAAGAGCTGTAATATTGTGGTTGTCGGGATAAATAGTGACAATGTACAGGGAGACATCAAAAAATCGTTTCAAAAGCTGAAATTTGAAATCCAAGAAGAAGATTACAGGCTCCAAGTTCTGCCTAGCAAACTACCGAACAAACCCGTACTAGTTAAGTTCCATAGTGCTGAATTGAGACAAAGAGCCCTTGATCTGCATAAATCTAAGAAGTTGGATACTGAAGAATGTGGTATTACAGGAGAAAGAAGGATTATTTATTTCAATGAAGACTTACCAAAGGACACCAGGATATTATTTCAGAAAGCAAGAGAATTAAGAAGTCATAATTTTAGATATGTATGGGTTAAAAATGGGAGGGTTTATGCAAGGAAGGATGAGGGGGGGGAATTGATTAAAATAAATAATATTGTACAAATTGAGGAGATTAAACAAAAAATTATAAATGGCTCTTATGAACATAAAAATTGGTCATGGAGGAGATTAAACAAAAAATTATAAATGGCTCTTAAGAACATAAAAATTGGTCATGTTAATATTCGATCATTGTTTCCTAGTATTATGGATGTGAAAATGCTCTTAATGAAACATGGTCTGGATGTTCTGGGTATTACTGAAACATGGTTGAATGAAAACATGTCTGATGCAGCAGTAAAAATTGACAACTATAATTTTATCATACTGGATCGTGGTAATAATCGTCGTGGTGGGGTACTGGTGTCTACATCAGGTCAACACTTAAGGCAAGGTTAGTGGATGAATTTTCCCAATCTGAGGTGAATATTGAACAACTTTGGGTAGTAATTGATATTGCAAATAATAACTATTTGATTGGGACAGTCTACAGACCTCCAGGTGGTCAAGTTTTGGATGCTATAAATTCTCTAGAGCACTCAATTGCTTCAATGTTCCCCGATACAGATAATATTATATTAATGGGTGATCTCAACTTGAACTTAATGCAAGTGACACCAGCAACAGACTTGCTCACAGATTTGTTGGATTTATTTAATATTACTCAAATAATAAAAGCCCCAACACTATTACTAAAAAAAGGTGATAATGACTTGATTGATGGTGAAGCACAACATGTCGACATGCATCAAGTCACTGATCACCAACTGGTGTTTTGTCAACTCAAAATAAAAATTCCTCAAAATAAAATCAAGTATATAATTTACAGAGACTTCAGTGCATTCAATCAGGTTGATTTCGAAATGGAATTACAAATGCAGAATTGGCAAGAAATATTTTTTACAGAGGATATTGACATGAAAGTTGATATATTAACTAATAATATTAAATCTGTTTTTGATCGTCATGCTCCGCTTAGGAAAGTAAGATCGACTAAACCGAGGGCTCCTTGCATGACTAATAATTTAAAGATCATGAAAAAACAAAGAAACAAATTACTTGCCAAGTACAAATCAACAAAAAACTTGGATGATTGGGAAGCATACAAGCGAGCAAGAAATGATTTCACCGCGGCAGTTAGGACTGAGAAGCAGAATTATTTGAATGAAATTCACAGAACTAAAAAGAATCGGAAAGATACCTGGAAAGCACTTGAACAGTTGAATATCCATTCTAAGAAATCTGATATATCAGTACCACCTGACTTGAATGATGCTGAAGCTATCAATTGCCATTTCATTAACTCTGTCAATGCATTAGAGTGTCAAGTTGATGATGATCTTGTACAGTATTATAATACCCATAAAGTGAATTATAACCTAGACCACTGTAAAATTGAACCCTTTCGGGAGCATGACGTTCTGGAGGCTGTAGATAGTATCAAATCAAATACAGAAGGTTCTGATGGAATAACCCTCCATATGATAAAAATGTGCTGCCCCTTTTATTGCCATTTATCGCTCACATATTCAATTGCTGCCTACTTGAGGGATATTTTCCTATAAATTGGAGAAATGTAGTTATTTTACCGTTACCAAAGGTCTCAAATCCTAAATGTCTGTCTGATCTGAGACCTATCAGTAGGCTTCCAGTGCTATCCAAGATGTTCGAAAGACTGATTTTCAATGAAATTTTACGTTTCCTCACAGAGAATGAACTATTTTCTGATTGCCAATCTGGTTTTTGGTCTGGGCATAGTACAATTACAGCATTAACTAAAGTATCAGATGATATATTTCAGGCAACTGATGGTAGCAATACATCATTACTGGTTACATTAGACTATAGTAAAGCTTTTGATACCCTGGGTCATAATCTATTATTGGCGAAACTAAACTATTACTGTTTATCTAAGGAAACCATCGGATTAATTGGAAGCTATCTCTCCAACCGATGTCAGTATGTTGTCCTAGAGGACACCAGTTTAAGTGCAATGCCATTACCTCGAGGAGTTCCTCAGGGCTCAATACTAGGGCCGCTACTCTTTTTACTTTATACTATGGATCTAAAAGAACTTTCTGGTGACTGTTATATACATCAATTTGCTGATGATACTCAAGTGTATGCAAGTTTCAACAAAGATAATGCTGACATGGTCATTACAAAAATCAATGATACTCTTGATAAAATATTGAAATACCCCAATAAACATGGTTTGAAATTAAATCCCACTAAATCACAAATGATATGTTTTGGTAATAGTGATCATGCTATTGAAGAAGTAGTAATCAATGGTGTGAGTATTGAGCCCTGTAGAGCAATAAAAAATTTGGGACTATTCATTGATGATGATTTACGGTTCAAAACGCATGTTAAGCATATAGTCCACAAAAGCTATGGACCATGTCTTGATATTCGAACTTCAACTAGAATTCAAAGAATTCAGAACTCATGTATTCGTTTCATCTGTTCACTAAGATTACGAGACCACGTAACTCCATTCAGAGCTGAACTAGGGTGGCTTGATATGCAGGACAGAAGGAAACTTCACCTTGCATGTTTTGTTCATAAAGTATTAGAAAAAGGAACTCCCTCGTATATTAGAAAAAAAATGTCATATAGGTCGGTTGTGCATGATGTAAACGCCAGAAATAGAAACCTACTTGTAATACCCAGGCATAACACTGCTGCATTCAAAAGGTCATTTTCTCATTCTGCGGTAAAAATATTTAACTCCATACCAACTCCTATCAAGAACAAATCATCTTATGGATTTAAAAGAGCCTTTAAGGAATACCTTATGGTTCTATAACATTTTTGTTTTATATGTTGTAATTATATTAACGTTCTCCCTTTACGCATTCTTTGCATTATTTACATGTTATATTTTAGTTATTTGAACATACCTGTTACTCCCGTGATTGTTAATTATAATATATATATGTAGGCATTATTCTGTAAAAAATTTTTTGTAACTGGTACTCGGTTGAGTTGAGCAGTCTAACTGGACTTCGCCGAGGATAATTAAAATAAAGACATTTTATTATTATTATTATTATTATTTTTCGTTCCGTTTCTTCGCATATACGCTCGTGTTAGCGAAGTGAGTTTTTATTTGCTCCCTATAGAAACAGCTTCTGCAATTGATATTGGATGGACTATACCTACGCATGACTTGCTGCAAACATGTAAATGTAAAGTTGTCCAATAAATCTATCTATCCAATAAATCTATCTATCTATATAGGTGTATGTTGGTCTTATATCCATCAAAATTGCAGATAAATCTAAAGAAACCCGGGTGTGTTATATGGACAATTTAGTGGCGAATCCAAAAATGTAAAAACTTAGTTGTGTAGAAATATTTTTAGAATTTGCCTCATTTACGGACTTATTGTTTAAAACAAATTCAAGTCGATAGCTTGGATAGAAAAAAAGTTATGGAGCTTGTGCGAACCCCTGGGTCACCCTGTTTCTTTATATATAAAAAATGTTTTTTTTGTTCGAGATTTCAACCATCGTTCACAGGTGTGTAAGAAGTTAGATTACACCCTGTATATATAATTAGATAGAAGTTACGGCAGGGGTGCCTCAGGGCTCTCATCTGGACCTCTGCTCTTTAGTATCCATTTGAGTTGTCAGAAAATGTTTCCGTATTTCAAAAATTTCATCACACTTTGGTCGTACGAAAATTTACAACTGCTTTGGTTTATAATCAAATACAAATGGCCCTAGATCGCTTTTCAGATCATCGTAAAATATATAAATTCTCACACATTACAAAAAAATGCAATCAAATTGTTTAAATCGCCCATGGTACAGCTCAGAATTAACAATGAGGAACTATTATTCTGATGAGATTGTTTATTTGGGTGTTACATTGGAATCTAAATTAAATTTCGATTGTCATATAGAAAGAACTAAGAACTTTGGGCTTTACAAATAGAAATATCACGGAAACATTCTCAATTAAATATTTAATAGAAAGTTTTTTTTGAAATTGAAAAATCCACGATAAAAATGAAGTTATTTTTTGTAAAATCTAACAGTAAACAACTGCTGTCCTGGCTAAAGCCACGCTGGACATCGAACTACATCTAGATATTGTGAAAGGAACCCAACTCAAAAGAAAAATCTCAAAGTAAAAATTTGCGTCTTTATTCAGATTTTTATTTGATTTTCTATTCCATTCTTAGTTAAGAACTCATATAGATGAATGAGACAAAGAAAAAGGTTTTCCAAGAAGGAGTAATCACCAGAAATCATTTGTAACATTGAGGCAAGACTGGCACCAACATTTTTGTCAACCAAAATCTATTTCACGCTTCCACAATCATCAGGAAGACCGGAAGAATTGGGAAACACATTTTCTAGAAGTAATCTCCCCTTGCAAAGATTGAAAAATTTAAAAAAACTTTTGTTTCGGAGTGACACTTTGAAATGAATGTTTTTTTGCCATTTATAACCTGTCACGTATGATAGATTGATTTGTTTGAAAATATGAACAAAGTGTTCATAAAATCAGATGTGGAATCATCTGCAACTTAAAGATAAACTTTAGTCACTATCTTTCATCGTTTAAGATAACCTCTTGGAGGGTATTCATGTTGAAAAGGGAAACATTCTCAATTGAATATTTAATATATTTTTCTGAAAATTGAAAAATCTACGATAAAAATCAATATTGGACCATCACATCAGAAATACATAACAAGATTGGAGTTTGTGCGGAAAAACATTATCAGGATTACAAATTATAGATTTTGTCATTACTTATCCTATAAGAGCAACCTAATTTTCTATTATTTCAATGATATATTTCCCATATAGAAAATCTCTAATAATCCTTCTGATGCCAAAGAGTGTAATGCACATTTCTCATTGAATTGTTTCTTTTATAACATTTGCCAAAGAGTTTTTTTCACTCCCTATTGTTCCAAGTAACTATTTTGTTAATTCTCAGATAATCAGGTATTAATTTTATGATTTGGATATTTTCAGACTTAATTCAAATTCTTTTATAAACAAATGGAATAAGTATTCATAATTATTTAATCAACTAGTGTATTAATGGTGGCAATTAATGAAGAGAGCATCAACGTGAAATTTTCGTTATTCATTTGCCTCAACTAAGAGGAAACTTACAATATTTGGATTTTAAAATACATAAATTTGACAGCGTGAAGGTAATATGATATGACATTTGAATAGTAATAATAATAATAATAATAATAAATGATTTTATTGCAGGTACAGCAGTTAGCTTATATCCTAACAAAAGGCAGGATTCAATGCCTGCACATGATTGCTCATGGCAGGAATTGCTCTTCCATCCAACCAGTGGAGTAACTTATCATAATAAATTCATATTCAATAATATTATAAAGTATATACAATAGAATATGGTAGACTATTCAAACTGCTCCGAGAAAACTTAAAGTCTAACCATAAGAATATAACAAAAGAAAATACTATTCCTAAAAAAAAAATATCAAAATACAGTGATCAGTACATTTAAGCGGAGAAAAAGTGATGTGCCGATTCAAGTTTGCCATTATAAATATTATATTATACTAAGAAATTGGGAAAATTGTTATCAAATAAATATTGCTTCATATTTTTTTTGAATTTTTTTATTTGTAATAATTTGATATCACAGGGCAACCGGTTGTAAAGGCAAGCGATCTGAAATGAGAATGAGCCACGAAAAAAGGAGGTTTTGTGTTTAGGCGCAGCCAAATTATTTCGAAATCTCAAGTTGAGATTATGAATGTCAGTTCTGAAAGTCAGTTTCTTGAATAGATAAGGTTTCCCAGTTGTTATTATTTTATGAAAAATCGTACTGGAGTGTAGTGTACGCCTAGCCTCCATGTTCAGCCAACCAAGATTCCTTAAATGTTGCGTAACATGTTCCCGCTTTCTTGTGCCTGTAATAAGTCTCACACATGAGTTCTGCAATTTTTGAAGTCTCATTAGTATTTGAATTCGTGTATGTTTAGTTGCCTATACCACAGTGATGCATTAATAGAGAAATCGACCATTAATGTGGTATTAATGGTCGATTTTAGAGTATGTTTGGCTGCATTAATAGAGAAATTGAACGTTAATAGGGGTCATTAACGATCGATTTCGTGTAGATTAAACAGACTGGTTAATACTAGGTCGCCGGAAAATATTATTTAATGCCAGTTATATTAGTTATTTAGTCATCATATGTACCTTTTTCTGTTCCCACTAAGATAAGTTGTATTCAGTGTAAGATTACACTCTGTGTCTCCTATGTATAATAAATAATACAAAAAATATATACGTGCGATAAACTGCTAACAGAAAGAAATTTAGTTGGAATGCAAAATTCAGAAATAATGGCATTAAAGATACAATATTGCATTTTGATTGATTCATTTTAGAGTATGAAGATCAAGTCTTCTGAGTAGTTGAAACTACAAATAATGAAGAATACTCATTCTTTGTTTCATCTCTATGAAGTAGATACAAACTCAAAAAGTATTTAGTCATTGAACAGATAAGAACAATAAAAATAAAAATATGTTTATTAAAAAATCAATATATGCGACAGTAATATACTGCCTTGTTAAATAAAACCTAACATTGAAATCCATGTAAAAATACAATATCAAAAATGAATTGGTTATTATAATGAAAAACAAAAAAAAACTTTTACTTATATAAGTAGTATATGGATTCCCCAGGATGAAAGGTCTTGATACCTCTGTCAAATGCTTTGAACTGGTACTGGCTCTTTTTGGATTTCCTTTGTACGGTGAGTAAACCTGTAACATCATGCGACCTTCCAGTTTTCAAAGACGAAACCTCAACATGAACATCAGCGACGTATTCCATATTATTCGAAACAAGTTCGTCAAATTTAGAAGCTACGTGATTGTTGAGAACAACAGTTATCTTTTCGTTATTGATCAAGTTGAGGCAATAGTTGACAAAAGTCATAATTTGTGTATTTTCTATTCCCAAGTCATGTAAATGACTCACGTCATCGACTATCAAGTATGCTTGTTTCTCACTGTTCTTTACCATTTCCTCCAGATTTTTCTTGATATCAAAATAAAGGCACTTTACTATGTTTTCTTTGTCTTCTTGAAGGTACCGCTCATCTAATCCAATATCCTCAACTATGTCGTTCATAGGTTCAATGACCCTAATTTCTTCATCTTCTATGGCTTTCTTCAAATCGTAGCCTAGTTTTTTTCCAACATTTTGGTAGTGCTCTACTGTGTTGTGAAAACTAACTAAGCACAACTTATTTTTTTCATGAAGTATCTGTTTTATCAGGTGAGTCAAGATAAAATTGGAGTCAGCAGCCGAATTTTCTCTAACAGATATAATTCTGTCATCAAGCTTTATTTGAAGGGCAGAGAGGACAGGGTTTGATGTTCTAGGATCTCCCAAAGAAATCATGGTGCTTCTGCAAAAAAATTATCATTGTATTAGACAATTAACTGATCATTTAAAAAATTATTTCAAATATTTTTGAAAATTCACAATTTTTATTATACCCAAAAATTGAGTAACATTTGTACAAACATAGGTACTTAGAATTTCGCATAAATTACAGAACCATCAATGACATTCTTTCGATTAGCTGCAGGGTGACCCAGGGCAAGCTCCATAACTTTTTTTCTATCCTACTTATCGACTTGATTTTTATTTAAACGTTAGGTCCCACAATGGCGCACATTCTAAAAATATTTCTATTTATATACAGAATGCCCCAAAATAAGATACACAACTAATCTCTGTTTTTTTAAACCCCCTGTTTTTGTTACATTTCTTGATTGGCCACTAAATTGTCGATATAACTCACCCAGGTTTCTTAGACTTATCTGCAATAGTTTTTGACCTACGTCAGTTTATGTCAAAATAGCGTCGTGCATAGACCCACTGAAAAATTCATAACTTCAGAACCATTCAAGATAACTCAACCAACTTTCAGTCGATGTTCCATCATCGCCTACTAGGATTTTTTGAAAATGACAGATTACAAATGGCAATACCTTGACTTTTTCAACAACATCCTATATAATATTGCATCACCGCATGGCATTTTTTAAGAGCTTTTTGCCGACCTAGGGTTTGTTGGGTCTACTTGGTAAAATTTTAAAGATTTGTTGCAAACTAAAAAATGTCGTGAAATTTGATACATCCATACAATTGTTTGAACAAAATAAACAGGAGTACATCACAATGGAAACAATTTTAGTGATCTTTACAAGAACAGGAAAGGATGATTAACAGAAAACAATGAAACATTTTGGAGGAAAGGCTACTTATAAATGCTGAAATAGGTCACCATCATGTTCCACACAAGCTGCTATTCTTCTAATAAATGAGTCCCGAACTCTAGCAGCATTAATAATAATAATATAATATTATTTTATTCCATTAAGACCATATTACATGGTATTGGACATGTCAAAAATATAAATATAAAAATCTATACACCTATAATCATATATACATAAAATTTCATTCTACGAGACCGTAATGAAGACTCGAAGACTTACAGGCACATAAATAACAGTTATTATATAATTTCAGTTATTGTTTACATAGAGACATTTAGACACACAATGTTCAGTATAATTTAACAGTCAATACAATTTTATTACAGTTAAGAAGTTAGAAACTTGCTTGGGCTATATATGCATTTCTCAATCAAATAACTTTTTAGTTGTTTTTTTAAACGTATTTCATTTCTTTCACTTTTTATTGATTCCGGGAATATATTGAAAAACTTTATACCACTGTATTGAGGACTTTTTTCATATAAGGAAGTTCTGTGGTGAGGAATTTATAGCAAATTGCCATGCCTAGTTTTATAATTATGACTATCATGATTATGTGTTAGTGAATCTATATTTTTACTGACAAGAAAATACATTTGTAAATATATATATATATATATATATATATATATATATATATACTGGTAACTGTTAAGATGTTATTATCTCTAAAATATGGTTTACATGAGTCTGTTCGTTTGATACCAAATATAAATCTGATAATAGTTTTTGTGAAGTCTGCGAGCCATCGATGTATTTCCCCATACAATGATGTCATAGCTAATTCGAGAGTATACTAGCGCATAATAGACATTGAGGAGTTGTTCTTTATTGAATATCGTTTTCAGTTGGACTATAGCATAGTAACTTGAGTTTACTTTCTTGCCGACATTCTCAATAGCGGTTTTGAAGGACATGTCTGAATCCAGATAAGTTCCAAGAAATCGTGCAGAAGAAACTGGTTGTAACGAAACTGTTCCTATATTTATATGAATTTGATCGCGTAATTCTTTTTTTGGGTTTACGTGCTCCATCAATTGAACGAAAGGCTTCCGTGATACTGTTTTTCATATCTGCAGTTGTTGGACGATCTCTGAAAACCCTTTCCTTCACTCACCCCCAAAAAAGAAATCTATAGGAGTAAGGTCTGGGGATCGTGTGGGCTAAGGAATAGTACCTCCTCTGCCTATACAATGATTATGATAGGATTGATCTAAAAATTCTCACACTATCTCATGGTTATGCATTGCAGCACCATCGAGTTGCAACCACATGGTCCTTCTGGTGTTCAAATCCACTTCTTATTACATTCTGGGAAGATGTTCCCGAAAAAAAATTAAATACCTTTCACAATAGAAATATATTAATTCATCTCTTGAAGTAGTAATACAAAATATGTTGTAACAAGTGTTAAAACACAGATGTATCTACTTTATTAGACTAGTCATATAGATCAAAGATGAATGAAATTTAGATTAAGAATCAACAACACATTAAAAATGTTAACATTTTTCCACTCCGCAGAAACTCTTCTACAGAATAAATTGCCCTTCTTATCAAGAATTTAAATAAAATGGATTTAAAGCATTTAAAGTCATTGAAAATGTATTTCCTTACCCAGTAGGTTTTTAAAGTGGTTATAAAATGTGATGCCTTTATACATATAGGAATTTTGGCCAATGGTTAGCCTTGAGAATGGTTGACATAAGTTTTCTGCTCCTCGAGTTTTGTAATTATGATGAGAGCTGTTTTTAGGTAACTCCTGTAGTTGTTTTTTCACATCTAAAATAGTTTGAAATATATACAGTGACAGCAGTGTTAAAATAAATTTTTGCCTACAAGACGTTCTTTGGTTCGCCCCTTTAATGCACCTGACAATTTTTTTTTGGATGATAAATGTTTTGTCAATGTGACTTGAGTTTCCCCAGAATATCAAACCATATGACAAATTCGATTGTACCAGACCATAGTAGACCAACATTAATATGTCCCGTGTTACCATGTCCTTCAATTGCCTCAATACAAAGCAATTTTACTCAGTTTGTTATTTAATATGTTGATATGACTTTCCCAGCTCATTTTGTGATCAAGAGTGATACCTAAGAATTTAGTAGTTGTAATCTGTTCTATACTTTTGCCCTTGATTTTTATTAAAGAGCAAAAATTATGAGTGATATTTCTCGGAATGAAAGAGATGAATTTCGTTTTTTCTATGTTAACACATAAACCATTAGTGGTACACCACTCATAAAATTGTTGTGCAACAATGTTGGCAGTGTGCACTGTTTTTTCTAGATTTTTGTCAGATATCATGATGGTTGTGTCGTCTGCATACATAATATTTTTTGCTTGAGTGCATGATAGATAAATATCGTTGACAAAGATAGTGAACAGTATTGGACCCAATATTGATCCTTGGGGTACCCCAACATTTAGGATTTTTTCTTCGGATTTCGCATTTAGCACATTGTCGAAAAAGTAGGGTCCAATAATGTGATTTCCAATGATTCCTCCCCAAATATTAAGCAACCATCGCTTTTGGTGATCAACAGTCCTCAACCAGTGAGAATTTTTGATTGCACAATGCATATTATGTCTCAAAACTGGGCCTTTTCCAGTAAAAGAGCACCTTAACAAAATGGGACTGTTCAATGGAAACCAAAATGCAGATTATGCAGTAAGGAACCAGAAACAGTATCACTGCCAAGGTTGAATAAAAATCACGATTTTTCAATTAATCCCTAAAATCATGATTTTTAAAATGAATCCTAAAAAATCAGGATTTTTTCAACACCTATAGTTTGATTGAATTTTGCGAGTGCTATAGACTGAGCCTAACATAGATACTAAATCCTGTAGTAAACAAGGGATTGACCGAAATGTTTCAAGTATGGAACTAATAGTTTTAATCAGTTTTATTGCCGCTAATAGTGAAACTCAAATCGAAATCAAAACCGTGCAAACCTGTAATGTTCACAGAGGAAGTCATTAACAATGTCACACCACTTGAGTGGTGGATGGCACAAACAAAATGTGTTTGAGAAAGAGGAACAGTAAAAAATGTATCCAATATTGAGGCAACTATTTGGGGCGATAGCCTCTTCAGCTTCGGTTGAACGAGTATTTTCCACATTTGGAATTGTGCACACCAAGTTACGCAACTGACTGGAAACACAAAAAGCTGCAAAATTAGTTTTTTTGTTCAAATATTATAATAAAGTCATTGATATCGATATATCAGAGTGACATATGATTTATTTAGATACCGTTAGACCTTAATTTTTGTATGATAATCCGAAATTAGAAATAAAGACATTTGATTAAATCATTGATTTTTACTGAAAAAAACATTTGATTTAAATCTTGATTTAAATCATGATTTAAATAAAAATGATTAAATCATGCCAACACTGACAACTGCGGAGCCTTCTGGATCACAGAAGAGTCAATTTTAGGGCAACCAATTGGTGAACCGAAATTGTACAGCACACACCCAGTAAAGGACTTGTACAAACTTATGCAAATCACGAAATTACTGGAATGAGGTGATAAGGGTAGAACTTATGTTTTAGTATTATTCTGTTCACACTACTATGTGAAATATCCGGTTCCGCTGTCATTTCCCTAGTGCTTAAAAGAGGATTTTCCTGTAACATAATAAATAAAATTTGCAACTCATTTTCCTCATTGATTCGACCACCAACAATTTCATTTTTGGTATAAGTCACACTACCAGTGAGTTCAAACAGGTCGCATAACTTTTGGAATGAAGACACCCGAGGAGTTCTTGCTTCTGGATATTTTTTATGGTAGATTCTGCTTGCTAATAAAGGATTACTGTCGGCTTATTGCTTATTGAAAATACAAGGATGTGTCAAATTTTACGACAGCGGCCTACTTGATTCCTTTTTTTTATTTTTTCGAAAAAATATAGGGTGTTGCATTTGAAAAATTCAAGTTATTGCCATTTGTAATTTCTTTTTTTTTTTAATCGTAGTAGGCAATGGAATATCGACTCCCAGTTCGCCTGCATCTTAAAAGATGCGCTAAAGCCTAAGGAATCAACTGGAAAAAGTTGGTTGAGTTATCTTGAATGGTTCTGGAGTTATAAATTTTTCTATGGGTCTATGCACTACGCTATTTTGACACATAAACTGACATAAATCAAAAACTATTGTAGATAAGTCTAAGAGTGCGTTATATCGACAATTTAGTGGCAAATCCAAAAATGTAACAAAAATAGGGGTTAGCATTTAAAAAAACAGAACTTAGTTGTGTATCTTATTTTGGGACATCCTGTATATAAATATAAATATTTTTGGAATGTGCCTCATTGCCGGACCTATCGTTTAACAAAAATCAAGTCGATAGCTGGGTCACCCTGTATATTTGGTATATACTGATATAAAGTACAAACAAAATAAAAGCAAAAATTGATACCTTATAAAAATAGGTAATGAAATCAATTGTGTAATTTACACTAACAATATTTGCAATATAAAAATTCCTCAGTGTTCCAAAGGAAAAGTGTTTATGTAAATATTTGAATCAAAACAATTTTCCTAAACATTTTGAATGATGGAAAAAAATACTTCCGAACAAAGGTCAAAGACTGTTCTTACTACCCATATCTTTATCAATGATGTAGCTGCTAATTCAATTAAATTATTTTGCAAATTCTTCTGAATCTCTTTCTATGCAATAATAACATTGAAATGTGCAGTTTAGTTTGGGTCAAGGCAGTGAAAGAAAAATAATCACAACATTCTAGTTCTGATCTAATTCTGGTCATATGAATATTGAATAGGTGACCTTCGTCATTTAGAATCAATTTGTGAACTCTGCGGGCGATACTTTTTGATTTGTTATCGCACGCAGACATAACAGGCAACTACAAAAATAAGGTGATATACAAAAATACAGCAGTGTTTCTCAAAATAACAGATCACCTACCTGCCAATTTATATAGAATCAACTTCAGGAATTATTTTGAGGTAAGTAAACCAAAAATAGAACACCAAAACAATGCGACACGTTTTTCAGTATTACCTAACCTAAGATTAACTTGGGGTGTGAGTTTGAAGTTTGACAGATTTGAATCGTAAATTGATCGCTTGGGTTCGGGTGTGTCTGGTTAAAGAAAAACCAGGTATCAACAATGATTGTATCATGTTAAGTAGATGACCTTTCCTTGAGAAGCAATTAATCCAATAGCACCTTATATATTATTTGTATTATTCAATAATTTCCAAAAATTCATTTTCCAACATTTTGTCCGAGGGTTTCCGAATCGATAGCTGATAGGCTGATATGGCTGATAAGGCTGATGCTGATAGTTAAAATGTAGTGTCTCGTGAACCGCCACTCCGGTTTTCAACACAATACTATATAGACCGCCTAAGTCGTGACGTCATGCACGATGGGCGGAGCTTACGAATCTTTCCATCGAAAAATGCATATTAATGCCCATAAGAAATTTTTATTTTTTAGTTTATTCGAGATTGTGTTATAAATAAAGGTAGAAATAATAATATTTTGTTATAGTGAGGCCAAATTTAGGATTTTCCATCATATGTTATAGAGAGATTAAAAATATTTATGGCTTATTTAAGATAATTGAGGTTATGTCATTGGTTTGTTCTAATTCAAAAATGATTACATTTAATACTAAGCTACTTTTTTTGTTATGGAGCATATTTTTTCGTTATGGAGCATTCCAAGTACACTCTTCATCTGTAACGGATATGTTGTAATATCCAAGCAGAGCCAGTGTGGCAATGTGGTGACATATTATCCCCTTGCGGCAAGAACAAGTGATCAATTCAGCTGATTTAATCAATGTGATCTACAATGTTATATGTTTTGTCTTTCATGCTAGCATGTATTTCTCATTACCCGACTTCACTTTCAATGCATTGCTCTTATGGCCAGTTATCAATATTCGTAGTTAATAAATATATAGTTTCACTGTGTATTTTGGAGTGCTGAATCTAAATTTGAAGTTTGCTGACAAAATTTCCTCAAGCGTTCCGAGTTATTCGCAAAAAAACGGCGACTTTTTCGCACCTTTTTCAGTTTTCTGTCCGTAATATCAATTTCAAAGCATTTGATAAGTAATTTGTCCTGCAAGAGAAGCGATTTAGAGATGGGTCACCTGGTAATAACTCTCGGAATATTAGATAAGCACATCCTGCAATTAAAATAGTTGGTTTAGTAAATTCTAACATTTAAAAACATTCAACCACGTGAATTTGGAATCTTTCCTGAAAACGATAAAAAATACTTAAGTTCGAGACTGCGTGACTTGGGGACGATGTACAATATTCACGGAACATTTCAATTCGCCGAGATATATATAATAAATACCTGGAGATTTTTCAATGGGACTCGGGTGCCCGAAAATCAAGAAAGAGTGATTTTCGTAACACCACCTGGCATCTGGACAAAAGAAGGAAAGAATAAATGTATAGTAAATTTTTTCCACTTTAACTTCGCGTGTAATAGTATTTTCGATCAAATGCATAGTTTCGAAAAAAGTTACGAGCCTAAAACTGAAAACGGTTCAAAAAATTCGCTGTTATTTGCGAATATCTCTGAACGCTCAAGGAAATTTTGTCAGCAAACTTCAAATTTGGATTCAGCACCCCAAAAAACATACAGAACCGCAGAGAAACCGACTACTTGAATTTTGTCCACGAGAGGGCTTTTTCGCTACCATTTTACTGGGTTAAATACTGATTTTGTGTTTCACTGCATGAATATTGTCTTGGCAGCTAGCGATTTATTGGAGACTATGACACCTGCAATACCTGCATTCCAATCATTAGGAGTTGCGTGATGCAATTAATTCACAGCCTATTGGACGTTGCAATTTGCAATGTTTCCTCTGCTGCTAAAATTTCATCAGTATCGCCTCTGGTAGTATTGAACACTACCGGTCGGTAGAGTATACACTCCCATCAAAATCTGACAGGAATTTCAAATTCGCACTACACTCTGGCATGTGGTGATTTACTTTGCTCTGGATTTTCCATCAAGTCCGGAAGTCACAAAACCAACGATGTCTAGTTGTGTGTCAAATAGAATACTTTGGCTCCAGATAGAACGATAATTATAATTCAATTAACTTTTTGAAAGCTTTTTTTAAAAGGTAGGAATGATTTTGCACATTTCTGCGATGATTCAAAATAATTTTTTGTTTCCTTTCAGATAACTGAAATTCAGGAAATATGCCCAATAAGGAGAAAAGATTGCCCAGGTGGTACTTTGGAGGACTTGCATCAGCAGGAGCAGCTTGTTGTACACATCCCCTGGATTTAATTAAAGTCCATTTACAAACGCAACAGGGAGGGAAAACCTCAATCATTAAATTAACGAAAGACATTGTGAAAAAACAAGGTAATGTGTCATATCCCCTAATTTTTTGCCCATAATTTATTTTAATTCAGTTTTTTTTCCTACCCTCGTTAAAGCTCCACATAAATTTTTGGGTCTCGATCATAAGAACGTTTTTACCACAGATTACAGATGTGTCAGTAAATAATTTGGCATTCTATTTATTGCAATTGTGAGCAAAAACTATAATACCTATAACTTTTGGAAGATATCCAAAAATATCTTTCATCAAATCATTATTGTATAAGACAGGAGACGAATGAGCTTTTTCCATTTCTATTAATGAACAGGACAGGAGAAATCATTGAATCTTATGAATTTTAATTGGTCAATTATTTGTTAGAACAGATTTCTACATTAAAGCCATTGAGATTCAAATCGAACAATCTACAAACATATTACTAATCAGAGGATTATCTGAACCATGAATTGGTGTAATCTGTACATCTGCAATAGTGTATCCAGTGCTGTATTAGCCATAATAATGCTCATCATCATGTGTTTTTTGAGGCCATACATATTAGAGGGTAGCTTTCAAGTACCCATTTTTTTATTAATTTAGTAAATGGACATTGTAATAATTGGATATTGTTGGCAAATGATTCAATTGATGAATTCACTTATATCGTCTATTCTATTTGTTTCTAGCCTCCAGAACTTTTTCTTCTGCTTCAATGTTTGGTACACAAATTGATAATTCTGATATACATTTGTACCAAAGATAATCAGATTGAAAAATAAGCCAGTTCCTTATTTGATATCTTAATTCATAATCAGTGACAAACAGACCTAATCCAACACTTGAAATTTGAAATGAAAATTTTTAATGAGAACTTTGTTGATAAATATGATTCCATATGGTAATTTGCAAATATCAGCCTGATATAAAAATACATTTCTGATGAAAATTAACGGAAAAAAAGCTTGTTGGAAGTTTAAATGTATCAGTAAAAAAATACGATACAAACTATTGTACTTAGGTACATCATTAAAGTATATAGGAATTGGATTGTTTCAGTTATGTCATCCCTTGGTTTAGTACTCATAATTTTATATTTGAATCCTCGAATATTTAGGTCTCGATTTAGGTACTTATACAATAAGTTAAAAAAATGGTGTGCAGTACCAGTAGTTCAGTAATAAAGAACACTGGCAAAGAAAATAATAAAAAAATCTGTTTATATTTGATTTCACTTTGACTTCAGTTGATTTTTCCAATAGGCATTTTTATATGTGTTTTCTACATTATTCATATTTTCGTTAATCCTGAAAGAAGTTATTTTTTTTATATATTCTATTCATGAAATAGTTTTTGTAAAAGAAATGCAGAGGTGACAAAACCTTAATCCAGCACTGATTGCACTTAATTGCATTGTGATGATAAAGTCTATATCAACAATAGTTGAACTTGTTGAATTTTTTATCTCAAATGCATATATATATATATATATATATATATATATATATATATATATAGTTGTATACGGTAGCTTGTGAAGCCCACCAAATGAACGGGTCGCTCTTGAACCCGCACTTTTCAGAATGGGCGAAGAGTATATTCCAGTGCAATGACATCATTCCATCAGTTTTCGTCGAAGCACACTTAGAGGGGTAACAATTCTCAATATTTAAAAATTTGTAAACTCCTTTGAAACGTTGTAGAGCCAATTATTCTTTCACTACGCTGTGAATCCCAAACGATATTGCCTATATTGAACGGCCTCTGTGTGTCGCGGCGTTGCCTCTACTGCCTCGCGCGTTTTTCAGTTCAAAATATTTATTAGGGATTTCTAAGCGGTGACTGCGGAAATGTCCAGCAGAGGAAAACAGATTGTGGCAATGACCCTTCAAAATTATAACTTGAGAAAAGGCAAAATGGTGAGCACATAATTCATATTCAGTATAATGTTTATGTTTAATAAGCGACTCGCTTTGAAGTTGATGAATATATTTTTGTTTTATTATCAAGTAGATTATCGTATGAGAAAACCTAATAGTTCCAAAAATGTCGATTTTTCGTCAGGTTCAGGTATTTCATATAAACCTCAGCTTATTCTTATCCCATCCTTAGGGGGGGGAGAAAATGTGTGAAAATTTGGGAGTAGGTGTCAAGGAAATTGGTATTTGGGCTTATCTTCTTAGATATTAATCACTATTTCTGGATTTTTTTCAATTCAACACTAAAAGTTAAAGTGAGGTTGACAGTTTGTAAAGGAGTACCGTTAGTTTTTTGAAGTGGAGTTCATGAAAATTGGAATTATAGGTCTTTGTTACAAATACATAAAGGGGTGATATAGGGGGTTGGAAATTTCTTGTGGGTTTCGTTACTTTTCAAATAAGGATCATGAAAATTGGAATTTGAGTATTCGTTACAAATGAAGACATACATATTTCAGTGTTCAGAGTATGGGTGGATAAACACTCCCAAGTATGCAATAAAATTGAACGAATAGCACAGCAGTTCTTTGAGAAAATATATCTTTATTTACGAAAGTAAAAATAACTGAATGAATTTCGATATTCTCAAATTGATTGTTGAAAAGATAGATTGACCAAAGATAACTATGGAATGGCCACATTAGTCAACGGTCAAGCATTTAGAAACGGACACACAATTCCTTCAATTTTCGGAACGAGAAGAATTGTTGTAATTTTCCCGTTGAAAATTCAAATATAACATGAATTCTGATAATTTTATCCAGTTTCGAATGTTATTTGGGAAATATTCTCATCGAATATCATCGTGCTAGATGATTTAATCGTAAAATCTTTGAAATTTGCCCTCAAGCATTTTGCCTCTAGGAAATTTTACTCGTGCAATTTGCGACCAGATAATAAGACCGCAAATCGCAGTCGGTGAAATTTCCAGGCAAAATGCTTTCTCGAAAATTTCAAAAAAAAAATAGCGATAAAACCCCTAGCACATATGATATTAACGTCGATAAAACGTGAATTAATTGAATATTGATCAGACTATGCAAACAGAGTATTTTTCCTTGAATGTTTAACAAGGGTACACTCCCATATACCTATCCTTCACTACTTTACATGAGTCTGCATATTGCTCAGATTATTCAGAAAAATATATCATCAGCTCTTGCACTTCAAAACGATTGAAGATAGTGACTGAAGTTTATCTTTGAGTCGCAGATGATTCCACATATGATTTTATGAACATCCTGTTCATATTTTCAAGCAAATCAATCTATCATATCCCATGATAGGTTTAAATGTGAGATTGCTTCTAAAAAATGTGTTTCCCATTTTTTCCGGGCTTCCTGATAATCGTGGAAGCGTGAAATAGATTTTCGTCAACAAAAATGTATTGAAGACCTATTGAATGCGATTGCATCAATGCTACAAATGATTTCTGGTGAGTACTCTCTTTTGGAAAACATTCTTCTTTGCCTCATTCATCTATATGGGTTTTTAATTGAGACTGGAATAGAAAATCGAATAACTATGTGAATATAAAAGCAAATTTTAAATTTCAGGTTTTTTATTTCGAGAGTCTTTTCAGAATATCTATCTGATGTAGTTCAATGCCCAGCGTAGTTTCAGCCAGGAAAGTAGTTGTTTTCTGTTAGACATTCACAAAAAATAACTTGATTTTTATCGTGGATTTTTCTATTCACAGAAAAATATTTCCATTCAATATTTATTTGAGAGTGTTTCCCTTTTCAACAGGAGTAGAAAAGCAAATTTTAAATTTTAGATTTTTTCTTTTGAGAGTTTTTTCAGAATATCTTATCAGATGTAGTTCAATGCCCAGCGTGGTTTCAGCCAGGGATGTAGTTGTTTTCTGTTAGACATTCACAAAAAGTAACTTAATTTTCATCGTGGGTTTTTCTATTCACAGAAAAATATTTCCATTCAATATTCATTCGAGAGTGTTTCCTTTTACAACATGAGTACCCCACAAGAGGTTATCTTGAACGATGGAAGATAGTGACTAAAGTTTATCTTTCAGTCGCAGATGATTCTACATCTAATTTTATGAACATCCTGTTAATATTTTCAAACAAATCAATCTATCATACCCCATAACAGGTTTTAATGTCAAAAAACACTGATTTCAAAGTGTCTCTCCGAAAGAAATGTTTCCCATTTCTTCCGGTCTTCTGATGATCGTGGAAGCGTGAAATAGATTTTCGTCGACAAAAATGTATTGAAGAACTAGTGAATGCGATGCCTTCCTTGCGTCAATGTTACAAATGATTTCTGGTGAGTACTCTCTTTTGAGAATCAAGAAAAAATCTGTACCTTCATCAGAAACTGAAATATTCAACTCCTTGTGTTTTTACACGCTTTATATTAGCTTCACTTGTATGTTTGTTTGTAACCGACTCCTTTGGGCGCGATTTGGACCCACTTCCAGACGTCCGAATGATTTGAAATTTGGCAGGTGTACATAATTCCGGTGACAATGCATTGAGAAATGTTTGTTTGGAGAAAAAACAAAATGGCGGCTCCAATATGGCGGACGAGTTTTGTGACTATGGTCCGATTCGCTTCAAAATTGGTATCTGAGAGTTTTCGTGGTTGGAAATTATGATTATTTTGTCAAAATTAAAAAATTCAAGATAGCGGCTCCAAAATGGTGGACATGTTTTGTGATTATGGTCTGATTCTATTCAAAATTGGTATGTGGGGGTTTTTGGGGTCGAATATTATGATTTTTTTGTGAAAATTTGAGATAGCGGCTTCAAAATGGCGGCCGAGTTTTGTGATTATGGTCTGATTCTATTCAACATTGGTATGTGGGGGTTTTTGAGGTCGGAGATTATGATTACCTAATTTGATAAAATTATTCCATTTTTCAATTTGCAAAAAAATAATAAAAGTAATAGTTCAAGAAAAACTAAAAAAACACGCTTCTATAGAAAACCAGACTAAAAAAATATAAAATGAGAAAAAAAAATATTTTATTTCAAAAAAAGCGTGGGGTGCATGGTATCAATAATTATATAGTACATTACACACCTAGGGCAGTGAAGTAAGAAATGTCTCAGATCACAGGTAATTGTTGGCCGAGGCGATACCATGCACCCCACGCTTTTTTTTTATAAAATATTGTTTTTCTTATTTTAAATTTTTTTAGTCTGGTTTTCTATGAACGGTGTTTTTTAGTTTTTTTTATACTATTATTTATTCTCCACTACAAAGAAACATACCTATTACTGTTTCAGGTCCGAATTTTCGGGAAGTATTTCTGAATGATTGAGTCCTATTCGGCATAATATACATTATTTTTATGAATAATTCATGAAATAGCACCGATCAGAATTTATGAGAACATAATATTACTTCCATAAGAATAAAAAATAAGATGACCAATCTCTCATCCAATTGTTTGTTCAGGCTTTTTGTATATTCGATCGCTTCCTTAGCGGAAAGAGAAGAAACAACAAATTATATATCTCATATATTCATGAAATTGATATTTCATTCTGGAATTCCGGAGTTATAAATATTAATTTAGAAGTAAGATAGGAAAAAAGTGGATAATAAATTTCTGTTCAATATTTCATTAGTATCAATACTCAAATGACAATTGAAACTTTCCAATAGAAGAAAAAAATATTACTCTACGAACTGCTGCTCATATAAAATTTGCCGTTGATTGTTCTAGACAGTTTTCCATTGAAATAATAATTGTGAAAATAAAGATTTTTTAGTTTTTATGCCAAGTGAATAAATGGTTTCATGTGATTGGAATACCCCAAAAAATATTAAGTACTCATCAGCAAATAGTTCAGTTTTTGTTTGGTCCTGATTCGTTTTCCATATCAAAAGATATCTATGGTCGAAAAACATGCACAAAAAAAACAATTGCCTACTTTCCTGAGAAGCTCAATTTTGTTATCTCTAGTTGTTCCTGAAACTAGTTTTCCCGATATATTTTTTTCCATCATATATTTTTTCATATATTCATTCAATCGGACAAAATATATACTACTTGTATTTTAATTCTGTCATTTATTCACAATCGATCTCTAAGCACCCTCCCGATATTAATATTTTTCATTATCCAAATAAAACAAGGGATAATCTCAATCAAGCATTACAAAATCAGATTTCGTAGAGAAAAAATAATTCTTTCAATAGTACCCATATGGTATCACTGAACATTCAACCAGATCTTTGAATTACCAACAAAAAGATGCATATTGTCGAGTTATTACTTCAATATTGTCGATGTTGCAGCTTTCTAAGATTGAAAAAATAAATTAATGAACCGGAACTTTATGTGTATATATTTTTCCGCAATTAAGAACTAATGAGAGTAATCCCTGTGTACAATGCAAAATCTCTTTCCTCAACAGACCCATCTGGGCTTGAATTTAATGTGATGATTTCAGGTGGTTGAACCTATTTTGTATAGGTGAACTGTTACTTCCCCCTTTTTTATCAATTTATGTAATTAACAAAAAAAACATTAGAAGTTCTATAAGTTTCACTTTCGAAAGACCGCAAAATTGCATTTCAAGAAAGTCAATAAAAAAGTTTCTTTGCCTTAAAAAATTGTTGAGAATTTCGATATCCAATCTTCATGATGGTTGAAATCATTATATCGCTCCTCAGTTGGAAATTATATTTGCCTAATATTCTTGGTAGACCGTCGCCCCTATATGGTCTACATCAGTGTAAATGTATTTTTATCGTTTGATGCAGAAAAATCAAATCTACGATTAAAACTGAAGAATAAGACTTCATATATTTCACTTTCATGAAGGCAGCGATTGCGATGTTGCCAAACTTAGGGCTACACAACGCTACAAAAGTTTGTGGGCTCTACAAAGAAGTATATAATTCTGCAGTGTATATCCCTATATACGGAAAGCGCCCTCTACAGTTCGAACCAAAGAACTATAAGGCGTATGTTGGTAATGGAAATGGTATATTGTGTGTCCCGATCTAAAACGTGGGAAATGACCTGCATTCAATTCTGATCACCCAGGAAGAGATACAGGGGATACTTTTTAGCCGAAATCGGGACTAACAAGGTTACTCCGGGCTAAACTGCGTCTCGTTCATATGCTTCACGGGATTCACAATGACCGTGTACATCTCTATATATATATATATATATATATATATATATATATATATATATATATATATATATCTATATATATATATATATATATAATGTATATTATGTATTATTATCTATGTATTATACACCATTATCTAACTGTTTGTTGCTATAAGAATTATTGTTTGAAGAAAATTGAATTATGTAAAACAAGTATCATGAAAATCAAAGCGAATTAATATATATATATTTAAATATAAATATATATATATATATATATATATATATATATATATATATATATATATATATACCGTGTGTCACAGACTCATGTTACACCCCCATTTCTCATTTGATTCTCTAGCTATATTTCCCAAATATGCTCACTAGACGGCACTTTTTGACATATTAGGAAAAAAAACAACTTCCAGTTTTTCTGGAAATGACATCAACTTTCGATTTTCAAATGGGATACCTTGTATATTATTACATTTTTGAAATCTTCGTAATTATCTGAATCCAATGACACCTTATAAGAGTTGATATTTCATTTGTCAGAACACCCATTTTATTTTTCGATCTAGAGAGCAATGAACTCTCTAAAATTATTCCAAATAATCAAAATAATGCTACACTATCGCATTTTCGATTAAAATAGTATTGTGGTTCGAAATACGTGCCAAAAAAGTAAAAACAAATGGTACTCTGACGTCATTCGAAAGTACCACCGATGGGGTATCCATCCATATTAACTCTTTTTGTGTATAACCAATACGAACACAATAATGTAGTTGAAAAAAGTTTAAGTATCTTCTCGGTTCAATAACAATAATTTATCAAGGTGGCTATGGATCACAAATCACATTTTGATAATCTGTAATTGACAGTTAGTCATTGAATACATTATTGAATTGATCGGATTGATAATAGAAATGAGTTATTTTACGGAGATCTGGTCAATATTTCATCCAACCGATAGAGCTCCTAAAGCTCAAAGGCTCAAAGCCTAGGTTCAAATGACAATGTAATCAAAGGAATAACAATTAGGTATTCTCTCACAATTCAATTAATAACGAAATTAAAAAAAAGAAATCTTATAATAGATGTTTGAAATGTCCACCACCAACATCCAAACAATTTCAAGCTCGTCTCGCGGTATTTCTAATAGGATTGTTCAATTGTTGAGGCGTTATACTTTGAATGGCTTGTCTAACTCGTAATTCTAGGTCATCACGGGTCGTTGGGTATGTGTTGTAAACAATGTTTTTCTAGTGACCCCAAATAAAAAAATCTAAAGGAGTTACATCAGGTGATTTTGCAGGCCACCTAACAGGACCATGTGTTCCGATCCACATTTCCCCAAATCGGTCCCGAAGGTAATCTGTCACTATCCTACTATTGTGCGGAGGTGCACCATCCTGCTGAAAAAACAGTTGATTTTCCAGATTCAGCGGCTAAACATTAAACCCAAAACTTTCTTGAAAATTCCCCTGCCTAAATAAATGCTGATTCTCTTGTGTCCAATATCGACTATTCTGTTTGTTAAATAAACCAAGATTGGTGAATCTTGACCCATCGGAGAATACAATTGTTTTCAGAAACTCATTATTTGGCTGTACATTATTGCGTAGTACCCACCTGCAATATTCCATCCTTCTTGTACTATTATCTTCGTACAAATGTTGATATATTTGATATTTATAAGATCGATACTTATGTTTTTCCAAAATTCTTCTGAATGGTATCCAACTCGGAAGCAATTTCCCTAAGAGATGCTGTTTTATCGATTTCCACTCTCATGAGAACATTTATGACCATATCTTCAGAAACAATATTATATTCATTACCAACATTATTGATAGGTTCTCTTCTGAACTGCTCTTCAAGACGGTTGAAGTAATTTCGAGCCGGACATTGTCGTTCGGGGTATCTTTCCGAGTACAGCTGTTGAGCAACAACTGCATTTTGCCGACATCCCCCATAACAGCATATCTACTTTTTCGTTTCTTTTATAAACTGATGTGATTCTTAACTTATCTCTATTATCAATGTGATCTATTCTATTCAGTGACTAACTGATAATTACAGATTATTGAAACGTCAAAATGTGATTTGTGTTCAATAGCCACCTTGATAAATATTGTTATTAAACAGAGAAGATACTTAAACTTTTTTCAACTACATTATTGTGTTCGTATTGGTTATACACAAAAAGAGTTAGTACGGATGGATACCCCATCGAATGACATCAGAGTACCATTATGGTATCGTTTGAAAAAATGAAGTTTTGAGTAAAAAAACTTTTGTTTGACTTTTTTGGCACGTATTTCGAACCACAATACTATTTTAATCGAAAATGCGATAGTGTAGCATTATTTTGATTATTTGGTATAATTTTAGGGAGTTCATGACTCTCTAGATCGAAAAATAAAATAATAATAATTCATCTTTATTGGTGAAGGTACAAAAAAGGCGCAGTTTAGCCAAAGGCTACTCTTACACTTAACCTAAGATGTACAGATAAGTCAGCTAAAGTGATAAATGGGAGGAAAGAGAAGATGTATAAACGTAACGCATAACAATAATTTATAACATATGTACCTAGATGAAATAATATGACAAGGAAAGTAGAGGCTATATAAAATTCAAGAAAAGTTATTCAAGTTATAGTTAGTATTCAAAAAGTGTTTTTTCAGAATGATTTTTGTTTTCGAAAAATGCATACAATTGATTAACAGTGAGTTGTAGACTTTGACGGAGAGATAAGTGAACGACCTCTGAAACAATAACGTTTTATGGCGGGAACATGAAATTTGTTATTTGATCTTACATCCAATGAATGCAGCATAGGAAACAGTTTATTGTAAAGGGGCGAAGGAGTTTTGGTACTTGAACTTTGTACACAAAGTTGCAAAGATTATAATTAGTACGATTATTCATTGATAACCAGTTCAATTCAATGATTTTGCTAGAGACATGATCGTATTTTCTTAAAGAGAAGACAAGTCTACAACAGAAGTTATGTACCTTCTGTTTACGATTTAGATAAAATTTACTCAAAAGATTGGTGTACACAAAATCACCATAGTTGAACCATGAAAAAACCAACAACTCTGTGAGAAGTTTCCTGATTGATCGACTGAGTACCAAACAATTTTTTAAGCAACTCATTCAAGTGCAAATCAAATTTTAGGTCCAAGTCAAAAATAATACCCAAGGTTTTTTATGGAATTCACAACAGGAAGAATGGAGTGAGGTTTTGTGAGACAAAAGCCCTATTCGATCTTTTTATTACCGAAAAACATCAAGTGACATTTATTTTTGTTAAGTTTTAAGTTGTGTTGCACATCTAAATTAGTAATGGTTTGTAGGTCGTAACTGATGAGCCTTTGAATAGTTCCATAGTTGTATATGTTTAGGTTGGTATATAATGGTGTATCATCCGCATAAGCCTCAACTTTAGAGTACTGAATAGAGGTCAAGATATCACTGGTGTAGATTATGAAGAGTAACGGTCCTAAGATTGACCCTTGAGGCACACCAGAAGTAACATTCAGTGTAGACCACATTTCATTATTATAACATACTGATTGACAGCGATTCGAGTGATATGAAAGAACTAGAAAGATTACCTCCTCAGAGAATCCATAATATTTCAATTCGAAACATAATAATTTATTATTTATAGTATCAGATGCCTTCGAAAACTCTAAGGCAACTAGTGCTGCCAACTCTTTATTATCAGAGTTTCGAATAATGTCGTCTGTAACCTGAACGAGGGTTGCTGATGTGCTATACCCACTTCTGAACCCTGCTTCACAATCAGGAATAATATTATTTACATCTAGATATAAAATTACTTGATGAATGATTTTTTCCAAAAAATTCGAAAGTGCAGAGAGAATACTTATTGGATGGAGGTCGGTGAAATTCACTGGGTTCGAAACTTTACTCAAAGGTCTGACAATAGCAATTTTCCATAGATTCCAACAATTCAAAATATGAATGAGATAACTATCTATATTCGGACTACAATAGTTAATCATATTGATGGATATACCATCAAAACCAGTGGCATTTGATTTGATAGTAGATAAGACTTGTTTCATTTGATCAACAGAGATGAATTTTAGTTTGAAAGCACGGTCTTGATTTTTCAATTTTGGGTATTTATTATTATCTTAGTATTTTAGAAGGTCATTATCAATATCATCATCAATAAATACTGAAGCAAAATACCTATTGATTTCTTCAGGATTTTGCAAGGAATTGTTTTTCTTGTTATTGATGTTCTTTAGTCCATAGTTTTTTAGGGTCTTTAGATTTGAATAAACAGTCATAATAGGCCTTCTTTTCACGACGAATAGATGATAGCGTGAAGTTTCTCAAATTAGTGTACCCAGTCAGTTTGTGATTTCGAAAACTTGATTTTAGCAAGAGCTTTGTCTCTTTTTACACGCTTTATATTAGCTTCACTTGTATGTATGTTTGTTTGTTTGTTGGTTTGTTTGTAACCGACTCCTTTGGGCGCGATTTTGACCCACTTCCAGACGTCCGAATGATTCGAAATTTGGCAGATCTACATAATTACGGTGACAATGCATTAAGAAATTTTTGTGTGAAAAAAAAAACAAAATGGCGGCTCTAATATGGCGTACGAGTTTTGTGATTTATGGTCCGATTCCCTTCAAAATTGGTATCTGAGGGTTTTCGTGGTCGGAGATTATGATTCTTTTGTCAAAATTGAAAAATTCAAGATGGTGGCTCCAAAATGGTGGACGAGTTTTGTGATTATGGTCTGATTCTATTCAAAATTGGTATGTGAGGGTTTTTGGGGTCGAATATTATGATTCTTTTGTGAAAATTGGAAAATTCAGGATGGCGGCTTTAAAATGGCGGCCGAGTTTTGTGATTATGGTCTGATTCTATTCAAAATTGGTATGGGGGGGTTTTTGGGGTCGGAGATTATGATTACCTAATTTGATAAGATTATTCCATCTTTTAATTTGTAAAAGAATAATAAAAATAATAGTTTTTATAAATAAACCACACTAAAAATTAGGTAATAAATAATAGTTTGAAAAAACTAAAAAACACGCTTTTATAGAAAACCATACTACAAAAATAGAAAATAAGAAAATTTTTTATTTTATTTAACAAAAAGCGTGGGGTGCATGGTATCAATAATTATATAGTACATTACACACCGAGGCGATACCATGCACCTCACGCTTTTTTTTAAATAAAATACATTTTTTTCTTATTTTCTATTTTTGTAGTCTGGTTTTCTATAAAAGCGTGTTTTTTAGTTTTTTCAAACTATTATTTTTATTTTCATCATTATTGCTGCTACAAACACAGTGTTCATCAAAGGCTTACAGCTTTACAACTCATTACCAAGAGAATTGAAAGAATACTTGTCATTTAGAGAATTCAAAAGCCAGTGTGTAAAATATATAAAAGGTTAATAACCCATCATTGTAATATCTCTTCTTGTATTATTTCGATTTTATACTGCTAATTTAACTTGTTCGTGCATTGTATTTTATATGTGTTCTGTACTTCATTTATGCTATTTTACTTATACTATACTATTTCAGTTACACATTCTATACTACTACTATTTCATTTATACTATTTATAATTGAGAGCTGATGCTAATGAAGATTATTATTAGTATTTCGATAGGATATATCAACCAGGGAGCAGGAGCTTTTGTCATAAGCGCTGTCTTGATAGGTGCATGTTTATTAAAAATAGATAGAATTATCCCAGTAAAAAATTCAACTTTGGTTTTTGTTTAGGACAATCAATCTGAATTTCAGTAAATACCAGGCAGTGATCAGAAACAGAACTTGCATCTTTCACACCCGAATTACTAACGAGTTTCGTATTCGTTGTGAATATAGGATCTAGTAACGACATACAATTACTTACAATTCTAGTAGGTTCATTGACAAGTTGTGAAAAATTGTAGCCTTCAAAATACTCACTCAAGATATTGTTGGATAACAAGTTCACATTCATGTCACCAAAACAAATCATTTCATCAAGCATAGGTATTATTTGTGATAGGGAATCATCTATAGAATTAACAAAAGGATCTTAATTATCTTTTGGAGGGCGATATGTGTTTCCAATAGCAAACAAGATATTATTTATTTTAATTTGAATACATAGTTGTTCACAATGTTCATTGATACTATTGAGATCAAGCATTCTTGAAGAAATATTATTCTTAGCATATATGCCTACTAACCACTCTGAAAAAAATATATAACAGTTAAGTTATCCACTACATCAGTGAGCCATGTATCATATCCATCAATAAGATTCAAAACCTCTGCAAAATGCGGTAAAAGTGAGCGGACATTCAATTGACATATTTTCAAATTGCTAATCATAATAAAATTCCACTGTTACTCATATACATTGGGACATCCTGTAAAAACGAATATTATAAGCAAATATCCTTGTGTTAGTTTTGAGGAACAATGGATTAAAGAAAGTAAAAATCATTCACAAAAACCTCATTCAATATCTCAACAACTGAGTCAATAAATCAAAATGTTTTGTAAAATACAGAATGAAAAACAGTATCTCAGAAAAACCTTACTTTAATGTCTGAAAATACGTTATGTGCTACGATTGAGACTTTCGAGACCCTAAAAAACAATGAAGAATAGAAAAATGATTAATAATAGTAAATGAAAAAAAGAAAAATAGGATGCCTTTAGAAGAGTGAATTACGTTTGTAGAGAAAAGTTGATTCAGCTTAAATTATACACTAGTGAAATATCAACTATAAGGTATCATTGGATTCAGATAATTACGAAGATTTCAAAAATATAATAATATACAGGGCGTCCCATTTGAAAATCGAAAGTTGATGTTATTTCCGGTAAAAACCGGAAGTTGTTTTTTTTCCAAATATGTCAAAAAGTGAGCATATTCAATGTTCCAAATTTCAGATATATAGCTAGAGAAACAAAGGAGAAAAGGGAGTCTGTGTCACACGGTATACAAATCCAATCGTATTAGGGTTGCAGTCAAATATTATTCTTCTATCCTATCAGGCCAGAGACATACTCTTTGTTGTTTGGTTGAACTTTCGGATTTTTTAAATTCCTTCATCAAGACATATATGGACGAAAGTTTACCATTACAACAAATTCCTCAATAAAACGTATATAATACTTACTAACTTGGGATTAAAACGAACTAAAAATAGAAAACATACACTACACGGAGAGTAATATGTTTTCTATTTCCGTGTAGCGTATGTTTTCTATTTTTAGTTTGCGAGTCAGTCAAGATCACACATCTAATTCTATATATATATATATATATATATATACATACAGTGTCCGTCATAAAGTTGGCTAGGAGACCCAATTCTTTTCCAACATTTATTTTGATTCTTTGGACATCCTGAAGTTTACTTTTTAATTTTACCAGGATTTGGAATAAGAAGAAAGAAAGAAACATTTGGAACTTTGGGGATAATTTATGCTATAATAGCAATTGGGTTATTGAAATTTCTGAAAAACTCTAATGGCGGTTCGTTTCTGCATGTCTGACAACTAAAAATCCATTGCGACTTTTATCACGTGACCTCAGATTTGGCGGGAATTTTAAAAAAGTTGTCTGTGGTGTTATACATTCTTGTTTTATCTGGAAACAGCTTTAATCACATAAGTTCGGGTCGAAACTAATCAAATATTTGTGGAATAGCCATTTTGCGGGAGATTAATGATGAAAACACGATTTAGTCTTGTCACTAGGTGAAGTCATGCCCTGTATATTGGTGCACATGAGCTCATTCAATATTCTCAACCCGTAAATAAAATCAAAACCAACTAATATTTGTAATTAAATTTTAATAATACATTATTTATCCTTGCTAAATTTAATATTTAATGTTTCTTAGTAAGGGTAGAGGAACAAAATGGTATTTTTGATATTTTTTCAATCTGGTTCAAAATTTGTACATGGGGTCCTCGTTGGATTCCAAACACATTTTCTCATTAAACATTTTCGATATCTTGTCAATTTGACCCATTTTTCGGCACCACAGACAACTTTTTTTTAAATTCCCGCCAATCCGATGACACAAAACAAATCAAATATGCTTTAATATCGAAAGAATCAAATTCTCATTGACAAAGTGAATGTCAATGTCAAGATCATTTTATCATTCACCTAATTTAATTTTTATATTTGGTTTTTATCTCAACCTGTTCTATTGGTGTTTATATTTATATTTTCCACAAAACGAATGATGTCGGATGTGAGGGCGGCAATTGATTCGGAAGCTCTAGAGTTCCAGTGTGGAATATGTGAAAGGAGATTCAAGAATGGAAGAGGTTTGAATATTCATACAAAAAGGATGCACCGTTCTTATGATAAAGGCTTGGCTCCGCAAATATGTGATGGATCTTTGACTTTGAATGAAGGTTCTTTTTCTGAAAATGAATCTTTCTCTGGCAGCCTAAATTCCCGTTTGTCGTTCCAAAAGTTGAACTCCCATATTATAAGAAGAATTCCAAAATCAGCAAGAGTGGCTGCTGAAGCATTGTGCAGAGCAATTGACAACTGTGTTGAGTATAACTCCTTAGAAGCCTGGGAAAATCTGTTTTTTTTCGCATATAAGTCTTTCTATCTTCCAACATCCAATAAAAATCGTAAAGAATCTCTAACGTCGATCATAAAAAGTAATATAAGAAACAATAATATTCCACAATATATATCTAAAGATATTCAGTCATTACCACCAACCACGAACCTTGCTAAGTGTGTAATCAATAAAGTCTCTGAAGGGGATCTCATATCTGCTGTTCGAATCTTGTCGTCATCTGACACTATCGCAAGTTTTGACAGTCATACTCTATCTGAATACAGGGAGTGAAAACTTTATTCCATTACAAGTCAATGAAATTGAAGTTTCAAAAGCAGTGAAATCTTTCCGTACTGGATCTTCTGGTGGACTTGATTCGTTGAGGCCATCGCACCTTCAAGATTTGCTTTCCAAAAGTTCTGGATCCATGGGCGAAAAACTTTTGAGTTCTTTGACTTCGTTCTGCAACTTCTTACTCACTGGAAAAGTCATACAGGATGTGATTCCCATACTTTACGGAGCCTCATTGGTTGCTCTCAAAAAAAAAGATGGTGGCATTAGACCTATTGCCGTCGGCTTGATTTTTAGACGGCTTGTGGCAAAACTAGCTTGTTCGAAGATAAAAGAAACTTTAGGTGAATTATTTCGCCCTATCCAATTCGGTTTTGGAACCCAGGGGATGTGAAGCCGTTGCTCACGCTCTCGTCGATTTTAAATCAACATCCAGATCCTGCCTCCACCGTATTCCTGAAAATAGATTTTCAGAATGCTTTCAATATGATTCATAGAAATATCCTTTTAGAAAGAGTAGAAGACAAGATTCCGAATCTATATCCTTTCATAAGCCAATGTTATAAGAAACATACATTTTTAAATTTTGGAAATAACACTATTTTGTCAGAAAGAGGTGTTCAGCAAGGAGACCCTTTGGGCCCAGCACTCTTCTGTTTATGCATTGATAATTTAAGTCATAAATGCAGATGTGGATTTATCGTCAACGAAAAAGGGACGCATGGATTGAGTTGTAGATTCAGTTCCGGGCGTTCGTCTCGTCATTCAACTGTAAATGACTTAATCAAGCGAGCTTTATCAACTGCTGATATTCCTGCTGTCTTAGAACCTTTGGGAATCATTCGTGATGATGGTAAGCGTCCAGATGGGATGTCTCTCATCCCATGGAGTCATGGAAAACCTTTAGTCTGGGACTTCACCTGCGTAGATACCGTTGCAGCATCACATATAGATTCAACATCCAGAAATGCTGGTGGGGCTGCAGATTCTGCTGAAAAGTCCAAATTGAAAAAATATTCTACTTTAAAAGATCAATACATTTTTTATCCGGTATCAATTGAAACCTTTGGTTCATTTGGTAGTTATGCCAACGAATTAATCAATCATATTGGACAAAAATTGATCAATAAAACAGATGATCGAAGAGCAAGGACTTTTGATACAACATATCAGTATGCCATCCAAAGAGGAAACGCAACGTCAATTCTGGGTTCTATTCCTGCTACTCAAAGTTTGGATGATATATTTATTCGTCCACAAAGAATAAATATGTCAAGGAGTATCCATAAGTATATTACTCGGAGTCAAATACCTGAAAAGTATAATTTGGATTCAACCACTTCCAAAAAAATAACGTGATCTACCATATCTTTATCCAACTCGATTTCAAGCAGCCTCCAATCGAGTTCCTTATTACTGACGATCAATGATAGAAAATCATTGCATAAGAGACTATTCCTTTGAAGATTGCAGTAGCAGTGAGCGCATCTCCCTCAGTTCTGATTCCATCAAACCACTTGTGCTTGGGAGCTCCAAAACTCTTGGTCTTAATGGTTTGAAAACATTGGCAATACCTGCTTTATGAATAGTGCAATACAATGTTTATCGAATACCAGATGGTTGCTTGAGTATCTGAGAAAAGAGGAACATTTGAAGGATATCAACACAAGCATATCAAGTATGAAGGGTGCTTTGATAAAAGCATTTGAAGAAGTGGTAAAAGAACTTTGGTCAGAAGATTCGTCTCATGTGGTGGTTAACACTGTTTCTTTGAAAAGCCAGATACAAAGATTTGCACCTCGTTTTATGGGTAACGCTCAACAGGATGCCAAGGAATTCTTCAGATATTTATTGGAAGGTCTTCATGAAGATGTAAACAGAGTAAGAGAAAGGCCTAAGCCTATGTTCATAGAAATCGATGAAAATTTGAGCGATAATGAAAAGGCAAAAGAGTCTTGGTCAAGATATCTTAGAATGAACAACTCGAAAATTGTCGATAACTTTGTTGGTCAACTGAAATCATCGTTGAAATGTACTTTCTGTGGCCATTGTTCCGTCACGTTTGACCCATTCTGGGACCTTTCACTCCCTACTGTCGCAATGTTTAGACTTGTTTACTAGGGAAGAAATATTGGATGATGACGAAAAACCCACTTGTTCTAAATGCAAGGAAAGGAGAAAATGCACGAAGTCATTATCTATACATAAATTCCCCAAAATTTTAGTAATTCACTTGAAAAGATTTTTGCAGATGGAGAGATTCAGAGGAAAACTAAATGTCTTCATTGACTTTCCTCGCGATGGATTAGATATGAATATTTATGCAGTAGATACAGCTCTGTACGCTACAACTTATACGCTGTATCCAACCATAGCGGAACAACTTTTAATGGACACTACACGGCTTACTGTAGGCACCCTTATGCAGGCACATGGCACGAGTACAATGACTCGAGAATATCACCGCTATTACCAAAATCTATCGTGAGTGGAGAAGCATACGTCCTCTTCTATGATCAAGAGGACACCAAATCACAGTTTTGAATAGAACATTTTACTTATTTACATTTTATATTTTATATTCATCTTTACCTTAATAAATTAAATAGTTATAAACATTTGAAATATAAAAGGGTACTAACATTTAAAATACAAAAAGAGTACAAACTGTATAAATATAAACACACATACATACATATATACATACACCTACATACATATATGTGAAAAGTCGGATACTAAAAAATTTTTGTATATAACATGTACACGTTATATATAAACAGACACATATTCAAAGCTAAATTAAAATTACAATTCGAAATCAAAACAAATACTTAAAATACATTGTCATAAAATTCTTTCAAATTATAATATGCTATATCTAGCAGTAACTCCTTGACAGCCATCCTGAATCTATTATGTGCCACCAAGGAACGAATATGTGAAGGCAGGTGGTTAAACATGTTTTTAGCATTATAATATATGATATAAGGCGCAACGGATTTTTTAGTTGTCAGACATGCACAAACGAACTGCCATTAGAGTTTTTCAGAAATTTAAATAACAATTTTGTTTCCCATTTGTAGGCAACTTTATGACGGACACTGTATATATATATATATATATATATATAAATAAATATATATATAAGTTTAGGTAGGTTAGACGACTGTCTAAGTTAAGGAAAAATCCAGGGTAATATTCGAGTATGCTGTCAATAGGGCTGAATAGAAACAAGAGTTCCTTTTTCTCCTTAAAAAAGGGAAAATATTCAACAAGTTCAACCATTGTTGGTATAGACTTTATCCTCACAATGATAGCATCATGATGCAATCAGTGTCTGATAAAGGAATTCAAAGCTTGTTATAATTATGTAACCTTATCAGATTATGGACAGAGATAAAAAAAATTGGACTGTAATTTTTCCAGGGTTGGCATGATTTAAGTCATATGATTTTTTCAGTAAAAATCAATGATTTAATCAAGTGTCTTTATTTCTAACTTCGAATTATCAAACTTAAAAATTAAGGTTCTAACAGTATCTAAATAAATCATATGTCACTCTGCTGTATCGATATCAATGTCATTATTATAATATCTGCACAAAAAAAACTAATTTTTCAGCTTTTTGTGTACCCAGTCGGTTGCGTAACTTGGTGTGCACAATTCCAAATGTGGAAAATACTCGTTCAACCAAAGCTGAAGAGGCTATCGCTCCAAATAGTTGCCTCAATATTGGATACATTTTTCACTGTTCCCCTTTCTCAAACACATTTTTTTGTGCCATCCACCACTCAAGTTGTGTGACATTGTTAATTAGTTCCTCTCCTAGGTTTGAACGGTTTCGATTTGAGTTTTACTATTACTGGCAATAAAACTGATTAAAACTATTAGTTCCATACTTGAAACATTTCGGTCAATCGCTGGTTTACTAAGGATTTAGTATCTACGTTAAGCTCAGTCTATAGCACTCGCAAAATTCAAACAAACTGTAGGTTTTTAAAAAAATCGTAAAAATCGTGATTTTTAGGATGTATTTGAAAAATAATGAATTTTTGGATTAATTGAAAAAATCGTGATTTTTTCCAACCCTGAATTTTTCTTTAAATATATAAATAGTAAATAAGTAATTGTATGAAATATCCAGTACTTTCATTCAAAACTAGCCAGCCCAGATCACTTGCAGCAATGAGTGCCTTCAGACTGCACCAGACATCAAACTAGACAGCTTGAAATCTGATTCTTCAGCTTCTCGAATATTTTTTTTTGAGTGTTGGGGAAATCCTTCATGGACACCTTGCGGTAATGTGGGACGCCCTGCTTCAGATATACCCACTAAAACCTCCACCCTGTGGGCTCGTCTGGCCATGGCCTCCGATGACACTTGAGCCTCTGGTCCGGGAGATCTCAGTTGATCTGCTACACAATAGCTCTCTGCTTATCTCTCCCGCACAGAACAACAACAAATTGTTGAATCAAATAAATAAAAGTGTCGTATATGCACAACAAAATATAATCTCAAAATGAGTAAAATTATTTCTTGGTTTTGGATCAAATCTAAAGATTCAATCAACTGAAACTAATTTGCATGAACCCAATATATTTTTCGGTCAACTTTATTCATAACTCGTTTTCGCATAAATGTTGTTTCAACCATGTAAATATTTTGTTCAATCAAATAATCAGATCTACAAAATTTGCTGATTGATTTAACAAAAATATTCATTCAAACAAGTATTTATGAATTCAATAAAATGTCATTTCAACAAAATAAGCTTATTTCTTCACTAAAAATATTCATTCAAATGAGTAATAATTTTGTTATCCACTGAATTTACAAATATGGCAACCGAGCATGGGAGCCTACACCAGACATTTAAGTCCAAACGTCGGAAGGGTGATAAGTTGGCTTTGCTATTCGGTAACATTATAGTCTAAGAGCCAGTGGCCGGCAGACAACACACATTTTACCAAAGCCTAAATTTTGCTCAGAGTCATTATACCTACTGTCCATGAGATGGAGGCTATCTAAGCCCGGTCGCGGTAGGTACAGACTCACTCAAGTGTGAGGGGTATGAAAATTATACTAACTTAAATAAAAATGGCAGACTATTACGGTGGTTATGACGTCACAGCAAACACTGAAAATTCCGAAAAAATTAAATTTCAAAAGTATTTTACCAAGTTTGAAATTTCAGTATGTTATTCACAATAGTACCAGGAGCTTATATTTATCTCGGCAGACATTTTCTCCGGTTATAACAACCCGACAGAGAGCGGAACCTTATCTCCAGCGCGAGCATACGTATGTATATGAGGCATTTAGTATCCTTCGATTAAAGACAATGAGAGGTAACTACGACATGAAGCACCACAAATTGAGTATTCAATTTCTGACCAACAGATTTTACAAAAGAGATGAAGAACACAACATTTAAAGAAGCTCTTATTGATTTCTTTGTTATACATTTATTTATTTTTTGAAATTAGATTAATTCTGTAGTACCACCTTTTATTGCAATAAATTGATTCAAGTCTTTTCGCCGATTTTGATGAAACTTGGTGTGTTTGTTAGCAGTAACAAGGGGCTTCTTTTCATGGAATTACATTTTGAATTTTAATACCAGTGGCGTCGCAGAGGGTTATCTGGCTGATATTTATGGTAAAAATCATTGTACGCTACTGTTTTTTGCTAAGTTTGATATTATTTGAAATAGCTAAACTTTATCGAAGTAAAGTCAGTGGCGTAGAAATGGGGGTAACCCATTATTAAAGTTCAAAAATTTATGTAAAATATTTTTTACAGATATTCGTCGCCATTTGAACAAACTTTGAGATGAAAATCTGTTTGGCTATTAGATAGAAGTAACCCTCTGGACAATAATGACACCACAGTTAGAGGAAGCAATTCTTCAAGAAGTTGACGGCAATTCTTCAACAAGTACCCGAAAATTAGCTTCACAGTTCAATGACAGTCATCGAAGTGTTTGGAAGGTTTTGCATACAGATTTATTGTATCCATACCACAAACAACGGGTGCAGGCACTGTTACCGAAAGATTTTCCTAGACGATTGTATTTTTGTTGGTGGTTCCTACAAAAAATTGTAAATAATCCCAACAGATGAGGCAAGTTTTTAACGGATGCAAACATAAACTTTCATAACAATCATTCTTGGGACTACGAGAATCCCCATGCTACTGAAGAAAGTGGATTTCAGCAGTTTTCGGTGAACGTCTGTGCGGGACTTTCTGATAATCATCTCATAGGGCTGCATTTCATTCCTCCTCGACTCAATGGTGTAACATATGAACCCTATGGATATTTTTTTTTGGCTTAAATCGCTTGTTTATGGAAGACCAGTTGTCGATGTAAATGACTTGAGGAATAGAATTATGAATAATTCTAATGTCATACGCAACACCCAAAGAATTTTTGAATGTATGCGGCAGTCGATGAGAAGACTTGATGCTTGTATTGCAAGTCAAGGTTCTCATTTTGAGCATCTGATTGAATTATTTTTCATGAATACCTATGCTGTTCTCCGAAAAAAAAACTAGTTTGAATACTTCTTCCATCTAATATCCAAACAAATTTTCATTTCAAAGTTTGTTCAAATAGTGACAAATATTTGGAAAAAAAATATTTTTCACATAAAATTTTGAACTTTAATGATGCGTAACCCCCATTTCTACGCCGCTGACTTTGCTTCGATAAAGTTTAGCTATTTCAAATAATATCAAACTTATCGTATAATGATTTTCACCATTAATATCAACCAGGTAACCCTCTGCGACGCCATTGGTAATAAAAATCCAAATCTAATTCCATAAAAAGAAGCCCCTTGTTACTGCTAACAAACGCACCAAGTTTCATCAAAATCGACGAAAATACTTTTGAAAATGTGAAATATAGATCTCAATCCACTTTAGAACATTTTTATTAATTCATAGAGCAAGTAAAGAGATAATAGTTGGTTAGGTAGGTATTAGGTATCAACTCAAATTAGTAAGAAATTTTTACTACATGTTACAATACTTTCTTACCACAAATATTCTTCATCGGTTTGATAGGAAACAAATGCAGCTTTTGAGTGTTATAATGAAAAATTCAAAAGGTGGTTCTGAAATAACGGTCTTGTTTGGTGATTTATAGTCATAATCTATCAATATTTGTTTTGAGGTTGGAGATTATGAGTATTTTGTCAAAATTCAGCCACATAATATAGAGCTATTTTTTGGCGTTGAACCGCATTCAATAGGTTTTTAAAAACATATTCAATTTTACGTCATGGATTGTAGAGTGGTTACAATGAAATGATTTTAAAAAATATCACGTGACTTGTTAAATGTTTATTTTGATATTTTCATTATGGTTGTTTTGCTGTTTGAAATTGTGTATTTTTCCATTTGTATTTGTCGTTTCATTCTCTTAACAATCGCGATAGGTATTCGAAATGGATTTCGCAGTGCTGGCACTCATAAACGAATTGAGAGAAGAAAAAAATCAGAAATATTTTTGTTGAAAAGGGAAACATTCTCAATTGAATATTCAATTCAGAATGTTTCCCTTTTCAACATGAATACCCCACAAGAGGTTATCTTGACGATGGAAGATAGTGACTAAAGTTTATCTTTCAGTCGCAGATGATTCCACATCTGATTTTATGAACATCCTGTTTATATTTTCAACAAATCAGAATTATTTTCTTCTGGAATATTTGAAAGAAAATTTTGACAATGAGGAAGAAGTTATGGTACAAACTATTACAATGTTTTGTACGAATTTAATTCATATACGACCACCTGATACCTTGCAGCAAACTTTTGATCTAAAATAATGGAAATCGTGAAAATATGTACAGAGAGTCCATATTTTATCCCATTTTACCTCTCAATTGTTCAGCCGTATCAGCATCCACGGTTAATATCATATCATCAATTTGTATTTGATACATTTATGTTTTATCATTCAAAAACTACCGCAAAACGACAATTGACAGCCTTGCTTGCTTTCAAACCGTCCTCATCCCAACGTTTTGAAACATTGCCAATATTTTTAAAAATATTCATCTATGACGTCACCGTTTCAACGCTAAAATCCAATGTTTTTAAAACATATCAATTATTTTTTAAAAAGTGGACGGCTAAAAAATACCTCAGGAGGGTTACAGAAGCGTCACAGTCCGGCGGCACCTTTGATCTTGGTGATGCTAAATTTTATGACCTTGGGTAGTTTTTCTGTCACAATTACATGGCTTTTGCTTCCTCTCAGGCATATGCAGCCAGCTCACTTGCGGGGGATACAACTTTTAAGTCTCGTATTAATTCGATATTCTAAGTTGTTATTTAACGAACAATGGTTCTAAAGAGGTTACTTTCTTTATGGGTAAGCTCAAAATATAATTTGAATGCATCATAATAATGCAATAATATTAGTTTTAATTCCTTTCAAAATTAGAACTTATAAAATCCCATGAGGAATCATCTGCGAGTTAAAAGTTAAGTTTCAGCATAGTTTATCTCTTTAAACAATGGTTTCAGTCAGTATCTTCCCTCTTTCAAGAAAACCTTTTGAAACATTTATTTTGACTCTGATGTAAAAACAACAAATCTGATGAAAAAATTCACATTTCTATCCAGCCATGATATCTTGGTCTCTAGAATTTCATCAGAGTGCTTGCTAGTGGTCGATATCAAAATGTTACTTCGATTCACTAACTTGTTACTTTGCACACCATTCAGCGCTCCTTCTTCCGACAAATCCGTTGTCATCCAGCCTGGTTACTGGCGTAGAGAAGAAAGGGACTGATTTCTACACAAGATATTTGTTAAACTTCACAAATTATAATGTATTTTTCACTGCACGTTATAAACGGCGGACATTCACAAATTACATTTACTTGACCTCCAACCCGGGAGCGCCACATGCTCACCAAACCATGGTCAGAGGTCGAGAGCTTATACTGTGACAGTGACAGAACACTATAAACAGAATGGTTGACGTTGACTGAAAAACTACCACTTGCGCATGAGAATTTGGAACATTGAAATAAAGGGAATGACGCTTCTGTAACCCTCCTATATTCTGTGATTCAGCAGTAGGCTCCAAGTATATCCCGGGTATTCAAACCAAACAGTCTTTTTGAATACAGTAAAGCTTGGTTATAACGTACCAGCGGAAAACTGAATTACCGAATATGAATTATTTTTGTTATAATTTTCAACTAAAAACTGTTCTATTAGTGCAATGTCATTTGTGAGTGACAAAAGGTCTTTCAGAATCTAGCTCTTTGCACTATAAATAATAGACAAATCAGTCGAAATCTTATTTAGAAAGTTACAAAGCAAAAAAACAACATTAAAATTGTCTGAAATGTAGAATAAAAATTAGTTTTTCATAATCATTACAATCCTTGACTCTCCTCTTTTCATATATTTTCATTGCCTTTTTCATTATCTAAAAGGATGAGATGCTCTCATAATTATTATTTTTTTCGGTGAGAAACTGTTTCGAATGTGGATATCTATGCAGCCGTGAGTATTTTATGTCATTTGAAGTGTAAGTCTGCATGAATCCCAAAATTTTAACTTCTATAGGATTCTCAAAGTTAATTTTGTTGTTTCAAACACGCTTTGAAAGAAGTTTCACAGCAAACTCTTCATACCATAAAGTAACTGCCAATCAATCAGAGAATAATAGAATGTTTTTCACGTTGTTTTTGACCACTTTGTTTTCTATCACGATGTCTTACATTGGGAGCCTTCCAGAATTCGTAAAAGAGTTTAAGAATGGACAAATAGTTGTCAACGTTCAAATGTAAATATTAATTGAATTATTTCTCTAGAAAATAACTTGGCAAGGATCTCTGGGTTGCATTGACCCATATGATTGTCAAAATTAGTATATCCTCTTTAGTGTTATAGATTCAGGTCTTTGAATGACAGAGGTTAGGTAAACAAGCTCTTGTCCATTCTTAAAATCAATGTAAAGCTCAAGAAACTGGAGTAATTAATGATTTCTTTCAATTATTTTATTTTTGTGAGGTAATGTTTTCTTCAATGCAACTGAAACTAACATATTGGTTTTTGATATTATATGTTCAGTTTCATTTTTACTATGTCTTGAAATAATGCTATCATGAGTATTGTTAAATCGTTCACTACATCAAAAACAAAAAATCTTTGTTCTTCTCAAATATCTTGAAAATTGTTCAAAATATATCCGTAGTCCCATTTGCAGTTCTCTTTATCATTTTGAAATATATCAATAATTATATATTGCATTTTTTCATAGTTATTTAGAATGTTGGTCATTTCAGGTGTTCTTGCATTATATTCTGGTTTATCAGCCTCTTTATTGCGGCAGCTCACCTACTCCACCACACGTTTCGGCATGTACGAAGTGGCCAAACAAAATATGAAAAGTGACTCTTTCTATGCCAGAGTAGGGATAGCAGGAATAGCTGGAGCTGCAGGCGGTTTCATAGGTACTCCGGCAGATATGGTGAATGTCAGAATGCAAAATGACATCAAGTTACCAAAAGAAAAAAGACGAAAGTAAGTGAAATATTTTATACTATTTTGAGAAACCCCTGCTCTAGGGGAGTATTAGGAGCCCGTGGGCTCCCTAATGATTTCAAAATATTAACAAATGGTATACAGGTTGATTCACCATAAGATTCACAAACTCTCTGTGTTGTTCTTTTATTTTTGGAAAGTCGCATAGCATAACTACACCTATACTCAAAGTTAAAAACACAAATAAAGCTAGCGAATTCCGTCCAATAAAATAAAGCTATTGAATTCTATCCAATAAAATAAAGCTAGCGAATTCTGTCCAATAAATACCTTGCCAGGCATTGAGAAAGTACTAGAGATGACTGTGTATGATCAGCTTTTGAATCATGTTGAAAGCAATAATCTTCTCATGATCAATCAATCAGGCTTTGCGAATCGGCCTTACAACTAACTATAAGTAAATGGACTCAATCTATTGACAACGGAGACTATGTTGCTGTTTTCTTGGACTTGAGAAGGGCTCTTGAAACAATCGAACAGGATATACGAATAAAAAAAATGGAAGCTATTGGAATTGAAGGAACTGTACCAAAATGGTTCAAGGACTACTTGAATAACCTAAAACAAATCACAAAAGTAGATAAGGTTTATTCAAATCCTATTGACACAAAATTCGGTGCACCTCAGGGTAGTGTGTTAGGTCCTTTGCTATTTTAATTTAAATTAATGATATCGGATTATAGCACAGCTGTGATTTTATGAATTTATTTGCTGGTGATACAGTGTTGTCTGTACCTCAATAAAATCAATTAAAATATACTTTATTTTCCAAAGAATCAGAATCTCATTGACAAAGCATAGTATTAGATCACAACTACCATCATCATAATTATTACAGAGGAGACAGTGTGGAGTCAGCTTTAAAATAACAAAAAAGTCAATAAATAAACAGTACACACACACCTAATATAATAATGTAAAAGATTCAAATGTTAAAATGGTTAAATCACTAACTGTTAATCTGTGAAAAACACAAATCGTCAAAAAAATTCAAAACAAAAACAAATTAGACAGGTTAAAATTAAATAAAAAGTTGGATATCTTATATCTATCAAATGTAAAATCACAATTTAAAACGCCTTATAAAAACCAATAAGACACGTTAAAATTAAATATAAAGTAGAATTAAAATTATATAAAAAGTTAAAATTATATAAAAAGTTAAAATTATATAAGAAGTTGAATTCCCTTTATCTATAAAATTAAAAATTCTAAACTATAATAGGGTCTATCAGAAATTAATGCCTTGACTTCTTTTCTAAAAATAACACCAGATACCACTCCATTTATATTTTCTGGCAAGTGGTTGAATATCTTGCATCCATTATATATTAATGAATCTTTCACAAGAGAAGATGAAGGAATTGGTGGTTTTAAATGTTGATTTTGTCGGGTAGAATAAGTGTTTACTCTATTAAAATTAGATTTGTGTTTGTGCATACTGTTTCCATTATATATATATGGATATGACAGTCAGTATTTTGTGATTTTTAAAGTGAAGTCTGCATGAGTCTCGAAGTCTTAGGCGTAGGCTTCTCAGAGCACGTTTTTGTTGAACAAAGACACTTTGTAGAGAGGAACTATTACATGCTCCCCAAAATGGAATGCCATACCTTAGTTGCGAGTCTATTAAAGCATAATAAACTGCTTTTGCAGCTGAATATCCCAACTCATTTGCATTAACAATCAGAGGATAACTTTTTATTGAGGTTGTTTATATGAGCATTGAATTTTAGTCTACAATCAATGAATAGCTCCAAAAATTTGGAATTTGTTTTTTTTCAATCATTTTAGTATCTATGGATATGTCTCCTATTGTGCATCTGAATGAAACTATATTGGTTTTGGATTTGTTAAATGTGAGTAGATTTGAGTCACACCACTTTTTCACCATTTGTATGTCATTGCTGATGATCCGATGTAGATCAGTTTCATCGTTGCTGTGCGATAAAATAGTAGTATCATCTGCGGAGAGAGTGAATTTTCCTGATATGTCAAGGGCTGTTAAATCGTTTATATATAGCAAAAATAGGAATGGGGCCAAGGATCAAGCCTTGAGGCACCCCACATGTATATTTGCTATATTGGAGGTTGATTTTGTTTTTACTATCTGCGTTCGATCTGATAAATATGATTCAAACCATCTATGAGCACTATATCTTATTCTGTAGCAGTGCAGTTTTTGCAACAGTATTTCGTGATTCACACAGTCAAATGTCTTAGACAAATCACAAAATACTGCCGCAGCCACCTCGCCAATATTGATTTCGTTGTACAGTTCATATAGAAGAGAAAAAATTGCATCATTAGTGCTTTTACTATTTTGGAATCCAAACTGTTGGATACTCAAAATATTGTGGCTGCATAAGAAGTTGTTCAATCTATTTTTGACAAGTGTTTCAATAATTTTTTACAGTGATGTAGCTTAAACTAAAATTAATACTTGTTTGGAAAAAAATATGATTACTTGAATGTCAATAACCTAAAAATAAATGTATCCAAAACAAAAGCTATGATTTTAACGACACCTTACAAATATAAAAAACTTTATATAAATTCATGCTTACTGGAAATTGTAACAGAAGAATTGAACTTGTAATCGAGTTTAAGTATCTGGGTTTTATGTTGGACAACAGTATATCTTTCGAAAAATCGAATTCAAACGGTTTTCTTCACATAAAGGATTCAATATAAAATTGAACCAGAGAAAGGTAGATCTCAGGTGAAAACATATTTCCTGGAAATCATGAACGTTGAATATTCACCTGAAAATCATGCATACTTCCATAAATATCATGGAATTGAATGCAAATGTTTTTTCGATAAGCTCGATTAGTTTAATTTAGTCGTGTTCACTACAATCCATAGCGGTTCAGCTTCTTGGCCTCATCAGTGCGTAGTAACCAAGTCAAAGAACTTGGCTGAGTGAGACTAACGTAAACAAACATCATCGATCTTGTCACCTATGTACCGGAAAAGATAAACTTTATCTTTCCGCGCACTATAGGTGTTACAAGATCGATGATGGTTTGTTTACGTTGTGTCTCACTTCAGCCAGAGTTCTTGGACTTTGGCTGGTTGACTACTCCGCACTGATGAGCCAAAAGCTGAAACCGTATGCGATTGTTAGGTGAACACACTTAAATTAAACATAATCGAGCTTATCAGAAAGAAACATTTGCATTCAATGTCCATTGATATTTTATGGAAGTATGCATGGATTTTCAGGTGAATATCATTCAACGTTCTGCGTGGTATTTGCCAGGAAAGTAGTTGTTTTTCACCTGAGATCTACCTTTCTCTGGTTCAATTTTATATTGAATCCTTTATGTGAAGAAAACCGTTTAAATTCGATTTTTCTATTCATTCCACTTCACATGGCACTTATCTCTCAGTATATCTTTCGATGCACACCACATATTTGTAAAAAAAAATAGCAAAGAAACTATTTTTTACAAGAATTTTCACTCACTTGTCAACTGCTGCCAAGATCACTATATATAATACGATTATACAGCCACATTTTGATAATTGCAGCACACTCTTATATGGTTTTGATCAAAACAAAATCATGTCATTACAAAAACTACAAAATCGAGGCATGAGAGTGATTCTGACGTGCAATCGCTGTACCAGTATAGCATTCATGCTAGATGCATTACAGTGGTTTTTAGTACAAGACAGGCTTTACAAAGCAGCAATGGTATTTGTTTTCAAAACTATTAACGATATGCTACCATCATATTTTGGCGAATTTATTATATATCAATAGTACCCATAATTATGGGACAAGACAGATCAATGATTTATATCTAAGATGCAGCTTAACAAGTTATTATTATTATTATTATTAACAAGTTACCATTATTATTAACAAGTTCAATGAAAGTTTTATTTTATAAAGGCTTAAATCAATTCAATAAGTTATAGACTTTATATTAGTTATAGACTTTATATTGAAATCCAAAATTAATGATTATATAAAAATGAATAATATATTACAATAATAAAATGGTTTTTTTTTCAAATGATGCCGATGTTAGCTTATTTTTTTAAAGTTATTCCTCTGTATTTATGACTTTTCAATGTGTTTCCAGGCTGTTAGTGTATAGGCCTGTGGTTTTTTCTTTTCTTTTGTATAATACATATTATTTAAATGTATTGTTCGTATATTAGGATTTTCCTATGCCATAAACGCATTCATGCATGCATGTTGGATTTCATAGACTTTGGTTATTGGGATGTTGAGAACACCTCAATACACCATTCACCATTTTTATGGGATTTAAAGTTTGTTAAATTTAATTCATAATTTATGATCCAAAATGTTTAGGAGATTTAAAAATTTTCAAATTTTGTTTTAGCTACAAAAATGCAATAGATGGTCTCATGAGAGTTTACAAAGAAGAAGGTGTGCGAAGGTTGTTCTCTGGAGCCTCAACTGCATCCTCTAGGGCTGTATTTATGACAATAGGACAATTGTCTTTTTATGATCAAATTAAGATAATGTTACTACGATCAGGAATGTTTAAGGACAATTTGTTGACACACTTTTTGTCGAGCCTTAGCGCGGTAAGTATTTTTGTCAAGTAAACCATATTGTCTCTGGTTAATTAGGTGAAATAATATTTATCAAAAGCTATTTCTAAAAAAAATACTTTGCACATGTTAATCTCGTTAACCTGAAAATAACTGCCATGAAGTATGTCACTATATTTTATTGAGAAAGTTCAGAATTGGAATAACATTTGTGAAACAACCAATGCCTTTTACCAAAAACTTTCGGGATTCATTATATTTGAAAAAGACATCCTTTTCTTCTGGTCAGTGATGTTTGGCTTACATCAGTGTGTATTTTTCTAGGGTGCCATAGCCACATCTTTAACTCAGCCTCTAGATGTTCTAAAAACTAGGTCGATGAATGCAAAGCCTGGGGAGTTCAAGAATTTGACAACAATAATTGTTTATACTGCCAAATTGGGTCCTTTAGGGTTTTTCAAAGGTTACATTCCAGCTTTTGTACGACTGGCGCCACAAACTATACTGACATTTGTATTTCTTGAACAGCTCAGGTTAAACTTTGGATTTTTTCCACGAGTTCAACACTACTAGTTCAACTTGTTATTCTTATTTATTTCCTTGTTGTTTTATTTTAGAGTTTTATTCTGGAATGTTTCATTGCTGATATAAATATAAAATATTTATATTTGCAAATTATTGTGAGGTACATGTATAAAATTATTTATCTTTATTTTTTTAAATAAAAAAAAATGTTATCGTGTAAGTTATATATATATATATATATATATATATATATAAATATAATATATAATAAAACTAGTGTCCAAATATGACCTTTCCCATGGTGTTTGTTTTTTTCTGTTCCATAATCATAAGTTATAGAGTGTTAATATCGAAAATATTATGTTTCAGGTATTTATGTAATTAGAATTAATCCTCCGATATAATCAATACCTTAGGCCTGAGATCACATTTTATACAATGCCACCATTAAAGTCTGCATCAAATAGTTTTTTTTTTCTCAAAATTAATCTCTGCAAATAATGAATTCCTTATAATAATAGTAATGTTCAATAATAATAACGTTTAGTCATCCCAAGAAACATAAATATTTATGGGGGAGACATTGATAAAATGAAACTTATTATCAAATAACATTGAAAAGGTTTTTAGCAGTTAAATCAGTATCGAGCGCTGAAAATAAAAAGTATTTTACAGTTGATATAAATATAGACGTTTTTGCGCAATCCTTACCAGTATTTTTTTTATTAAAATCTCAAAACTTTGACTTTTTTTCTCAAAATTTTAAATTTTTTGTTCTCAAAATTTTGACTTTTTTTCTCAACAATTTTGAGATTTTTTCTCAAAATGTTGACTTTTTTTTCTCAAAATTTTGATATTTCTGCTCTAAATTTCGACTTTTTCTCAAAATTTTGAGATTTTTTCTCAAAATTTCGACTTTAATTCTCAAAATTTTGAGATATATTCTCAAAATTTCAAAATGTTGAGATTTTTTCTCAAAATGTTGACTTTTTTCTCAAAATTTTGAGATTTTTTCTCAAAATGTTGACCTTTTTCTCAAAATTTTATCTTTTTTCTCAAAATTTTGAGATTTTATCTCAAAATTTTGACTTTTATTCTCAACATTTTGAAATTTTTTCTCAAAATTTTGCCTTTTTTACTCAAAATTTCAACTTTTTTATTCTCAAAATTTTAACTTTTTGAGGATAATAGTAAATATTTTTAGAAAAAATCTCAAAATTTTGAGAAAAAAAGTCAAAATTTTGAGAAAAAAAAAAATTTTGAGAATTCAATAAAAAAATATACTGGTAGGATGGCGCCAACACGCCGTCGTAAAATCATGAAGGGATAGTTGACAAAATGTTCAGTTCATTTTTAAATTTTATGATATTAATATTTTTAATTTTTTGGGCAAACTATTAATAATGAATTATTCCACGATGATATAACGATTTTTTTCCAAACTGTGTTTTTATTTGAAAAAAATTTAAATGATTACACTGTCTTGTGTGATATTAATGACAATCAGAATTTACACTGAATGTGAGATTACAATGCTTATTATTATTTTTTGTGAGATGGATAAAAATACATATTTTCAATTTGAATAATGAGTCAATGTCAAGCAGATCCCTTGGTTTATATAATTTAGATGTTTGTTCCAAAAATGGTAATTTGAAAATATATTTAATTGCTTTATTTTGAAGGGATGGATTTCAATGGTTTCAACACAGTTTTGTTGCAATACCCCAAATAAATAATTTTCAATTATTTAAGAGAAACAATAGACCGTATCTTATATAAAATGCCAATAATAAGAGATATTTTTTTCCTGAAAATTTTAATGTATTGACCACGAAAGAGTTTGGTCAATGGTTAACCCTAAAAATTTCGATAGTGTTGAGTTTTTGATGCAAAACTTTCCAAATATAGTTAGTGGATCAATTTGTTTATCAGGAATGATTCTTTTTGAAATGTACATAATGAATATTTCTCGTCATTTAGTGTTAATTTATGATTCTGTAACCATCAATTATTAAACCTAGGTCCTCTTCCATTTGATTCTTAATCTCTTGTATATTTTTTCCATAATAAATTATAGGGAAAACGGGCAACACTTCGAACATATCATTGGTCATTAATAATTATAATGACTTTTCGATGGTTGTGAAACTCTTCTATTGAAAACAGGATAATGGTATTGTGAGTAATAAATTGTACGTTGAATGTTTCAGTCCATAGATTTATTCAAACAGTTTGATTATATTAAAGTTATCTTTTCTGTAATGGGTTTATTGTCAAGTCGATTATTTTTGGTAATTCATTGTTACCATTCTGAAGTAAAGTTTGAAAGAATGAATAGATGTCATGTTACCTACCAATTTTTTCAGTTGGCTCTCTACGTTTTGAACAAAAAGAGAGTGGTACATAATGTATATCGTTGAATTGGTAATTAAATTCTCTATCGAATGGCAAGATGGCCCTCGGTAGATACCATTTGAAAAAAACCATTTTTTCGTTAAAAATGCGTTCAGAAAATTTTAATTCCTGCTGTAGGATTTGTTATTGCTCTTATCGATGAAACGACTATTACTATGAGTTACTGATGTAAATTAGTATAGATTTAAACCTGATCAAGGCCTCCCGGGCTAAGAAAAAATTGAAAAATTATTTGTTTTCAATTGTAAAATAAAAATTTGGCAACACTGTCGTATTTAATTTGAGCCGTAGAATCCGAAAAACATCAAACATACAGGGTGTCCACTTTGAAAAATCGAAATTGGTGGCTATTCTGGCGAAACCCGGTAGTCGGCCATTTTTTTTTTCATGTCTGTCAATCCGAAATTGTACCTCATATCTATGTACAAAATTTCATTGAAATCGGTTGATAAGTGAAGGAGATATAGGCATGGCCCTAGTCCCATTGTCACCTGGTATAATGCCTTGACAGAGTAATGTTTCGGATAGCGCCGATCTCGTTTCTCAGTATAATTTACTAGTAATAAAGTTCTAAGCGTCATGAAACTCCAGATGGTGTGGCCCAAAATTTATAAATAATATAAAATCAGTGAATACACCAAGCTCTTCAGACATCTCACATTATAGTCTAAGAGCCGGTGGGAGATCGACCTTCACCGATCTGATAACTCGATGAGACATATTTTTTATCAAATATAATTTATAAACAAATATGCCTATGATAACTTGCCTATCGAAAAGTGTTCATAGCTATTTTTAATTGAATTAATTTTAATCAATTTTCTTTCATCACCTTCACTCTTTTGATAACCGAAAGAGTTTCATCTCAACTGATAGTTTTTAACACACAGAATATGCCTAGATAGGCTTGCCTACTTATTTCTGTGCATGGCTACCTGGCAAGCAGATGTGAACAGGTAAGTCAATATAGGTAACTACAATCGAAATTGATATCATAGGTAAGATAATTTAATTACAAAACCAATCGTATAGGCTTGCCTGCAAAAAATCGTACATAAAATATTATTGCCAAGCTATGAAGTCTTAGAATTTTAGCTATTTGATAGGTGCGAGAGAGAAAGTAGAGCGTCCGATGTCCGTGTGATAGAACAGGACACAACATAGCAGCTGCACGCTACCTGACCGTTGAATGTATCCGAGTGGCATGCTCGTGTACATGTGAGTGACAGTGACAGCATTTATTTACACTCGACAGTAATTTTGAACTCTAATTTATTATAACTCTAATTTCGATCACAATTTTTGTATTATTTCACACTATATATACTTACAGCTATGAAATAATCAAAAATAAATAATTTAATATATTAATAAATGAAAAAAAAATAAAAAATCTATATTTTTCATTTAAAATTAAATAAAGAATAATTTATTTATTATTTAAAATAAAATAAATGCCGTAAAGCGGGAAAGAATAAGTGTTACTTTAAATTTTAAAAATTTAAAAAATCTTCAATATAGAAAAATAAAATTTAATACATTTATGTTGTTAAAAGCGTTTATTACAAAGCATATAAAAGAGTTCAAAATTACTGTCGAGTGTAAATAAATGCTATCACTGTCACTCACATGTACACGAGCATGCGCACTCGGATACATTCAACGGTCAGGTAGCGTACAGCTGCTATGTTGTGTCCTGTTCTATCACACGGACCTCGGACGCTCTACTTTCTCTCTCGCACCTATCAAATGGCTAAAATTCTAAAACTTTATAGCTTGGCAATAATATTTTATGTACCATTTTTTGCAGGCAAGCCTATACGATGGGTTTTGTAATTAAATTATCTTACCTATGATATCAATTTCGGTTGGTTAACAGATCGGTGTAGTTACCTATATTGACTTACCTGTTCACATCTGCTTGCCAGGTAGCCATGCACAGAAATAAGTAGGCAAGCCTACCTAGGCATATTCTGTGTGTTAAAAACTATCAGTTGAGGTGAAACTCATTCGGTTATCAAAAGAGTGAAGGTGATGAAAAAAAATTGATTGAAATTAATTCAATTAAAAATAGCTATGAACACTTTTCGATAGGCAAGTTATCATGGGCATATTTGTTTATAAATTATATTTGATAAAAAATATGTCTCGTCGAGTTATCAGATCGGTGAAGGTCGACCTCCCAAGGTCTCCTCTACTATTATACTCAACTTGTAAATGAAAAGTGAGACAACTGGATGAAAAATCGCATTTTTACTGTAAAATAATCATTTCATATTTGACTCGAAATTGAAGTTGCATAATACTTTCATGAAGTTCTAGCCAGTTCTATTTTATGAAATATTCAACATAATATCTAGTGAAATATTTTTTTTTTGTTGCTTTAGTGTTGCACCTAGAGAATCCTATATAGGTACATCCTATATCCTTAAAATGACCATAAGAGCATTAAGAGGTATACATGATATTACAATACTAAAAAAAAGAGAAGGCACTAACAACTATGTAACTATAAAAAGTAAAAAAAAAACACAGTTACATAAAACCAGTATATCGTAGGATAATAATCAGTTGATTCTTTCATTTGCTAGGAGATGTTTTAAACAATACTTGAATTTTTCAGAGTGAAGGGATTTCAAATTTATTGGGAGTTCATTGAATAATTAACCCCTTTCAATGAGTTTTCACCAAATTTTGACCTAATTCATGGAACAATTATGTCATTTTTATGTCTTGTATCATGATTGTGTATTGAAGTTCTATTGTTGAGTGTGTATATATAGTGTGTATATACTGCTTAAGGGCATTATTTTGAAAAAGTTATACAAGGAACTTGTGTGGAATCTTCTTGGTAATGAGTAGATAACTATGATAGCCTTATTTTGTATGTTAGTCTACTCGACAAGTTGAAAATGGTCTAAAATAGAGATACTGCTCTTAAAATTATGTGTGATAGCTCATTGGATACGGAATAATGCCTAGAAAAATGTGCCAAAAGCGTGTATTAGCACATAAAAAATTGAAAAAGTTATAAACAATTGAAAATGAAAAAAAAATGGCATTTCGTTTTTGCCAATATTTCATAAACTATTAATATTTAAGGAATTTCAAAAAAAAGAATCTGAAAGAAGAGGAAATTTCCAATAAAAAACTCTAAGCTCCCGGAACTCTTATCTCCATTATTTATAAATTTAATTTAACGCTGAAAATGGGTCTCCGAGCGACATTTTTAGGATGCCCGCGCGGCGTCAAAAGCGAGTACGCCACATTAATTAATTTATTTAAGGTATTAAATATTTTTTTTCAAATTTGAAAAAATTATGGTGTATTTGGAACACTATAAATAATTCATTCCCGTTGGAAATTTCACATAAAGTTAATTTTTCAACAAGTTAAACAATTGTTAACTAATAAAATTTTCTCGAAGTTCTGTCTGAATTGTAAATGAAATTTTTTTTTTAAATAATTGTAAAAAAATTCGCTTCGTAGAGCCTTTCTTATATACAAACTTAACAAGATCACGCAATAAAAGTTAAAAAAATATTCATACTTTGTTTATAATAATTTTTGTAGTTGAACAAAAACTAAAAGTTTCCTCCTCTTTCAGAATCTTTTTTTGAAATTCCTTAAATATTAATAGTTTATGAAATATTGGCAAAAAACGAAATGCCATTTTTTTTTCATCTTCAATTGTTTATAACTTTTGCAATTTTTTATGTGCTAATACACGCTTTTGGTACATTTTTCTAGGCGTTATTCTGGATCCAGTAAGCTATTACACATAATTTTAAGAGCAGTATCTCTATTTTAGACCATTTTCAACTTGTCGAGTAGACTATGTACTCTCAATGGTTTGATAAAATTTATTCATGGGTTGGGTACCAAATGAGAGTTAGATAATGAAGGTGAGAATGGATAATTGAAAAGTATATTGATTTAAAAGTACTTCCTGGGTACAAAATTGCTGAATCTCCTTAGTATTCCTATAACAGAGGATATTTTATTTCGTAAATATTTTATATGAGGTGCCCAAGTTACTTTTTATCTATAATTAGGCCCAGAAATTTTATTTCAGTGGAATATTTCAAGGAAGTGTTTCTGAAATTGATTAAGGATTGATAGTTTTTCTGTTGGAAATATACATAAAAGGGGATTTGTTAACATTCAGAGTGAGTTTATGTCCTCTCATCCAAGTGCTTATGATGTTCATGTCATTTTCAATATTTTTTCTAATGTTTTCGAATGAATTTGAAACATATACAAGAGTTGTATCATCAGCTTACAATTTGACAGCCTTTCAAACCTATATTAGACATCGAGTTGATATATATCAAAAATAAAGTGGGCCCAGAATCGAGCCTTGTGGAACTCCATAAGTAAATGGCATTAAAGGAGATTGCTCACCATTAAACATAAACAGATTGCTTACGGCATGTTAGATAGTTACTAAACCAGGCTAATTCCTTACCTTTTATTTCTATTCGTTCTATTTTTTTTAAAGAATATTGTGTTCCATCGAGATGAGGGCACATTTGAGACCATTGTCAAGGCTTGTTTGTATTTCTGATATAAGATCCACTGCCGCTGAGCTTGTATCACTGATTTGCAAAAGCCAAAAAGGAAACATGAACTCCATTTTATCCAAGTAAGCAACCATCCTGATGTTAACAATTTTTTCGACAATTTTAGACAATATGGGTAAAATTGATATTGGTCTGTAGTTATTACATTGTTCAGTATCCAGGTGTATTTCCTCATCTTGTATTTTGTTTGCTAACATTGGACCAACATGACAAAGAAACTCTTGATGTGTTCTCCAATTAGCTTTCCATTCTCAATCATAGTCATTTTTGGAGTTCTTCAGCATTTTTATTTCAATCATATGTAATTAAGAATGTTTTTATTCAGAATAAAAAAATACAAAATCAAAGTTTTAAATATAAAATAATATCAAGATGTTTATTTTTTGAGTTAGTAGATATGGAGTTGATAACATCCCAGGTCCTTTTTTTGTTCAAGTTTACATTTTCAATTTGTTTTGCAAAGAATGCTTTTTTGCAGACTTGATTTCCACTTGGACTTGTTTTGTAGAATCTTTATGCATTTTCTTCAAGTTGAGATTGTCAGGATATTGTTTAGTTTTGCTATAATATAAATCGATAAATGCCGAAATATGCCGAACGACATACATGCATTCAGGAATATTTCCCGAAAATTTAGACCCCAAACAGGAGTTCGTTTCTAGAGGAAAGGAGTTGAATATTTCAGTTTCTGGTGAAGGTAAAGAAAAACTTTTCTGAGGAACCTCAGATCTTCTTGAGCATTTTTCAGCTATGACATCTAATTATTTTGCCTAGTTCTGCCTGAAAAAAGATAATTTGTTACCACAATTTCCTTTCAAATAGTTTTGTGTCTTTTTTTTATTATCACTTGTCGAAATCTTACTTGAAAATTCGCCAGAAAGTTCAATTTAACGTGATTTATTAGGTATGAAATTTCTCCACTGGTACATAGTGAGGAAACTTCTTTTAATTGTATTCACATTTCATTTGGTTCATGCATGAGAATTTTTCTGTGCCCCAATTTCTGTTAATACAGTCTTCCCATTTTTATATTATTGTTTTGTTAAGATTTTCTCATTTTTTAAGTTGACAATTCTTCCATGTAGTAAAACATACATAGGACAGTATATACAATTTGTTTAATTCAATTCTATTATATATTACCCAAGGGAAACGTCAAGCCCTTTAGAAATAAGAAAATCTGAACACAAGAACAAAACGCTACTTTCTAGGCTTGGTGTGTTACTCCGAAGAACAATGATCTATATGTATGCCACATATGTAGCAAAAATCAATCAAAGGATCATTGAAATTGCATCAGATTTGTTGAAAAAAAAATGCTGAAAGGTTTTGTTTTTGAGACAAAGCAAATTAAATGTTTTCAGTTTCATGAATTCAGAAAAAAAACATGTCTCGGGGTTTATTTCTTTCATTTGATTATGACTTCAATGGTGGCACTGTATTTTGAAGAAAAATAAAGTGTTTCCAAAGAAACTCTCATTTTTTTCTTAGAAGTCGGGTCAAATTATGAACTTGTACGCTTTTTTTTAACAGTTTTTGATTATTATAGGGAGTCACTTGTATTGTGTTGACTCAACCGTTGGATGTGATCAAAACAAGATTGATGAGCTCAAAGGAAGGGGAATTTCGAAGTTTGTTTCATTGTATATTCGTAACGGCTAAGGAAGGATTGTCAACTTTTTACAAAGGTGTTTCGCTTTCAGCTGTACGAATAATTCCGCATACCATATTAGTCATGCTTATCTACGAGCAAATGAGACAAAGATTTGGATATATACCCTCTCCAAATTCAAAATAAGAACGTTGCAAAAACTTCATTACCTTTATTTTTCTATGTATTGTTTACTTAATTATACTATTTTATTTTAAGTTTATCTACTCATTTCAAACAGAATTCGAAATTACCTTTCATTTCTGGTATAGATATACCTTTGCAAAAAATCAGACGAGAGCTCATACCCCAGATCATGGCCGGATTGAATGGGTGCTAAAGGACTATCAGTCTCCGGCTGTAAATTTGTATAGGTATTAGGAAACGGTGGAAAGAGGCTGTAGTTGTAACATTTCAAGGCGTCAAAACATTAAATCATACAATTATTTCAAATACGTTAAAACGGGACTACTTGAAATCCCGGGCAACTTGATAAATTCATGCGCGATGATATGTTAAAATGTACTGACATCTAACTATTAGTAGTAGAACCAAAATATTCGCTGGGTATACAGCTGATGGTATCTGCATGCACGTTGTTTACTAGGATGAGTTGATGGATATCTTGTTTGGGTGACACAAATTTATTAAATAAGGAAAAAAAACGAGTTTTGTGAATACTTTTGAAGGTGTAGATGAGTTTTTGGGAGCGAAACAATGTCAATATTTTTTTTGGTATGCCTAATGTATTGTTAAGAACTTCCTAACCTCATTTATTCAAAAAATCCTTTGGAAGCGCAGGGGCGTACACATATATTTTTTTGGGTTTTTCAGGGGTAACTTGAAAAAATTGTGTGATCCTATAAAAGACGCCTGGGAGCCAGGAATTATGACCAGGCAACCATTCAGGAGGCGTTACGATTGTACAGGGAGGATAGACAGATCACTCTAGTTGCACTTTCATAAAGGTTTAATATTTCTGTTGCCACTCTGAGCAGAAAAGTAAGAGGACTTCACATGAAAAGTCCAGACTATCCAACAATCTTATCAGAACAAGAAGAAAGGATCATCTGTAATGGTCTTAGTATTGCAGCAGAATGGGGTTTTCCATTCGAGAAACAAGATTTGGCTGAACTTGTCAAAAGTTATTTAGCCAGATCTGGAACCACGATTCCCAAATTCAAAGACAATAGGCCTGGAGAGAGCTGGTTGAATAATTTCCTTCGAAGACATAGTGAACTTTCAAATAGATTTTCTCAGTCCGTTAAAGAGAGCAGAGCCGCAGTTAATTATGAGGTCATAAACAAATTTTTCGACAACCTGACCCAAAATATTGAGAACGTTTCTTCCGAAGGAATCATAAATTATGACGAGACTAATTTCACCGATGACCCTGGAAGGGTGAAAGTCATTGTCCGAAAAAAAAGCAAGAGAGCAGAGAAAATCATGGATTCATCCAAGGCTGCGACATCCGTAATGTTCGCATGTACGGCGTCAGGAAAGTTCCTGCCGCCATATATTGTATATAAGGCTGACAATTTATGGTCTACTTGGACTGAATTTGGTCCAGATGGAGCCAGATATAATCGTACCAAATCAGGTTGGTTCGATGCAACGATTTTTAATGATTGGTTCCTCACTATAATTCTACCCTACTTTAAGTCACTACCACCAGGACGGGACTCTTGCAGGCCTGTATTTGCGACGAACAAGATTTTAACTGTTTATGCTATCTTCATTTTAGAATCAGTTTGTCTATTACACAAACATAGAACAAATTTTCCCTCTGCCACCTTTACCTATGCCACCCGACATTCCAATGATCTCAGACTACCTTTACCTACATCATCCCTCATTGAGGACTCGATTGTGTTTAATGGCCTCAAGATGTATAACCATCTACCACATCACTTGAAAGCTTTGGATTACATTCGTTTCAGAAAAACTCTAAAAGACCTCCTCAGTGTTAGACCCTATTATAGTCTGCAAGAGTTTTACAATGACAGTTTTTGAAAATATTTTTGTAGCTTTTTACCTTTATACTCTTTTCTTTTATCATATTTTTATATTTTATAATTTACATGACATTGCCGTTTTATACTTTGTAGTGCATAGTCTTTATTTTTTGTGTTGTTCTGTGCCCTACAATTTTAATTTCTCGAGATACTAACGGACTGTTTCCATAAATAATTTTAATACCACTTCTTTCCTTAACGATAAATTATTTTGTCAATAAGATTACTTTCTTTGGACAATAAAGCATATATTATTATTATTTCACACAATTAACATATCCACCATAAGTTTTAATTAGCAGAAGGTAGTCAGAAATTTTCATTTGTAAATTGGAACTCTTTTATACATGTTTTATTTTTATATGTACTATCTAAGTTATTTTATATAAGTTTGATGTCTTACTCTATGGAGATATTGTGTATTGTTCTTTTACTGATTGTTATCTGTTAATTGTATATCTAATTAGCTTTGTCGACAAGTGTTATACTTATGACAATAAAGTATATTTGATTGATTGATTGATTGAATGCCAGGAGAACCAAATATGTTTTATACTATTACCACCAAATCGTACAATCTAACACAGCCTTTGGATGTTTCATGTTTCCGACCACTAAAGGGGTTTGGCGAAAAATTCTTCGCAACTGGAAAAAACGCCATAGGGGAGGCATCAGGAAGGACCATTGTCCTCGCCTTCTGAAGCGAGCATTGGCTGATGTAGAAGCTAACAAAGGAACTATCATCAAATCAGGGTTCTCAGCAACAGGTTTAGTCCCTCTTGATAGACAAAAAATACTCAATAAACTGCCAAGGGAAACCATGGCTGAAGAGGTCGCTGAAGCACGAATAGCCGCTTCCCTTAAAGAAGTGTTTAAAAACAACAGATTCGGTCGTGCTGGACCATCTTCTGTAGGAAGAAGAAAGAAACTTGAAGTGGAATCTGGGAGAAGTATCACAGCAGATGATATCGTAACAGAACAGCGATTAGAAATAGGCAACAGATCGAAGGGATCAAAAAAGACTAAAACAGTCAAAAAAGTAAACCTAAAACTAATGTGGACAGTAACTCCTCGAAAAGGAAGAAGAAATCGTACCAATAGATAATAGTTTAGATGACCTAGAAACGTTTTCCGATCTAGAAAATATTGATGGGTATAACTGATACAGAAAATATGGAAGCTGACGACGGAGTAGATAATAATGATATGACTTATAATGCAACTGAAAAGACTGAAGTCAATGATTTCATTTTAGTAAAACTTAAGACAGCAAAGGGGGCAGCTAAGAGATATGTTGCGAAAATAACAGAAATGATGGAAGGTGGCTCATTCCCAAGGTCATCTCAGAAAATTAAAACCACCTAAATTTTTCCAATTGTACCAGACACCTCTGTGGTATTGCCGAATGAAATCATAAAACCAATCGGGAAGCCAGAGGTGTTGAGAAGAGGTCAACCTAAGTTCAAAACTGTTTGATCATTTTATCACACTCAGTATTATTAGTGTGTCAGAATCTTTTTTTATTTCATATTTTATTGTTGTTGTTCAGAAATATTCTTATATTTTGTTATTTTCTTTCAGAATAAATGATATGTAATATGTGTCCTGTTATATATCAGTAAATCCTGACTAGTTTCACTAGAACAAAGAAAAAATACCCAGAATTTGTTTTTTTGACCCATTCTGGGCGACTTTTTTTTTCTTTATATGGTTTTCAAGCTACCCCACAAGAGTCTAACATCAGAAATTCGTACAAAAACGACTATTTTTCAAGTAACCCCAAAACGGGGTAACTTAAAAAATGACCTTTTAGATTTTTTTTTCAAAAACTGGGAAAGCTGGAATTTTTTTAACTATCAGGATCTCTTCCTATGAGTGAAAGGATAGCTTTTCTGATAACGGACTCTTTGAAATCAACTCAACAACTCCAAGGCATAAGGAAATATCCTAAAATTTTGACCGTTACCCCGTTTTACGGTAATTGTATATATTTGGTCATTAAACTCAAAGTTGTCTGGTTGCATTTACATTAAATATTCCATGCCTGGTGACTTTCTGGTATCTAATTTATCAATTTCATCAGAAATATGGAGGACACTGAAGCGTTTTCATGACAATATTTAATACTAACATATACAGGGTCATTCACGGTCGATAGTAGGTTAGACGTTTTCGGAGAACGGGACATGGGATTATTTTGAAATTTTGGTTTCTTGGGTAGTTCTGCTCTATCGATCTTGAGAAGTAGTAACAACTTTGTTATTTTAAATGAGACACCCTGTATATTATTGCTTTCCGATTGTTTTTGTATAGTACTTCCCTATACCTATCTCCAGCGGATTTCGAGAAATTGATTGATTTCCTTATTTTTTGTGCAAAACAGCTTCAATTAAATGTTTATCACTGCGGTATTTGGATTCGTAGAAAGCTGTAATTTTGGGTTTAGTTTACATAATGACCTGTGTATTAGTTATGTTTAAGGGAATTTGTTCTTATTATACAGGGTCGTTCAAAATTTGTGATTTTACCAATAGATACAAAAATGGAGAGAAGTGCATTTTTTTAATGGAACACCCTGTATATTATCAAATATCCTGAAAGACAATTGAAGTTTCTTTCAATGATGTATCATGTTCCTATACTTAAGGTAGTTCCGCCACAAGACAGTTGAATTAGGAAATTATTTTCGACGGAATCGAAAAATTTCAAAGGACTTTTTGATTTGAAACGCGAAAAAAATTTTTTTTTTTAAGGGCGGCACTTGCCTCCCCACTCGACTCTAGAAAATTTCTTCGTTATAGAAAGTCGGCGACTCAAAAAATTGATGTCCCCGAAAAGCAAAAAAAAAAATTTCAGACCCGGGCCCCCCCTCACTAGAAATCATACGTCATGGAAAAAAATTATCGTTTTTCGATAAAACTTCAATGGACTTTTTTGTAGTACTCTTTTTGAACTTGTTTTTTTGGGGGGGGAATGGGGGGTATCATTAAAATCGAAGGGGTCAACTAGGAGGAGTTTTTTTTTCGTGTTCAGACCCTCAAATGGTCCCCTGTCCTTTAAAAAGTCCCCTGGCACAATCCGCATTTCTCTACGACCCCCCCCTTTAGGCTGTGCGCTTCTCTGTGGACTATTTAGAATAACGAGAGTAGTTTTGATTATATCTGTCAAACTAGATGGTCAATCATTTTGATTTTTTTTTCACAATATCTGTGATATCCTGCTCTAGCTCCTCCTCGTTTTTTATAAACTTCTTAATTTTAGTACTAACGGTAGAATTAATAATGTGGGCTTCCCCGTGGACTATTTTGAATAAGGAGAGTAGTTTTAATTTTATCTGTCAAACTAGATGGTCCATCACTTTATTTTTTTTTCACAATATCTGTGATATCCTGCTCTAGCTCCTCCTCGTTTTCCATAAACTTCTTAATTTTAGTACTAACGGTAGAATTAATAATGTGCTGTTTGCCTATGCATGGTCCATATGTTACGTGTTAATTGAGTCAACTTCAATTATATATATATCTCGGGTTGGGATGGTGAAACTTGTTAAAATTTTATAGAGGTGTTGTTCACATGTTAAACAATTCATATGCCAAATTTTAATAATTTCCTAATTCAACTGTCTCGTGGCGGAACTACCTTAAATAGACAGGTTTCAGAAATAAAAGCAAGTTTCTATAAAAATCGTATTATTTTGCCATATTTTGTATTAGGTAGCTATGAAATGTCATGGCACATATCATTATGAAAATTCGACAATTAGTGCATTAATAATAAAACATTTGCGCGTTCATTAACGAAAATTTGATCTGAAAATAATTAAAACGGAAGGCAATAACTATTTAAATGAAGTTTTGATGAAATCGTTCATATTTCATGGTCAATATGATCAAATTATAGAAGAACAAGACCATGCAGAAGGTTTAATGAAATGTATCAGTTATGGGTCAAAACTGAAAGCGAAACGAAAATACTAAACTAATGAAAAACTATTTTCATTATGTAAAATAATAAAACAGTTAAACAGTAATCAACAATGTTAATACAATAACATAATATGTATAAAAATTTAGGAAAAGTTTACAATAATTGTTCAAAATGACCAACATTTTAAAATCCAGATACTTATAGAAAGATTTGTGGCCCTCCTTATCTTATTGGCATCCAGCACCTCGAAGCAATTGATCACTTGTTGGCGCAGGTCTTGTTTACTGGATACCGATGTCATGTAAACTTTCCTTTTCAAATTCCCCCACAAGTAAAAATCAAGTGGTGTTAGGTCGGGTGATCTCGTAGGCCAAATCCACGGTCCTAAATGTCTAAATCAGCGATCTCCAAACATTTGGAACAACTCCATTGTTACTTCCCCAGTGCAATGAACCGATGCTCTATCCTGTTGAAACCAGCAGGTACAATACACCGCTAACCTTGGATTTTCCAGATATTTTTTAGAACTTAACGGTTCATCATAAATGAGAAATCTTATTTGGTCATCTTTTAGAAGGCAAAATATGTTAAAACTAAACTTTTCCTGAAATCCCGTTTCCTTGACAATATGTGGATTCTTGTCAGCCCAGAAATGTTTGTTTCTTCTATTAAAATTGCGTTCCGTGGAAAATTTAGCTTCGTCTGCCAAATTATTTTCTTTAAAAAGTTAGGATCTTCTTGGGTGCGAATCAGAATGGTTTCACAAAAACTTTCGTAAACTTGTATGGGGGCATGTTATGATTATGAAGGATCATTTAAACAGAAGCATGAGTTAAGCCTAAAGGCATTTTTTATGGAAGCTTAGGGATATGCGTGAACATAGGCTAACACGTTTATAATGTCTTCTTCTGAAGTTACAATCTTCGGTAAATTTCGTTTCGCTTTCAGTTTTGACCCATAACTGATTAAATTAATTTGTAATCGTACCAATATTCTCTCATTCATTGGTAAATATAAAGTTACACCACACATGCACTCTGAATATGGGGAAAATACTTTCCTTACGTGTTTTTGCCTCCTGAACACGAATCCGGAAGAAAAATGCGGCGGTCTCATACCGTTCCCGAGTTAAAGAACTTTAAAAAAAAATTACCTCATTTTCAAGCACCCTTTTCTCGCACAAAACTCATTCAAAATGCAGCCTTCTTTTTACCAGCATAAACAATCACTTATTTTCGGAACAACTTTGCACAAAATATCGTCGTTTTTATCGAAAAAATCCTCCTGACACAGTAAGAGCAATAGTTTCCCCTTCTTATGTGTGCAATTGTTGTGGGCGGTGATTCATTTATCACCAACATGAAAAATAAGGCAAATTTACTAAATTCCAGGTGTCAAAGTCTGAAATTTATTTATTTGGAACTGTGTAAGGATTTTTTCGATAAAAACGACGATATTTTGTGCAAAGTTGTGCCGAAAATAAGTGATTTAGGGTGTATTGTTTATGCTGGTAAAAAGAAGGAGGCATTTTGAGTGAGTTTTGTGCGAGAATTTTTTTATTAAGTTCTCTTACTCGGAACGGTATGAGACCACCGCATTTTTCTTCCGGATTCGTGTTCAGGAGACAAAAACACGTAAGAAAAGTATTTTCTCCATATTCAGAGTGAATGTGTGGTGTAACTTTATATTTACCCATTCATTGGTTGTAAATCAGGATACATTTCATTGAACCTGCTGCATGTTCTTGCTATAATTTAATCTCATTGACCATGAAGAGTGAACAATTCCATCAGAACTTCATTTGAATAGTTATTGCCTCCCATTTTGATTTTTTCCAAATCAAATTTTCGTTAATGAACGCCCCGCAAACAAACGTTTTATTATTGATGCACGTCGAATTTTCATAATGACATGTTCCATGACATTTCTAGGCTACCTAATACAAAATATGGCAAAATTAATCCGATTTTGGTTGCAACGTGCTTTCATTTCGGAAACCTGACTATTTAGGATAGGAACATGATACATCATTTGAAAGGAATTTCAATTGTCTTTCAGGATATTCGATAATATACAGATTGTTCTATTTAAAAAATGGACTTTTTACCATTTTTGTATCTATTGGTAAAATCACAAATTTGGACGACCCTATATAATAGAAAACAAATTCCCTTAGACATAAATAATACATAGAAACTACATCCAAAATTTCAGTTTTCCACGAATCCAAATATTGCAGTAATAAACGTTTAATTGAAGTTATGTTTTGCACAAAAAAATAGAAAATCAATTAATTTCTCCAAAACTGCTGTATCTAGATATAGGGAAGTATTATACAAAAATAATCGGAAAGCAATAGCAAAGCGAAAAATGCAATAATATACAGGGTTCTCATTTACAATAAACAAGTTGTCGCTACTTTTCAATATAAGCAGCAAAGCCACAGCACTGAGAATATTTTAGATCTATAGAGCAGAACTAATTGCCCAATAAATCTAACCTACCAGCGACCGTGAGTGACCCTGTATAAAATATTGGGATTCATGAACTAAAATTATAAAACCAACAGATTTCAAGAATATAATATAAATGAAACAAAAAATTATGATTAAATTTTTTATTAAATATATTTTTCATAACATAAAGTGAATGATAATACTAAAAATACTGTAGTTGAATACCTTCATTTTATTCTAAAATGACCGACCAGAAAAGAATAAATAAATAGCATTGTAAATATTGAAAACAATTTTTCTAATATACGAGACACATTCAGATAAACGTAAAATGCAATATTCTGAAAATTAAAAAAAAATTGAAGAAATGAACTTTCTGGTCACAGCCTCCATGGGAATGTTTGGCAATCGACTAGATATTACAGGTTGCTATGGAAATATGTGTACATGTTGAAACAGCATAATTTTAAGACTATCAGAATTAAAAAAAAAAATGATAATCAGAATATAAATAGAACAACTAATAGCATTTGTATGGATCAAGAAAGTTGAAGAAAGTTTTATTTTGAATGAATGATGTTTGTTTCAAGGTATAAATTAGGAAGGTAACATTTGTTTTAGTTATATTGAAAGAGAGTGAGTTTAAATCACTCCACTTCTCACTAACCCTAAGTCATGATATACAGTATCTTTAAGGTACGTTTTCCATTCCAAAGAAGGGTGGTGTCAACAAAGAGTGAAAATTCCTCGAATATTGGTATTTGTCAGATCATCCAAAAATAGCAGAAACAATACATCATTGTGGAACCCCGTTTGTGATCTATTGTATATTAGATGTCCAATAACTCACTTTAGCAACTTGATATCTATTCAAGAGGTATGGATCAAACTATTTCGGAGTGTCTCCCTTGAACCCAAATGCCTTTGATTTTTGCAGCAGTGTTCTATGATTAACACAATCAAAGGCCTTTGAGAAATCGCAGAACGCAGCTGCAACTACCTCATCAGTATTCAGACTTGTTCTAAAAAAAACAATATTCCGTGCTTCTCGATTTCTGGTATTTTTATAACAATCCAGAGATTCTAGAGTACAAATTTAATTTAATTTGTAAACTTATTACCTTAAACAAGCAATTCTTGTATATATATATATTTATTTCGTGTATTTCGGAAACGGCTGTAACGATTTGGATGAAATTTTGTATTTAGATAGGGTTTTGTTTTTTAGTTTATCTATATAGGCGTCTTTCCTGAAAAATCGCGATTTTACACAATCTGCTCTTGTGCTAAAAATGTATAGCACCATCTCGTAAATTTTTGAGGTACTTGCATTGTTGCTATTGGATGTTAGCCTACTGGTACCTCTAAACTTTGTGAGATGGCCTCCGAATACAAATAACCTTACAGACTGACATTACCGAATTTGGGCATCAAATCAATGTTAGATATGTTTTTCTTAAGATACTTGGACATAAATAATACATTACATGTTTGGACTAACATTAACATATAACACATACAATATGGTACAGGTGGCAAAATTAGGTATTTAATTGAATATATTCCTTAATTGAATAGAAAGTGTGCTGTGTTAGGAATTTATTCAGGTTTGATTTGAAAATACTGGTGCTCTGCATTGACTTTAGGTTTTTAGGTAGTAGGATAAATAAATATCCACCAGCATAGAGAGGTGATTTTCAATGCTGCATTCTATTGAGTTGATGTAGACGAAAGTCGTCACTTCTTCTTGTACGTTATTCATGAAATTCGCTGTTTTTATTCAGTTTGTCTGTGTTGTTGTGTGTTTATAGTAATAGTTTGTATAAGTAGATGGAAGTGAATATATATAAATATAATTCATGTATCTCGGAAACGGTTCTAACGATTTGGATGAAATTTTGTATTTAGATAAGGTTTTGCTTTTTAAGTTTATCTATATAGGCGTATTTCCTGAAAAAAACGCGATTTTACACAAAGAAAATAATTTAATACGAATCGATAAAGGGATCACTATCTGCTCTCGTGCTAACAATGTATAGCGCCATCTTGTAAATTTTTGAGGTACTTGCATTGTTTAAATTGGATGTTTGCCTACTGGTACCTCTAAACTTTGTGAGATGGCGCTATATGACATTATCCGAATAAGAATAACCTTTCCGAATTTGGGGATCAAATCAATGTTATATATGTTTTTCTTTGGTTAGTCCAAGGAACTCATACGGTTTATTCAACATGTGTATTTGTAGTCAACTTGTGCACTAGGTAAGATTGCAAAATATTCATATGTAATAAGTATGTGATTCGTATCTAAATAAGCATCTTCTCCGAAAAAACACGATTTTACAAGAAAAAACCGTTGAACTTTGTTGATTAAATTGGTGCCATTTCAATATATACATGTATTTCATTCACATCCTATATAGGACATCTCACAAAAATAAACATTTGGCAGGTTTATAGGATGCTCATAACATCAGGTCTAGAATTATCTGTTACCAAAAAAAAACAAGTCTCTATCTTCCATTGTTCAAGAATTTTATCTTGGGATATATGATATATTCATACTGAAAAGGGAAACATTTTCAATTAGCAAAAACTATTTTTGGTTCTAAGGTCAAAAATCTATTTATTCATTTATTTATTGTGGGATACAGACAGAAGGAGCCCAAAAAAATGTATCCCCTAATTGGTTATAAGATTGCAATAAAAGTATATAGGTTTATATTTGCTTAAGATGATATGAGAAGTATTGGAAATCCAATTTTTGGCAATTCGACTTGACCAAAATTCAGTGGTACTCTAAATGTAAAACGTTTGTTTTTAGATATTTTGTAATTTGTGGATGCTATTATCAGATATGTCGATGCTAGTGGAATTTGATAATATATTGTAGGTCTTTATTATCCTGTGTAGAGGGGAATTTAGAAATTTGTTTGAATTTGCTTGTTCGGTGAAGAATAAGAGAGTTTGGCGAGTATTGTAGACTGGTACAGCCAATTTCATTGAAGTCTGTGTTGTCATTTACAACTTAATAAAGAATTTTATGTCTGTGATATTCCTCCGGTGGTCGAGTGAGATGAGGTTCAGATTTTTCCGGACATTACGCCTTTCATTGACATATGGGAAGCATTTTCTATTTACCTAACCAATGAATTTATTTTGGATACTCTCAGTTTTTGGGCATAAATATAACGAGGATTCCAAATCACTGCACCATAAGTCAGGACACTATTAACATAAGACATATATAATGTTCTGAGGGTTTTGGGATTTCTCAGTTCGTAGCAGGATCTGAATATGAAACTCAGCATTTCATTGGCTTTCTTGGATACACTACATATGTGCTTGTCAAAAAACAATTTAGTGTCAAGGACTATAACAAGATCTTTTACTTGCTTCGACAGTTTCTAGCCTTTGATTTGAAATTTCTTACAATTGAGTTCCTACTGAAAGTAATGTGGTAACATTTGGATAGGTTGAGGTAAAGGCTACTTATTGTAGTTACAGTACTCATTAAGCCTGTCTGAATCAGTATCGCATCATTAGGGCAAGTGACAGGAAAAAATACTTTCAGATCATGAGAAATTTGGAAAAATGGAAGTATTCGTTTATATCATTAATATTAATGTTGAACAGCCGGAGCCCCAAAGGGGATCCCTGAGGAACGGATCTAACCAGAACATTAATAGATTCATGATTGTTCATAGTCACTGTATCCCGCAAGTTTCGAAAGTAAAATCGAATATGAATTCTGTCGAATGCCTTGCTGAAATCGACCTGAGACCTGCGATCCATGTTTTTTAATATATATTCTGAGTAAATAAATAGATTCGTGCCTACAGAATGATCTCTGATGAAAGCATGTTGCTGGGTATTCAACATATTCTTTATATAAAAAAAAACTCTCGAATATTTTAGCAATTATACCATGTTTTGAAATAGGCCTGATTTGAATATGGGTGTGATATAGGTAGTTTCCAGATCTGCGGAAAGTATCCTTCACGTAATGATTTGTTATATAAAATGTGGAGAGGCTCTATGAGATCTAGAGAGCAATTTTCTAAAAAACATATTGAAACATCATCTGGACAAGGTCCTTTATTAGGTAGGTTATTGAGCTTCTTCATGATATCGTCCTGGCTGATGCTATATTTTGTGATGTTTGAGAGTGTATTATTTTGCAGTTCTACTTGATCATTAAGCTGAGGGACAAACACTTTGAAAATGCATTACAGATATTTTGCTCATTAAGAATTAATCCGTTGTTGTATTTTATGCTGTCAGGAGTTTCATTTGATTTTATTTTGTTTTTGTGAATTGCCAAATGTGTTTCGGATTATTTACAATATTTTCTTCATCTGTTTGAACATAGTTTTACTAATCTTCATCGATGATATATTCCAATCGTCCTCTTAATAGTTTTGAAGGTTAAATAATCCAGATCATTCCAAAAAAATTTCCAACCCTGATATTTAATTTTTTCCTGATTACTTTTATTATTGATATTGAAAACCAAGTGGCATATGATTCACTGTAGTTTGGATATTTTGGAACGAATTCACACAACAATTTATCTTCGATAAAAAATGGCTATTTTTTGTAAATCTAATAGAAAACAATTAATCTCCCGGCAAAATGGACGTTGAACTACATGTGATAAATAATGTCAAATCAAAAAATAAAAATTTGTATTTTACAAAAAATATCTTCTTTTTTTATTGCAGATAGATTTTTCAATTTCCTGAAAATATTTGTTCAATATTAAATTGAGAATGTTTCCTTTTTCAACATAAAAAAAAATCGAAAATGAAGTCTGAGATTCATAATTTGATAAGGTCTAACTGAATTTTTGGTTCACTGCTACTAAAATATTAAAGGATTTTGATTATCAAAAATGAATTACAAAATCCACAAATGTCATTCGTTATGTTGAAGTTGACATTTTCCATACCATCACATTTATATGTTATATTCACAAATCTTACTTTAGCAGAGTAAAAGTAAAATGACTAACACGGATACTTACAAAAACAACAATTAGATTAAGTAGGGAATTGTTATAGTGGACATGGTAAGTTATATAATGGATACAAAGGTCAAAATTCATATAAATTCGCTCAACTGATAGGTACCCTCCCAAAAGAACTAGGTATTATATAGTCAATATCAATCACAAACTGAAGTACGAACAATAATAGATTAATTTTATGAAACACAACTTCAATAAAATACAACATTCAATTAGACAACAAAACATATACATACAATTCAAAACTTATCAGTCTGATTTATTTTGATTAATCAAAACAGGACACCTGTTGACAAAAGTGACTTTCAACTTACCGGCGTGCTGTTCCCAAGGTTCGCCATCAACTTGCATGGGGGCTTTTTGTTTCAAATGTATCTGAAATATTGAATATGACATGAAAAATCTTAAGAGTAGATCCACAATCATAACTATTCGATAACAACTTTAAGAAAAACTAACAGATTATCATCAATGAGATCTGATTTTCAAGGACGAAATTAATCAAACAAATTATTTTCTCCAAACATATATGCATGGCATTTATTGTCATGCCCCATAATTACAGAAAAACTTTCATTCATAAGAAACAACACGATATTACTTAATATGAACTTTATAGCCAGAAAACAAATTCAATAGGAATGAAAATAAATTCTAAAGTCAAATACGCGACTAAAACTGATAGGCACATGCCCGTTAAAAATACTTCATCATCTGTTCGGACAAGGATATGCACTTAAAAATTACTATAAAAAATCACCCCTTTTACAAATAGGTCATAAATTGCTCATCACTTCCGCTGATAGTCATATCTAAGAAAGTTAACGAGTAAAGGAACACGCTATAACTCATATGTTATGAGTCTTTATCCATTTGCGGTGACAATAGCAAGCCATTAATTATCAAGCCGCTGATTTATTATGACAGGGTGAAGATAACTATAACTAATGTTAGATTAATTGTGGCATCGCTATCACCTTTAAATCTCGGTGTTGAAGTGAAGCAAGGAACATGTACTCTCAAAATGAGGTTAGTTTTCATTCGATTACAACATAGTGAAATAAAGATGAGAAGAGTACGAATATAATCGTCAGGCAGTGAACTTAAGAAGCCATTAAGAGTAATTAGATTCAGATCAAGTTAAACCGAGTAATGATCGCTCAAAGTGAATGCACGAGTGAACAGTATTTTTTCAAAAAATTACCTATTATTTATCAACGCTTCAAGAACGGATAAGTCAACGGAAAAACCTCAAATCGATAGTTCATGACCTCATAGAAAACCGTATCCATACAATGCTATCCTAATATACAGTGCGAGGTAAAATAAAATAAACAATTTCAACGGAATTAATCAAACTACGAATACAATTAAACTAATTGTAATTTAAAAGCCTTCTCAAGTGAAAAGTGTTGACCCTGCTGATTGGGAGTAAGTTCATATATGTTTTCTGTATTTATGGTTTGGGCAAATTGAATCATTTATAATGTGACTGTGTCTTAAATGTATCTCCATAATTTTATATTACCAAAGTTTTCAAAAGATAATTATCAACAGTCATTTTTAACAATTGATGTCACTATTGCTTTTCGTCAATCTATTTGATTTGTAGACTGATAAAAAAATAACTTCAAGTAAACTACACTCTATTTTTATTCTGAATATTGTATCCTCTTATCTGTTTATAGAACGGATGAAATACTTTGTTAATTTTTATAAAATATATATATATATTCTTAATATTTTTCTGAGTGCATTATTATTGTTCGAATCTTTCTGAAACCTGGTACGTACTTCCTGGATAAACAACTCAACGCCCAAGTATAGAGAGAAAGAGATATTTCCTGTAGGCCGCTTCAGGTGAAATAATCTCGGTTCGACCATCCTCAGACAGTCGATGCTCTTGATACTTGTTTTCTCAATTTAACAACAAGTTTGGTGTTGCAGGTGTGTTTTGTTAATTCATAACACCCTGTATATGGCCGGGCTAAACATTATGAAGATTGAATGTTTTTTTTTAAATAGTCCATGGATACCTATTCTACTTTTACTCCACCAAAGTAAAAGTGCTGCTTTCACTCCAGGGGAGTAACAGTGAACTGGAAATATATTTCATAATATCGCTTCCTATCAAGACTATAATACCTCAACATTTTTAGCTTGCCCCAGTCTTACTGGAGAAGACAAACCAACTTGTAGTTGAGCCATATGGAATGATGAGTAAATTCCTACCACCTCCAATACTCCATCATGATAGGACTGACCGAGCCTTGCATTGCTGTCGCCACTCATTCCTAAAAAAACAGTTTTTATGTGATTCGACAGTTAGGAATAAAAATGGAATCATATTTACCCCATAAATTCACACCAGCACCCCAAGATGGGATGTTCAATATAACAATTGATTCGAGCTCTGGTAGATCGATGTGCTTCCCATCTAAATATATGTTGAGACGCTGTTCAAGGTTTTTGCAGTCGGCAGTGACCACTTGTTGTGTACCAAAACACAAATACAACAACTGTTGAATAAAAAATAGTTTATACTTTTGTGTTGCAACTTATATAGTAGTTAGACACCTGATAGAAATAATATAGTAGTAAGACAGAAGATAGAAATGTTTGTGGTCATCTCAGAAATTTTTCAAGGACATTCAAGTAGGACAACTGTTGGACATAGCGTGAACATCCGCCAGATCACCTCCAAAAATACTCTCTAAAACTGTGTATCTACAGAAACCTTATTGAACCTTCTCATACACATTAGATACTAAATAGGATTAAACTCAATTCAAAACATTAGTGAGAAAAAAATATAATTAATGTCCAAACAGGCCTAGGCCCCATTACAGGACACTGTGTACAATATTTATGCTAAAATTGTTCATAATTGTTGTAGGATGATACATAAATATATAAATAATGGAACATAACATTTAGAGAAAAAGACTACTCTGGTTTAACAAATAAAATATTCTTGATTTTGTACTTGAATTCGGAAAATAAAATCGGGGACTAAAAGTTTTACAATGGGTTAGAACGAGAGGTTTTCGAGCCAGTGGACCAGCACGAATTATAATAGATATATCCGATGGATAACACCCAAACTGATTCAGCACTGAACTGAAATGCAAAATAAAAGTAAATAATTATTAGTTCCGAAAATTACTCAACAAGAAAACCTGAATACAAAGAAAGAAAAAAAAATAATAAAAAACCTTTTTAAAGACGATCTTTTATTTAAGCCGTGTACTAAAACTTAAAAAATAAGTTTAAATCTTCGCTGACAATGATTTAATTATTTTTTGTTGAATTATTTGGTTTAAAAAACCTTGTTGCACGAAGTTTTCAGAAAATTAGGTACCAATTAATTTAATTAGACAATGATTGGTTGGTAAGTAACAATTTGTCGAAGTATTAATTTTATTACAATTCGCTTTTTCAAACCAGATAATTCAACAAAAAATAATTAAATCATTGTCAGCGTTGACTTAAACTTATTTTATACGTTTTAGTACAAGGCTTAAATAAAATCTTGACTTTAAAAAGGTTTTTATTAGTTATTTTATTTTTTGCTTTTTAGTTAGTTCGCCTTAATCTGTTCATTTCTAATAGCGCATCGTTATTACCAGGTCTCTTCCCTGTAAGTTTTGAGCTGAAAGAAATCATGATCTCCGACCCCAAAAACTCCCACACACCAATTTTGAATAGAATCTGACCATCATCACAAAACTCATCCGCCATCCTGAAGTTGCCATCTTGAATTTATAGATTTTCCGAACTTGAAATCCCCCACATACCAATTTTGAATAAAATATGACGATAATCAGAAAACTCGTCCCTAATCTTGGGGCCGCCATCTTGAATTTATAAATTTTGACAAAAAATTCAAAATCTCCGACCACGAAAACTGCCGCATACCAATTTTCAATTGAATCGAAACATAATTACAAAACTCGTCCTCTATCTTGGGGCCACCATCTTGAATTTATGAATTTCCATAAAAAATTCATAATCTCCGACCCCGAAAACCCCCGCATACCAATTTTGACGAGAATTGGACCAAAATCACAAAACTCGTCCTCCATCTTGGATCTTGAATTTATGAATTTTGACAAAAATTTCACAATCTCCGACCCCGAAAACCCCCACATACCATTTGAATCGAATCGGACCATAATCACAAAACTCTTGAATTTATGAATTTTGAGAAAAAATTCATAATATCCGACCCCGAAAACCCCCACATAACAATTTTGAATCAAATCGGACCATAATTACAAATCTCGTCCGCCATCTTGGAGCCACCATTTTGTTTTTTTCTCTAACAAAAATTCCATAATGCATTGTCACCGGAATTATGAACACCTGCCAAATTTCAAATTAATCGGACGACTAGAAGTCGGTCAAAATTCCCTTTGCAACCCAAACTAACAAACGAACGAACTAACTAACAAGTGAAACTAAATAAAAGCTTGTAATGTTGTGAATTGAGAGTGATCCTAAAGGTTCTAATAGAGCGCTGTGAAAATTCCTATATAGAAAACATCGGGGACAACATTAACAACCCAAAAGAGTTCTGGGCATACATTGGTGAGAAAAAAATAGATCAACCAGTTTAAAATACCTAAAAGCTTTTTCAACTTTTTTTAAACAGGTAAATAATCCCCACTCAAATAAGGCTGGTTCCGATAACACTGATTACGGATTAAAAGAGGTATCAATGAAAAATATAACTGAGGATGAAATATGTCGGGCTATCAGAACCCTCAAGCCCAGGGCAGCTGTTGGTAATGATGGGATCCCATCATACTTTTTCAATGGCTACATGGAAATAATAAAAAAACCATTAGCAATACTTCTCAATATATCTGCTAAAAGAAACAATTTTCAGGATAAACGGAAAATAGGACGTATAATACCAATACATAAAAGCAGAAATCCCAGTGAAATAAATAGCTATAGGCCCATCACAATACTTCCTTCGCCATCCAAAATTTTTGAAACGGTTATTCACAATTGGCTCTACAATCATGTGGAAAATGTAATCATACCCCAACAACATGGCTTTCCTAAAAAAAAAATCAAACAACTACGAATTGCAAATGTAATAGCAGCACATATACAGTCTCACTCACAAGTAGATGTTATATATACTGATCTAGTGAAGGCTTTTGATAAAGTTAATCACAAAATACTCGTAAACAAACTGAATAATTTCTCACTAGATAATATGATAGACTTGATAAAGTCATCCCTACGAAATAAGGTGCAATATGTGCAGTATAACAATACAAATTCTGAAACATTTTTAGCAACATCAGGAGTTCCTCAAGGATCAACCCTGGGTCCACTACCAGGTTTATTGAGTGTTACGGATTCCTACTTTATTCGGATGACCTCAAACTCTATAGGGAAGTGAGAGATATAGCTGTGACTTCCACAGGAAAAAAAACCTATTGTGTTCACATATGCAATAGGATCAACTGCATTGGAGAGACTAGATCATATTAAGGACCTAGGGGTTATCTTCAATTCGTCCCTAAACCTTAAAATGCAAATTGAATATATTGTCAAATGGAACATACTAACAATAGTATATAATGCTTATGTAAGGTCTAAGATAGAATATGCCTCAGCCATCTGGAATCCCAGTACATCCCTGCACTCAGAAATGATTGAAAAAGTTCAAAAGAAGTTTGTGAGGTGAGGTGAGGTGAAATTCAGTCTCACCAACACCCAAAGATTGCAATTCGACATTGAGACATTATCTCACCGAAGATTCTTGAGTGATGTGATATTTATCATCAATATATTGATTGGACAACTGAATATACCCGATATTCTATCAAAAATTCCATTGCTCTGAGGAGGCGGGACTTTTCATTCCATGATAGCGATTCGAGCAGCCCCCTCAATAGATGCTTAAGAAATGTTAACCTTTTTTTTTTCGGTAGATGGTGAAAACTCATGTTTTTCGTACGCTTCTTACTGTCTATCTCGTTACGAGTATGCTGGACTTGGGTACCTTTTTCTAAGCAGCCCACCTACCAGTCAAAACACCCCCCTTTCTGCGCCTTGTTCCGTCTTATTGGTGTGGAAGACTTTGGAAGTTTGGTATTATCCGGGGACATAATCCAAGCTTCCAGGAACATTTCTATCACCTTTTACCCTGGGTGTTCGCCGTTATGGTATTCTCTTTCCTCCTTTTCCTTATTTGTCATGCTAGTTGTAATCATTTCCGAGATTGCATTCCATGCCTTTTTGCTATTGAGCATTGTCCCAACGATGTTGTTCACCATTATATCATACTCTGTTATTACGTTGTGTCTTGCCACACTCCAGGAAGAAATGTTAACCTAGTCATTAAGAATAACAATATAGATATTTTTAATGTGATATATCAAACCAAAACTGATATTGTATATATTCTAACTGTGAACAAGGGTTTTTGCCTAATTGTATTGCAGTATAAATAAAATACTACTGACTACTGTCACGCCTTGAACAGCACAATTTAGGATGCAGCTTCCAGTCTCAGTTGCAATCACAATATTCAAAGTTGCGAATGTAAGGTAAGCCCAAAACGATTAAAAATAAAATAATTTTTTGCGAATTCTAAAATGTACACAAAGGAAGAAACGACACAGATTTCAAAGTGGTATTTTGGGGGTCACTCGAAAGCCAATTAATGAAGAGCGTCAAAATAGAGAAATAGATGTCTGTGCCGCTGTTGAAGCCAGTGAACCTTGTGTGAGTCGACAAATTGCTGACTCAAATCAAAATGAATGAAATAACTGTTCGGAATTTTTGAAAAAGAATGGATGTCATTAATAAACAAGGAAAACAAAGGAGGAGCCAAGCTGCTTGCCCGTGGGGCGCCACTGGTCGCGTTGTATTCTTCAGATTTGTGTCCAATACATTCAACAAACTGAGACCGATTTGTAAAATAGGACTTAAAGAATTGCAATAGATTGGAATTAATACCAATATCATTTAGTTTAGAGATGAGTATAGAGTGATCTAACTTGTCGAAACCATTTGAGAAAAGTGTATATACTGCGTCTAACTGAGGCTGATTTGCAATGCATTACTTGTTCGAGTAAACATTATTAGGTTAGTAATAGTAGATCTTTTTTCTATAAAGCCATATTCTTCAGGAATTATTACATTTTAGTTTATTATATATGCAGATTTCAATTCCCTTAACAAAGTTACAAAGTAAGGTGATGGGAAGAAAGTTTATTGCCCGTTTTCAAATGGGGATAACTTTACTTTTCTTTCAAGTTTCTGGGAAGGTTTTTGTTTTGAGTGCATATTGAACTTTGTTTATAGAGGTTTAGCTATAATGTAAGCAAAGCCCAATCTCTGACAATAACACTTGGGATTTTATCATAGCCACAGGTAAATTTATCCTTATTATTTTTAAAGCAACCACAACCTAGACATCAGGGTTCTATTAAAATCAAAAAGTGAGGAAGGTACCTTATCTGAGAAATACGTAGGGGTTTATAAAAACAAATAAATAAATAAATATGGAAAAATTCTTCAGTTGGATATGATTCAATATGACACAAGAAATCATGTAGAAGCAACAAGAATTTTCCATCACACTTTGTATTCTTGATATTTTTTTTTACTGATAAATATTTTCACAAATTAAAACTATTGGAAAATATGCGAATTGTTGGTTTATTGCTATGCCAAATTTATATCTTAAACAATTCCTAGTGATCCTATAAGGGTTTTGTTTTTCCATTTCTTTTTGAGGTAAGAAACCTTCAAAAATTAATGAAAAAAAAAGCCATATGAAGGGGATGAAATAAGAAATGAAATGCATAAAGCACACAAAGTCGTCTTCACAAAAGGTTCAATATAAATTGAAACAGAATTGGTAGACCGACAGGCGAAAAACAACTACTTTCCTAGCAAATACCACGCAGAACGTTGAATGATATTCACCTGACAATCCATGGTATTTGCTAGGAAAGTAGTTGTTTTTCGCCTGTCGGTCTACCAATTGTTTCAATTTATATTGAACCTTTTGTGAAGACGACTTTGTATGCTTTATGCATTTCATTTCTTATTTTATCCCCTTCATATAGCTTTTTTTTCATTAAATTCGCCAGTCGTGCAATTTGAGCCACTCCTACTGAGAAGGAATCTTTTATTTAGAATCCTATCGAGGTAGGAGAAATGTATGGAGTGTTTCTTTCTGTCACTAGGTGTCGCCGGTTAAAGGTTATCTTTTTTGACGCACCTAAAAATGTTGTAAGCCAGATGGTGAATTTATTTATGTTGTGTCTCGCTTCAGCCAGAGCTCTCCGGATCTCTGGCTGGTGACTACTCCGTACTGATGAGGGCCAATAGCCTGAAACCGGTATGTGGATTGTTAGGCGGACACGACATAAATTAAACATAATCGAGTTTATCAGAAAGAAACATTTGCGAACAATTTCCATTTATATGGAAGTTTGCATGGATTGTCAGGTGAATATCATTCAACGTTCTGCGTGGTATTTGCTAGGAAAGTAGTTGTTTTTCGCCTGTCGGTCTACCAATTGTTTCAATTTATATTGAACCTTTTGTGAAGACGACTTTGTGTGCTTTATGCATTTCATTTCTTACTTCAAAAATTATCCAATTTTCTTTTGAAAAATGGAGAATAAAAGTGTTTTGTAAAAATATCCAGTATGGATTGCATAAAAACGAATCAATTCACCTTATTGAAAAGTCTGCTCCCATAAACATAGAAAATGCTATCTCTCGTTTTATGAAAATTCAATGCAACTTGAGCATCCACTCCGATACTAACATAATTATACATAAAATATGTTTTACTCGGTAGTTTCAACCCTAAGTGTCTTGTAGAAGTCACCTCAACTTTCCATCTACAACAGAGATGTTTCAGCTCAAACAGAATTTGTAGATTGTTTTTATTTACCTGTCGAGTTCAGAAACTCTTGCATCTTGTATGTTTGCCAAAATCTGGTCAACTTGCAATTCAGAAGAATTTTGTTTACCCCATCCTAACACCCTGGAGAGGTCATTACCAGTGCCCAAAGGAAGAATGGACAATAGTGGCTCAGGCTACAAATAACAAATATCAGAAACAAAAAATATTATTACAAACTGATTACGTCAAGATCCAAATTATGAGATGTAGTCAAAACCCAGGAAATAGTTCCATCTCCTCCTGCTACTAGTATTTTGACAGGTTTTGGTGAAAGCAGGATGCACCATTGTAAAGCCGCTGGGGGTTTTCTCTCACTCAAATCTATCACTTGAACTGGATTAAGATATTTTCTGAATTCTGATAAAACTAATGCTGCATCGCTATTACCGGATTTTCTATTCGCTGTTGAAGAAATGTAGAACATTTTAGCTTCAATGCTCTGTGTCATCACAAAAACCTACCAATGAGAACTAGAGGGGTCCATCTTTCCCAGCCTGGATCTTTTATGCCCCTGAGAAGCAGATGTTTATGTAGTGCGCCTTTTCTTCGTGCTACCTGTACACACCAAGGGGGAACTATCATGGTCCTATAAGGGCCAAAATCGCAGGTCTGAAATATTTATGAAGTGTTTAGAAAAGGTTAATCAAACAATATGTTCAAGAATCAACTTGTACCGACACATTGGTCGGAAATCCCAAAAAGCTGGATAAAAGTATAAATTTCAAAGTCGTTGGTATAAGTTGATACTACATATCTTGGAGAGGGAGTCACGCTTAGTTTTATAAAGGGACAGAGACCTGGCTCACGTGTATAGACCACACCAGCTGTCAAAAGTATGACGCACCACAGTAGCCTGTGCTACCTGCCACAGACCCTTCAAAAAACAGTGTATTGAAAGTGCATGCAAATTTTTACTGAAGTGCAAATCGTTGTGTGCAATATGGAGGGTGTTCCTGTTGAATATATTTACTCATTTATCACCTTATTTTTCGATAGTAGCATGTTCCTAACGTGGAAACAGAAACCCCCCTGCAATTTTTATCCGTTTCTAATAGCATCAATCGTACATTAAAAAAATAATTGTGATCCCTAGAGATCCTGTACTGCTTGAAGTTGGAAAATACGTAGAATAGTGGCAAGTTTCTATATAAAAAAAGAAAGCCCTTGGATTTTTTCAGACGAGGGTTCAGAGTCATTTCTGCATCTGTGTATGGTCGGTTTACGATAGTAAGGGGGCTTAGCTCGAGCGTTTTGATGACTCAGCGTGTTTCACACAACGGGTGTTTCTAAATTAAATGGTATTCATGAGCATGCAACTTTTTTTTGTGTGCCATTCATTATATTTTTATCCACGATTTTTAGACTAATAATTTATGATTTTTGAAAGGATCATCTACCAGAAAAATGATGTGCTCAAAAACCGATTTTAATTTTTTTTTATTTTGAAAGGAAAATTTAATGAGCCATTGAAAATATAGACAAATAAATATAGTATGAAGCTGCGTACCAGATTCGGCAGCAATAATAATGAAAATACAGCTAGAAGATTCTTCAAAAACTCGGCTAGGATTCTGAGAGTAGATGAAACTTTAACTAACAAATTTCACACAATTTTGCAAGTTATGTCAAGTGAGTTTACTGTTGAAGTTGAAAAATTCCGAAATTTCTGCCTTGTAACTGCGCAGTTGTCTGGAGAGGCTCAAGAAACGAGAAACAAAGACGTGAAATAGTGCCGAATGTTTTTTTTCGCGAAAATGTGTAAGAGCTGAAACAATATAAGATGTTTTCCAATGCATGATGGTCACATCTGATCCACAAATTTCATGCTTCGTGAATCACTTGAAAAACATAGTAAAACCTTCTCACCCGAAGCTATGGCAATGTTTGTGTGCCAGGACGGTTCCATGATAGATGATGATGATGCAAGTTACTCCAATGCTATTTAAAATAAGCTTCTATAGTATACTACGATTGTTATTACCGTTTTACCGGTTATTACCGTAAATAAATAAATATCGTTCGAAATAAGAAATTCGTTCTGAATACACGCCTCATATCGCAGAAATTAATATTTATGATCAAATACCTTGAAAACCTGAAATTCTAAGCTCACATACGTTTTAAGCGACATTAATACCAGACGCAATCAAAATTTCAATTAGATTAAACAAATTCACGTGATCAGTGGACCATTTTGTGTCGGCCATCTTGAATTTGACATTTTTTACTGCAAATTCGGTTTCAGCGACTTTGAAAACATAAGTAACCCATTTTTTGTGATGATGCAAACCTTTTTGTAGTTTTGTCTAGCTTTTTCTGAATTCCGCCTACTGTGCGACAGGCTTTCTATTATAAATTCGCATACATCGAAGTACTGTTCAAATGGGACATTTATTTTATTCTCACATTACAATTATGTTTAATGTTTGCCAGATATCCTACCAGTTATTGGTTAAATGGTTAAATTGGTTAAATGGAATAAAGAATCATTTTTTAGAGTAAAAATTAACTTCATGTAAAAACTCAAGGTAAAAAAAATATCTGCTTGCATAGAGAGAGTCATTCTTGAGGCTTGCAAGAGTAGAATTATTTTACACATAACTACATAAGTTTTAGGTGAAAATTTGTAATATCTCCTAGTACATATTATTTCCACCAAATAGTGATGTATTTCATTAAATTATATATTTCTGTCTCTTTCTTTTATTTTTTCTCTTTGTGGTAGGTTCTTGGGGAGGTAACGACCCCCATTACTCCCGACACTCTTGTTTACGTTTAATATAGTTCATTTTGTTGAAAAGTCAAACAAAATTATAACTCATGAAAAAATTACCTGTTCTATTGCATCTAGACATTCTGTATGAATGGTTCTTTGGCACCAACAACATTGATAATCAATAAGGCCAGGCTCCATTGAACAGTCTTCGCCACATTTATTGCAAACAGCTCCCAAAGGTAAGTTGCCTATATAACAAACATTAATTATGCATAATTGCTTCATAACAAGAGATGTCATGGATGGATTTACATCCATGAAAAAATTTTGGGAGAATTTCAATTTTTAGTAAATATAGATAGAGCTTCATTAAATCTAGTTAAAAAAAGAATGTGTACACATTAAAAATATATAAAATACATAACAAACAGTAAATTTAAAAATTAAATTAACAAAAAATATTGAATTGATTAGAATAAAATTAATACAGGTAAAAAACAAATTATATCATATTTGAAATAAATTTCCTTGGCTTGTTTTTGAAGATGTTCAGAGATGACTACTTTTGATTACATCTGGTAATTTATTGAATTGATCGAAACTCTTGTAAAACGAAGAGACATTTTGTGATTTGTTCTGGTTATATGTAAATTTGGAAAATAGTTGGATAAAGACATTTCTAGATATACAATATGATGAATTATACTCTCAAACTACAACAAAAACTGAAGTTATGAAAATGGCTAATTTGACTTCTAAACACAGTGTTCAGTACTATAATTCCTTCATTGATACAGTATTCTTTATTCAGAAATTAATTTACCTACACTTCTGACAGAGAATGAAGCTGTCCAAAGTGCTATTTTAGTCAGAGACGACTGGAGTTATCATGATGTCGCTGGTGTATTAGGGGTTCATCAAACAATGATCAGCAGAGCCCTTTCAGAAAGGGACTGGTCATCATACAATATAGAATACCACCACACCTTTGTTCATCATGAAGCAGTACTGACAAGCAGAAGACCTACCACTGTCATCTTTCTAGGCAACATTGTATTGTTCGTCTGCTACAATATGTAGAATGGAAAGTATATGATTGGTGGAATGTTTTGGTCAACTGATGGAACCAAAATAATTTTAAGAGGATTAGATGGACGTAGTGAGGATGGAGAAGGTAAGGGGAACAATTTGCAATTCCTTTCATTGACGAAAGTCACATGTTGTGGGAATGAATTTCCTGAGTCAGTATGTAGGCCTGCTCTAAATGCCCAGAGATGTGTGATATACTCTTGAAGAGCATGTAGTTTCTTTTGCCTCTTTTATCGAACCCAAGAATACATTCAGAACTTATTAATGATGCGGACTACGGTGTTATAGCAGCAAGAGGTGGTAATACCGTGAGGGAACTTGCCGAAACTGGACCCAAAATTATTAGAAATTGATTAAATGCTCATTTTGGCCATGCTTTGATTTACAAATTTTTCTGTTCATTCAAAATAAATGTTTTTCAACTGGTTTCAGTTTCCAGGAACAGGTTTGCCTTTCATTTTCGGTTCATCTTTTATTATTCTTATTTTAAAGGCATGGTATGCAATAATTTTGTCCAGGATTGTATTTAGGCTAAAAAGAGTTCATCAGTACCACTGACCCAAATTTCAATGACTCATCCATATATAGGCAAACTAGGCAGCCGCCTAGGGCGTCAAAATGTATAGGCGGCGTGGCGGCTTTTTTTTGTTATAACAGAGTATAGCTTGGTACATCAGTAATTGGTTAATTTGCTCGTTAGTTGGTTTATTTCGGTTTCAGTTACTATTTCGTTTTCGTTACATTTTTAATACACTATCACTTAAATATTTTAATAGAAACTTAATTAAGTACAGTCAAACTCGGCTATAACAAGGCTTAATGACTAGAAATGGTTCGTTATAAAGGGTGTTCGTTATGAAGAAAATATGCAGTATATGGATCATGGTAGATTTTTTTTTCACGTAAATTGACACTGTTACTTTTTTGAGACCATAATCCCGACAAATTTGTGCATTTGCGCACCCACTGTAAAATGTTCTAATTATTTCCAGCTTAACCGACAATGTAATAGCCTTCGTGCAGGCTTTTGTAGTAGGGATATTGGTACAATGCAGTTGAACACGTACTAACACGCCATGTATCTAACAAATCCCTAACAGAGAAATAGGGGAATCCCACCGGTCGACTGAGGTCTGAAAATTTCGCAAATTATCGGCACTTGATCGAACAATCTTTCCTCGGTAGTTCGTTATAACCTAGTTTGACTGTATCTTGTTAGTGACTGAAATTATCCATCTACTTTGTTGTTGTAGTATATTCATTTGTTATTAGTGAAATCGTTCATGTACTTTGCTAGTGTATATGATTCAGTACACAACGTGAGAGTTTGTATCTATTTGTTGTATACCTGAGTATTATATAACTCATAATGTTACAAGCTCGAAAACGTCGTCGGTCGTGTGCAAATCTTTCTCGTAAAACCAAAATTAAAGAAGATGCCTCCGACTGCGTGAGATTGTATACAGTATTAAGTTTAATAGTTAACCTCTTAAAACATAATTTTCTGATAATATTTTCTGGTCATCTTGTTTCCATCTTTTTTAAAGTACACTTTTTACACAGTCGGGTTTTTTGATTTTTTAAATTAACTTTTTTTGCGTAATTAAACACTATTAAAGTGAAAACTCATTACAGCAAGCGACATTAAAGGTTTCTTGGTACAATGGCCAAAATATAAATGTGCGCCCTCTGTGTCCGTGCTATGGTCACATGGTACATCATCCGCCTTCCGCATGTGCCTTGAATGTAACCTGGTCAAGGTCAACAGCCCCCTCTGCACTAGCCACCCGCCCGCCTCACACTTGGTACGACAAGTGACAACACGGAATGCCAGTCGCCTTAAGTTGAGTTTACTGTTCACAACAAACAAACTAGTCTGTTTTCGTGTTGGATTTTGAAAGTTTGCCCCGTAAGTTTCATACTGTGTTGCATTCTTACAAGTTTTAAACTAAGTAAAGAGAACGTTTCAGTTGTTTAGGAGAGTACTCTATTTATTATTTCATTATCTCAGAGGATAGGGAGGCGCACAGCCTATATCAATTATCATTACGTAATCAGAAACAGAATGTTGCTCTATAAAAGGCAATAAAATAGGCTACAGAGACAATACAAGCAGAAGGCTAAAACGTATGTTGACTTTAAACATTGCAACCTATACAATAAAATAATAGAAAGAACGTTCATTAAATAGCAAAAACACAATTGTAACCAACCTAGCCATCCACCTACTTAGTCTAATCCAACCCAACCTACTTAGTAAATCTCAGAGTTCAAGATTGTTGTCGCTCTTGTTACGTGGCATAATTAATGTTTTGTTCCAGGTGAATTTAAGTAGTAAGATACTGCAAGAAAAGGATGTATCTATCGAAAGAGCACTCACCCAACTCAAAAGAACAGAAGAGTATTTGAGCAATGCCAGAAGTGGTTTGGAACTCTAAAAAACCTTGGTTGATGCTCGTGAATTAACAGAAGCTGGAATGAAACAGTTTTTGAGTTTATGAGTCAAGAGATGAGTTGGTAGCTGACCCCTTGAATAGTTTCAAAGTTCATTTTTACTTTCCTCTTTTAGACACAACTTTAATGCTGTCAAGGAGAGATTTTCTCACTTGAATGGAGACTCCGGTATATTTGGATTTTTTTACAACATATATTATGGCAGAGATAAAACTGTTATCCCAGAATTCGGAAAATGCCTTAACAAGAGGAAGGTCAGGATCAATGTTATATTGACGCTTTAGGACGGTCTCCTGAGCTCAGTGACATTTGTCGTCACCTGGATGATAACCTAACCCCTCAAAAATTACTAAACTAGATTTAACACCATAATCTGGAAAATTTTCCCAACTTATGTGTTGCTCTCACAATTCTACTCAGATTGCCATTGTCGGAAGCTAGTGCAGAAAGGAGTTTTTCCAAATTAAAACTCATAAAATTTAGCTGCGTAGTACAATGTGCCAGGAACGACTTACTGGTCTTGCTATGATTTCTATTGAAAGCCAATTAGCAAGCCAGATCGACCCGAAAGACCTAGTGAAAGAATTTGCAAAAACTAAAGCAAGAAAAGCACTATTAGGGTTTTAAGCCTTATTGCTAAATATCTGGTAAACATAGATAGATAGATAAGTTTATTTCTCAGAATCAAAATTACAGTTGGTATTTTTACATATTTTAACAATTATATGTTAGATTCTACATAGCATACAGCATCGAGAAAGTCTAGGGGTGTATAGTGAATGAAAGCGAAAGTGAGAAAAGGAGAAAAGACAAGAAAACATACATACATACATAAAAAAAAGTTATTCTTGGGAAAAAAAATCGTCTAAATGATAAAAAAACATTTTCATGCATTAATTTTATTTAGCTGTGTTTTGAAAAGATATTTGCTTAGAGATTTCAAGTTGGAATATTCAAGTCGAATGATCTTATTGTATTTTTGAAACTAGTTACTTTTGTATCATCTGAATTAAAATCCAGATTGAAATCTCCACACACTATTACATTATATTTGTTGAATTTCATATAAATTTCGTTGAAGAACTGAGAAAATATATCATTAAATAGATCAAAGTCCCCTAGTGGGCTCCTATGTAACCGATAAGTAGACGATTAAAAGTTTTTCATTTTTACACGTTCCTAAGCAAAAATTCAAAAGTTTTCTCTACTGGTAAGGTTTCAATATTATTAACAAGTATTAGATTTAAATTTTTTTTCGCAAAACTGGCTACTCCACCATGTATAAATTGTTTTCTACAAAAACTATTGATTAAATGATAATCGTTCAGAATATAATGATTTTTCTCGTCATTGTGCATCCAATGTTATGAAAAACATATGACCTGAATAGAATTTTCTTTTTTGTAATCATTAAGAAAAAATTTAATTTCATCAATTTTATTCCGCAAAGATTGGACATTGTGATGCATAATGACGAAAGGCTCACATAGTGATGGGTCCGGATCCTATGGCCCAGTCCTCTTATTGCTGCGAGTATTGATCCTCGTGTGGTTGTATTGCTGTTGATTTGCTGATACTGGTTGGTTAAATGATGATGCGTTGTCATTGTCCCTCTTAGAATGGGAATTTTGTAGTTCTTCAACCTGTTTAATTTCTTCAAGGGAATATTTTCGACTATCGAAGATCATATGATTTTGTGTAAGATGTGCTTTCTTCCCAATTTCTTTTGCTTTCTTCAAAAAAGGCATAAGTTGCCTTCTTTCTTCTTGAACCTTTTTTGGTATAATTTTCCGATATAGCGTAAGCAGTTCCCTTGAGCTTTCTAGCATTTTGTATTATTTGCCTTTTTGTTAGGGCAGAGGTTAGTTTTAATATTATTGGGCGATTTTTTCCATTATTTCTCGCTCCTATGCGAAAAACATCCTGTATATTAAATTCCTCCAGTTTGACTTCCATATTTGTAGTAGTTATTTCCATGATCGAGTCAATTATATTTCGTGTGTCCTCCTGTTCTTCTTCATGCAATCCGTAAAAAACTAAATCATTTTTATTCTGCTGCCTCTCCATGTAATCTATTTTGGATTCCAGGTAAGAGACTTTTTTCTTTAGATCATTGTTTTCGGATCTAATATGCTCCATGGAGGTTTTTATTTGTTGTATGTCGGTTTTTATTTCGGCCAAATTTTTTATTAGGAGATCAATTTTTTGTTCCATATTTACTTTATGTATCGTATGGATTCAATTTGAATGAACAATTTTCGATATTTCGGTTATTATGGATAGATTCAAATAGTGGTTACTCGCAAGTGGTGCATTATGAATTTCCAAGCCGTTTGATATACAGTACTTGATGTTTTGTTCCGTAAATTCTTCACAATTATCACTTTATTAAGGAGATCACTTTCACACGTGTGTTCGGTTCAATGTCTACACCTAGATATGTTTTAATAACCACCTGTGTTGCATTAAAAACGATAGTTTCCTGTGTACCTGTGTTTTTTATTAAAACTCCATTCCAAATGTCACAGCAATAAAAGTCTTCAACATATACAGTGCCGGTTTTAGCACTATCAGCGCCCTGGGCGGGATTTCTACGGCGCCCTCTAACTTTCTACGGCGCCCCCTAACTGCAATTCAAACCAATACGAAAAAACGCAAAGGATATAATGAAATAACCATTTATTAAAAGAAATAACCATATATTAAAAAAAAATTACTCTTCTAGCCTTTCTATCGGCGAACTCTTTTACTGGGTTATCAAAGTCGATGTTTTGAACAATTTCATTTTCGATTGACAAAGTTGCTGAGTTTGTCAATCTAGATTGAGATATTGACGATCAGATCAGCTTAATATAATAATAATAATAATAATCTTTATTAGCATCAGCTCTCAATTATAAATAGTATAAATAAAATAGTAGTATAAATGTATAAATAAAATAGTATAGTATAAATAAAATAGCATAAATAAAGTACAGAACACATAAAATACAATGCACGAACCAGTTAAATTAGCAGTATAAAATCGAAATAATACAAGAAGAGATATTACAATGATGGGTTATAAACCTTTTATATATTTTACACACTGGCTTTTGAATTCTCTAAATGACGAGTATTCTTTCAATTCTCTTGGTAATGAGTTGTAAAGCTGTAAGCCTTTGATGAACACTGTGTTTGTAGCAGCATTAGCAATATTAATATAGAAATCATTGGAAGCATGTGATCTGGTATTGTGATTATGTATTTCTTGGAGATAAGTTATTTCTTCAGTTAGATAGGTTGGTAAGCATCCTGACTTGAGTTTATACACAAACTTTAGCATATTATAAGCAGCTCTCTGTCGAACATTCAATAAATTCAAGGATTCCAACATGTAAGCTATTGATGTTCGTTTTCTACATAACAGAATGGCTCTCATAGCACGATTTTGTACTTTTTGTAATGTATCAATTTGTTCATTATTCATCAGGTATATGAATGTTCCACAGAAATCAAGATGAGGAGATATTATGGTTTTATATATAGTTAACTTAGTAAAAGATGATACCTTATTATTCAATCTATATAGGAAATTAATTTTTCTTGCCATTTTCTTCTTAATATACTCACAATGTGATTTAAGATTCAGTTCATTATCTATCATGAAGCCCAGGTACTTGAAATGTTTAGCTTCTTCAATTACATTATTATCAATCAATAAATGGTGGCTGGATGTTACATTTTTCAATTTGTTCAAGTTATATTTATTTGTAATTACCATGTATTTGGTTTTATTTATGTTTAATTTCAAACCATTGTCATTCAGCCATATGGACAAATTTCTCAAATCTTGATTTATTAATGATATAGTACTCTGAATATCCTCTACATCTCCTTCGCAGTAGATCATAGTAACATCCGCAAACAATTTTATTTTGCAATTTTGAACATGGTGTACTATGTCATTGATGAACAAAATGAATAATATTGGTCCTAGAGCACTTCCTTGAGGGACTCCATAATGTATGTCGTTGCTGCCAGAAAATGTATTATTATATTTAACTATTTGAGACCTACCAGAAAGATAGCTTTCAAACCATTTCAGCGCATTTTCCTTAATGCCAAATTTCTCGAGTTTTCTCAGAAGCAGAGAGACATTTACAGTTTCAAAGGCTCTCTTTAAGTCTAAAATATAACAATAATGATCTTTTTATTATTGATTATCTCAGTTTTCCATTTAGACAATAAATAATGCAATGCAGTTTCACACGAATGTGCCTGCCTGAATCCTGATTGTTCCTTTACTAGTATATTATTATCTTCTACAAATTGTAGTAGCTGATCCTTTACTGCTAATTCTAATATTTTCTCATAGATAGGAAGTGTATTAATTGGGCGGAATTCCGAACAAGAGGTTGTATTGGACACTTTTTCAATAGGCACAATTGTGGCTACTTTCCATTTTTCAGGGAATTGTCCTGTCATCAATGAAGTGTTAATCAAATATAATATATGATTACCAGCAACTTCGAATGTTAATTTTAATATTTCCAAGTTGATGCCGTATTTATCACCAACGTTTTTCTTCATTCTATTCATTATCATTTTGAGGTCATTCATTGTGAGTGCTTCAAATGTGGTAAGCGTCATTTGGTGTCGAGGCAAAACATCCAAGATATAATCGGAGCTGTGAACAGGTTTGATGTCGCACAATTTCAATATACTTTCTATGAAGTATGAATTGAAAGAATTTGCTATATCTGCGTCATTTTCTTTCCAATGATTACCGAAATTTATTTTAGAAGGCCTGTTTTGAGGTTTTCCATTTATTAACTCTTTGAGAGACCTCCACATTGCCTTTGCATCTCCTTTGTTTTGATCAATTTGTTCTTCGTAGTATTTTTTCGTTTCCTGCCTAATCAATGAAGTAACAACATTTCTAACTTTCTTATAGTTAATCCAGTCCTCCTCTAATGCCGAATCCCTAGCCACTTTATACAAAAGGTCCCTATATTTTATTTGTTCCATGATCTCGTCTGTAAACCATACTTAAGCTTAGAAATACTCCTCTACCCACTAGCAACCGTTACGGGTATAGTCAATAATATTCGCAATGCTATCCATACATGTGAATATAGTTCTTGTAAGTTGCGATCTTTGATAAGATTTAAAACAAAAACAGGAGTAACCACATTTTGATCAGGCAGAAAAGATTTCAGACTTACGAGTTCATCACTCAGCATAGAACCATCTATATCTGATTTAGAGTTCAGAGAATGTTGACACCCTGTATCTTGAAAACTAAGCATTACCAGACCTATGTTTATATGAACTTTTCGTCTTGGAATTACTCGAAGAATCACCCCTTCAAGTTTGGCCACGTACTTACATAACACCCTGTATAAAGATGCGCCTGCGGCGCCCCTTCATATCCGGCGCCCTGGGCGGTCGCCCAACCGCGCCCTACCCTAACGCCGCTACTGAACATATAAAAAAGTCCATTTCTCAAAGTGGAGTAGATAATGAAAGAAAGTCGTCTCCACAGTTTAAACTGTGGAGACAACTATGAGCATACTAATTTCTTTTATATAAAAACTAATTGGATTTTTGTAATAGGGTGAAGTGGAGTAAGTGTAATCAGGAAAATGATAGTTACACTTTAAATTATAATATCAAGATATCCAAAAGAGATACATTTCTGATTTTTTATTTATTTATTTATTTATTTATTTATTTATTTGGTATATACATCCAGCAGGCCGAAGCCCAATTACAGGAGTACTTAATAAATATTACATGTGGTTGACTTACAGGTTATAGGTTAGTCAGAAACCAAACTGGAAACGGTTTGTCTGAATTGTGTCCGAGTAAGAAAAAAAATGTCAACTGAGCCTAGCTTATTATAATTTCTGCTCATTGAGTTTATTGGTGAATGAAAGTGATGTTGTGTATTAGGTACATTGAAGTGGAATGTATTGTGATACCGAGAAGATTGTCGTGGTATATTAAAGTTGATTAACGAAAGTAATGTCGAAGAATCTATGGTGTTGTGTATAATTTTGTACATAAATAGTAGATCATTGATTTCTCTTCTTTTTCTTAATGACTGTGTCTTAAACTCGCTCAACAGGAGATCATAATTGTAATTTCTTTCAGGGTAACGTTTATATTTTTATAAAATAAATATTATAAGAACTTTCGTTGAACCATTTCAATTAACGAAATTGTTTGTTGGTGGTGAATCGGGTTCCATATTTGACGTGCAGTATTCAAGTTTGGTTATAACTAAGGTATAGTACAATTCAATTGTATGTGAAGGTCTATGAAATTAAAAAACCAATTTGGTTTAAATTATTGTTTCATAATGATTTGTAAAGGTTAGTTTACAGTCGTATGTGACACCCAGATCCTTATAGTAGTACTACCCATCTAATTGTTAAATAAGTGAAGTAATTTATTTTGTTCTACTAGGCATAGTGTATTTTTTATAATCAAAAATAATAAGTTATGTTCGCTGATTACATTTACCCCAGCATTCGGGGCAAATGTAATCATGGTTTGTAATGCCCATATGCATCGTATGCTAGAGTATTTGGGGCAAGTGTAATAATTTATAAATAATGCAGTTTCACAATAAAAAAATTTAGCCTAATAGCTCAATTCATAAGGACGTTATAAGTTTTTTTGAGTAATTAATACAATTCACATGTTTGTCCTAGAAACGTTTATTGAAATATGTGACCATAACAAACTGTACAATGTAGTTTTTTCCTTTTATTTTACATTATAAGTATCGAAGGATACTGGCAAAATTAATTCTCCTCTTCATCCTAAATTTGGTTCTGGTAAAACTAACTCGATGTCTGATGCAGAAACTGAGTGCACCTTCAATTTGTTCAGGCCAATGAAAAATCGATTGTTGCGAGTTTTGGTAGGGTTTTTTCAGAAACATAATCAAAGGTTGTGATTCTTCATCAAAGACTATTATTTGACCAACATAAAAAAATAAAATTTTTTCTGACATCGGGTTGTTTCAAGTCAATGAGTAACAATTCGTCTTGTTTCCGGGCTTCCTCTTCTTCATCTAACCTTTGTGAATTGGTTGCAAAATCTTCCTATCCCTATCAGAATTTGGGCTTCAACCACTTCATCAGAAGAACTTGATAGAATAATATTTTTGGGCTTCTTTTTTCTTATTTCAAACTTTTCCTTTTTGCTAGATCTTTTGCTTTCTTGGATTCAATTTTTGCTTTTATTTTCTCTTCTTTATCTGGTCCTGCCTTTTTTCTTTTGTCTATATTTTCCAGTGATGTGATAATTTCAGCTCCAGAAGCTACTCTTTTTCTTTTCTCTTTCTCATGAGGTCGGGGGATTCTCTTACGGTGTCTAGCAACAAATCTTCAAATGACACATTCTTTTTTACTTGGTCCTGCAATCCGGCTCTGGTTCTGGAAGTGGTTGCTGCTCCAAAGTGGTTCTTCTGCTTCTTGCTGTTTGCTTGTGCTTGGATCATCACAATTTTCTTGTGAGGCAGATTGTGCAATTTTTAAATGTTATTTGAATGAAGTGAAGGGAAACAAATTACATTCTAGGCTGGGGCGAATTAATCACTGATTATATTCACCCCAGTCTCCGTGATTACACTTACCCCATATATATTTTTTGGTGGGGTAAACGTAATCACTACTATTTTTCTTTTTGTTGGCATCCAAATCGAAATATGGCAGCAGAATCCGATTCCTTGTTGGAAATAATCTAAGTAAGCAAAATACCACAATCTTATTGAATTATTTATATTAACAATATGAAATAAAAAATTACAATCGATACTCGCACAACAAGTGAAAATACAGGGTGATCTATAAATAACTAACATTTTGAACTAGGACATTGAAAAGGATTAAAAACATAATATAAAAGCAAAAAATTAGTTATATTTTCAAATTTTAAATATAAAAAAATTAAAAACGTTAATAAAAAAATTAGGGAGTGCCTGATTACACTTGCCCTATGATTGCGCTTACCCCACTTCACCCTAGTCTCAATACTATGACGAGAGATTGGAACCTACGATTCATGACATGTTTAGCTCAAACAAAGGAAACAGCGGGATTCAAGGGGTGAAAATAATTATGAGAGACGACAGGGGGTGCCAAAATGTTTCTCGCCTAGGGTGGCCAAATAACTAGAACTGGCCCCGATTGAATATAGGTATTTTTCAGATAAAATATATTTTCTCTTCAAACAATAATTAGAAGTTGAATTTTAGCAAATATGAAGGGTATAGTACTGCAATTTGTTAATTTGAACAAAAGTATGTTTATTCCAAGGAACAAAAATAAATCTCAAGATTCTCATATTAATTGGTTTTCCATAAATTTAGGACTTTGAAGAGCTGTCAATTTTGAGGATTTCATCTAAAAAAAATTGAATGCGAAAAGTATAGGAGGAGATATGATTGATGTCAATTCTCAATTTTGTGTTCTGGCGTTTATTCGCAAATGTTTGAAATCGAAAACTTACCTTTAACCCAATGATGTAAATGATTATCATTACTGCTTGTTACTACTTTACATTTCAGTTGTGAATTAGCCGTTTTCACACATTCAGAATCTGCACATACTCCACAGCAATCACAATATACCCCAATTCCATTTAGTAGAAGCGATTCGCACATTGAGCAGTACCAAGCCTGTAATAATGTATATACTGATATCCTTGAACAATTCTAGGAATGTCAACTTACTTTAGATGTTATTTTTATTGATGTCCAGTTGTGAGTTTTGGTAGAGTCTCTTACAGGAACGTTACTATCACTACTCAATTTTTTGAATAGATAAAAACTCATGAAACATAGGAATACAGCGCCAACGAAACCCGTAAAACCAAGGGGTGGAAAAAGGTCTCGAAATATACACATTTCTGTTTTTGTATTTATTTTCGGTTTACTAAAAACACCCATTCCATTAAATATTTTTTCCTGTTGGAAAGAGTTGGAGGAGCACTTTCATGAACCATCATATTTTCTTGAAATTGGATTATGTTGAAAAATCGATTGTGAATTAGTATTTTTTTGTTTGTTTATATTATGATTGTGGTTGTCACTGTCACTAATGTCAAGAAGTTCACTCTCTCTCTCTCATCATTTATTGTCCTCTGCTTTCTATATGGCGCAAAAGGACATCCCTTCTTGCAGAAAATCCGTTGCCATCTGGCCTCTAACTGGCGTAGACAAGGAGTGCGTTCCACTAAGCGCTCACAACGATCACGCTCACGACCGCGGTTTTTTCCCGTTCCACTTGCTTGCGAGCATTACAATCGAAAACTCAAGTGGAATGGACTGGAGCGTTTACCGTTCATGTAAACATTACAAATGGCGAGCTCGACAATAAGTCAGAAGCTTGAAGAGGTTACGTTTTAATTCATTTATATTTTAATAATTTACGTTTAAATACAATCAAAATGTCTTTTATGGTGACAGTTGGATATTTGTTGATGAAGCGCAATAATGCTTGAGGAACTATTTCTAGTTCCGATGAAGAGTGGAATGCAATTTTACAAAATCGCGATCGTGAAAAGCGAAAACTTGATCGTTATTCAGATGAAGAATATTCACTTGTGGTCGCACGTTGAGCATCTGCGGGAGACACATAAGTTTCCACTAAAATATTTCTCTCAGAGTCATACAAGGTAATTTTTTCTGTCGCCATCTTTAACTTTTAAAAATTGCGCCGAATTTCTCAAAACGTCCACTTCGACCCAGTTCTTCAGATGGGTCGTTGTGGGCTCGGCGTGAGTGAAAATAATGACGTCATTAGTGACGTTTTCACCACGACCATAACGACTGTGGTCGTCATGTGGAACGGCTGAATGAATATTTTGATCGTTGTGAGCGCTTAGTGAAACGCACTCAATGAGGGTGTTTTCATGATGATGCAGCGTGTTTTGCTCTAAGCAATACTGCATCCCAAATTTCTTTTACACTTTTATAGGTTCCAGTTAACCTCTGATTGAGTTAACTAATGGTTAGAATAGAAATGATGCTCGTTTTATGCTAGGCTGAAGGCACATTCTAACCACTAGTAAACTCAACCAGAGGTTAATTGGAACCTATAAAAGTTGGCCTTAAACGGCACGTCTAAGACGGTGGGGCAATCACAACAACATAGTGTTCTGGGTAGGCCTTGTTACTAATTCCATACGCCACCTGCGGCACTGTTAATGTGAACGCAACAGCAAATCGTCGAAAGACATCCTCAGCCCGGTCACAAGATTTATAATTTAAATTCTCACTATTTAAATTGAAAATATCTACCCCTGGCTGAGGATTGATCCCGGGATCTCTCAAGACGAGAGCTATCCCCCGTCAAACAATTAAAAAAAAAAATTTGGTAGTGGATATGTATCCCAAGGAAACATTTGAGGGTCGTGACGTCATATAGCTTCAATAGGGGAGTTCCGCACATGTTGCCAACATAAAAAAACCTTGACTATGGTCACAGAGAAGAAGGCTAGAAAAGACGAAGAAAATTAGAAAATGATGGAATCCTATCTCAACTTCAAGGCCCTGGAAGAACTGTCGGAATAATTATGCCCTTTCTGAACAACTGTAGCGTAGTAGAATATTCGCAGCTGCAGGCGTCTTATCAATGAGCACGAGATAAGACGATAGATATGCCGTCCTTCGGAGGGGACGTTAAGATGGTGGTTCCGAGTTCATAGATGTTGAGCTCGTTAAAGAACCTACCTCTGAAACAACAGAGGATTCGGCAAAATTTCCGGTTGGGAGGAGTGGGCTCACGGCGTTGGTGTTTAGTCTTCGTAGCAGAAATAGGCCGACGTTAAATAAAGATAAAAACAAATACCCTCCTTCACCTACATCAGGGTAATTCTAAATGTACAACTGGTTACGGCATTGAGATTCTATTCTATCTCTATGGGTTACGGCAATACTTCCATTTTGAATGATGACGTTTGTTATGACACAAGATTGCCAACTCCACAAAATCTAAAAATTAAGAAGGTTATTCAAGGAATAAATATATTATTCTACAAAAAACTCAAGCATGCAACACTATATACGATTTCGGAAGCGATTGACGATAGAAAATAAGATCTCAGCGCCAACTATTGGAAGACGAGGAACTGAGAATCACGGATAAGTGTTTTCGAGATTGCACGGGCTTATATGGAGTGCGTTCCACTAAGCGCTCACAACGATCACGCTCACGACCGCGGTTTTTCCCGTTCCACTTGCTTGCGAGCGTTGCAATCGAAAACGTGGAATGAACTGGAGCATTTACCGTTCATGTAAACATTACAAATGGCGAGCTCGATAATAAGTCAGAAGCTTGAAGAGGTTACGTTTCAATTTATTTATATTTTAATAATATACTGTAACGAACCTAGGCCGGACCTGTCGCCTCACGCGTTGCCATCGACAACGATGAGATCATCCCCGGAGATATTCGAGAACCATCCAGACGCTCTGCCGCGGAAAACAACGGTCAATATTGGAAACAATTGGAACACGCCGGTCGCCAACTGACAGAATTCGAAACATCGAGAATGCTGTATCGGAGATAAATAGGCAACCCTCAAGTGGAGTCACACAGTCCGAACGAGCCCATACGATCGAGCTATACAGTGGCGTAGTTAGTAATATAAATTAAGTTGTATATTTAAGTGTTAAATAAATTAGTAAAACCAAGTTAAGTTTATTTACGTTACAAATGGTGTCGGAAGTGAGATTTTGAAAATAAACAAGTGATCGTGGAGTGGATAGTCAGAAAAATAAATTGATAGACCTTTTTGTACGCCCAAAATAGACAGTGGCCCGGTTTTCGCGAAGTGGACAATTGTGCGTGGGAATATAAACTGATACACTGTTCGCGTGAAACAGAAAATAGACAGTGGCCCGGTTTTCGCGAAGTGGACAATTGTGCGTGGGAATATAAACTGATACACTCTTCGCGTGAAACAGACAATACACTGGTGGCCCGTGGAAAAGAATTCGTGAAGTGAATTTTTAACAAACTGATAAACTTTTCGTGTGAAACAGACTGATACCTCGTCAAAGACAAAATGTGTTCAAGAAAAGTGCGCCTTGCGGATTTGAAGGTAGCGGAATTGAAACAGGAATTGGAGGAAAGGGAACTGGAAACAACGGGTAAAAAGCAAGTACTCCAGGAAAGACTTGCAGAAAGACTTATACAAGAAGGTGAGGACCCCGAAACATTTTTATTCGAAGTTCCCGGAGGTGATTTAATCCGATAATAGAATCCTTGAAAGAAGAGCTGCAACAAAATTCTAGAAATCTGGAAGAGAAGCTTGAAGAAAATTCTAGAAATCTGGAAGAGAAGCTTCAAGAAAATTCTAGAAATCTGGAAGAGAAGCTTCTAGAAAATTCAAGAAGCCTGGAAGAAAATGCTAGAAATCTGGAAGAGAAGCTTCTAGAAAATTCAAGAAGCCTGGAAGAGAAGTTCCTGAAAAACACAGAAGGCCTAAAAAAAGAATTGTGTGGTGTGGCTAATTTTCTAGAAGAAAGAATGGGAACCGTTGAGACAGAGATAGATAAAATTAGGGAGCAAATGAACACGGAGGTAGATGAAATCAAAGATGGGGTCGAGGCAGAGATGGACAAGATGAAGGAAATAATCAGCGATGAAATCAAAGACGGAATCAAGGCAGAAATGGACAAAATAAAGGAAACGATCAGTAAGCTGGAAAAACAAATTAATAGTGCGTCCTCCACAGAGATGGTTAACGAAAATGCAATGCTGGACTTGAGTTTGAACGTGGATAAAGTTCAAGAGGGTATAAAAGATGTCAAGGTCATTTCAGAAATAGGGAAGCTTTCCATGAAGCCGCCTCAGTTCGACGGAAAAACTCCATGGGCAAATTACCGCCGGCAGTTTGAAGCAGCGGCCAAAGCAAACGGATGGAATGCTGGGGAAAGAGCTGTAGCACTGACACTTGCATTACGTGGAGAAGCGACAAATATTCTACAAACTCTCACCGCCCAAGAACAGGAGGACTATGATCAGCTGATTAAACATCTAGAGTTACGATATGGCCACGCCCATTTGGAACACGTATACCACTCCCAACTGAAAAATCGCTGCCAGAAATCGGGCGAATCCTTACAAGAATTCGAAGCTGACATTGCACGCTTGGTTCGTCTCGCATATCCGGCCACACCGGAGAATGTAATGGAGCGATTAGCGGTTCAGGCATTCTTGGATGGACTCCGTGACCAAGAAACCAGACAAGCGTTGACACTAGCTCGTCCAACACATCTCGTAGACGCACTGGCACGCGCTTTGGAATTTGAGGCAGCAAAGCAATCCTGCAAAAACCAAAGTAAAGTTCGAAGTATTGAAGAAGACTCACAGGAGCATGCTGACTTGGAAGCTGCCATAAGAAAAGTGATGAAGGAAGTTTTGCCTGAGAAAAGACAGATAAGATGCTGGAATTGTGGCAAAATTGGACATGTGCGTAGCAAATGTCCAACATTCGAAAACACGACTCCGATGCAGGAAAACTAAAGAAGGTCGACGAGAAGCGGCAATCGTCGGCCTGTGTCCAGCAAGCCCCGGTTAACAACGCATATGTCGCTATCCTGAAACGACAGAACAGAGGTGTTTTCGTAGACGGCCTCATCAATAACGAGCCTTGCACCATGCTGCTAGATACAGGTGCGACTAGGACAATTCTCGGACCTTCCTTTGCCAGAACACCGGAACGAATTGAACCGACAACTTGGAAGCTACGCACAGCAACAGGGGAGCCAGCTACTGTATATGGCGAGCTACCGATTGAAATAATTTTGGGCAGCACTAAAGTGAAACATCAGGCACTTGTAGCGGACATCGAAGACGATGCAATCATCGGAATGGACATCATGAATTCCAGAGGGTTTGAATTGGATTTCAAAGACGGCGTCCTACGTGTCAACGGAGAAGAGCTGGTACTTCATGGGAGAAGTGAAGAGTTGATCCGTGTGCTGTTGGCTGAAGATGTAAGCGTACCTGAGAGGGCTGAAACCATCCTGGAGGCTCGCCTGGACGGGAGTGCGAGCAGTGGAGACGTGATGATGTTCGAGCCCAAACTTCATGATGAGAAAATTGGACGAGGGATTGCCCTAGGGAAAACCCTGTTACGTGCTGAAAAATTTGTACCGGTAAGGGTCATGAATGTCAATTACTTTCCAGTGACCTTAAAGAAAGGAACAATTTTAGGGCACTGCTCGTCAGTTTCATCTGTGATCCGGGGCGTACGAGGTACGATTAGCCAACACAACAATTTGCCCACAGAACTAGAAAAATTAGTTGCCATCTCTTCCAAAGACATAAAACCAGCTCAACAGCCCAAACTAAGAGATTTAGTCAAAAGTACCAAGACATCTTCGATACCGGACAAGGAAAAGGGGGTCGAACTAATGTGGTCCAGCACAAGATTGATACTGGGGGTGCCCGACCGATCCGGCAATCAGCAAGAAGACTTCCTCTTGCCAAGAAGGAAGAGGCTGACAAAATAGTCAGCGATATGGGAAAAGAAGGAGTTATCGAACCATCTGACAGTCCCTGGTCCTCTCCAGTCGTACTGGTGAAGAAAAAGGATGGATCGACACGCTTTTGTGTAGACTATCGCCAACTTAATAATGTCACGAAGAAGGACAGTTACCCTCTCCCGAGAATAGATGACACCCTAGACACGTTGGCTGGTTCCACGATTTTCTCGACCCTTGATCTGAAGAGTGGATACTGGCAAGTAGAACTCGCTCAGGAAGATCGAGAAAAGACTGCTTTTACCATCGGCTCGGGATTGTGGCAGTTCACCGTTATGCCATTCGGGCTCAGTAATGCTCCCGCCACATTCGAAAGATTGATGGAGACAGTGCTGAAGGGACTCTCATGGAACACGTGTCTAGTGTATCTCGACGACATAATTGTGGTCGGCAGATCGTTCGAGGACCACATGAAAAACTTGGAGGAAGTATTCCTGCGATTGAGGAACTCCGGATTGAAGCTGAGCCCTAAGAAATGCCATCTGTTCCAAAAGAAGTACGATACCTCGGCCACGTTGTCTCTGGGAAGGAGTAGCAGTAGATGACCAGAAGATCAAAGCTGTTAAGGATTGGCCCATCCCAAAAGACATTCACCAACTTCGAAGTTTCCTTGGATTATGCACATACTATCGCCGATATGTGCTGGGATTCGCCAACATCGCTAAACCGCTGACCAGGCTCACGGAAGGCCAAACAAAGTTCCAGTGGTCCGAAGAATGTCAAGATTCATTCAGGAAGCTGAAAGGAGCTTTGATCAACGCACCTATACTGAGCTATCCCCTACCCAAAGGGAAATTCATTTTGGATACGGACGCCAGCAACGTGGGACTTGGAGCTGTCCTATCTCAGATCCAGGAGGGACAGGAGAAGGTCATTGGTTATTTCAGCAAGACGCTTAGCAAACCAGAGCGCAATTACTGTGTCACCAGGCGAGAGCTGTTAGCTGTTGTAAAGGGAGTGGAGCACTTCTACAAGTACGTGTATGGAAGAAGATTCCTGTTGAGAACTGACCATGCAGCTCTCAAATGGCTCTTACAGTTCAAAAATCCTGAGGGTCAAGTAGCACGTTGGATCGAGAGACTCCAAGAATTCGATTTCGAGATCGAACATCGAGCCGGAACTAGCCATAAGAATGCAGATGCCTTGTCGCGAAGACCATGTCCAGATGATTGCTCACATTGCCGACGAGCAGAAGAGAAAGAAGCAACACTTTGTAGAACCGCGGCAATGGATGACAACTGGAATGACAGCAAGATCCGGAAAGACCAAGAGAAAGATCCCGACCTTGGCTTAGTCGTCAGCTGGAAGAAGGGCAATCGAAGACCATCATGGCAGGAAGTCGCAGGATACTCGCCGGCTGTTAAGTCCTATTGGGCACAATGGAACTCTCTTATTCTGGACAATGGGATCCTGAAACGTGTGTTGGAGGCCGAGATTGGTGGGAAGACAGACGCCAAATAATTGTTCCCAGGAACAGAAGAGAGGAAGTGCTGCGGGAAATCCATGATGGAGTCGCTGGAGGACATCTGGGAGTGACGAAGACCCTGCAGAAAGTGAGGCAACGGTTTTACTGGGCCAATTGTCAAGCTGACGTCCAGGACTGGTGCAGAAAGTGCGCTGTATGCGCTGCTAGCAATGGACCTCGAATACGACCCAAGGCCCCGATGCGTCAGTACAACGTAGGCAGCCCGTTCGAGAGAATCGCCATTGACATCGCCGGCTCGTTTCCCGTATCCGACAACGGGAATAAATACATCCTTGTGGCAATGGACTACTTCAGTAAGTGGGCGGAAGCCTATGCCCTGCCCAACCAGGAAGCCATCACCGTCGCCGACGTCTTGGTGAAAGAGTGGATATGTCGATTCGGTATTCCAATGGAGCTGCACTCGGATCAAGGCAGAAATTTCGAATCCAACCTTTTCCAAGAAATATGTCTACTCTGAACATCCGCAAGACAAGAACCACGGCCCTACATCCGCAGTCCGATGGAATGGTGGAACGGATGAACAGGACGATCAACCGCCACTTGTCCAAGGTTGTCTCTGACCATCAAAGAGACTGGGACCAGTATCTTCATTTGTTCCTGATGGCCTATCGATCCGCAGTACACGAGTCAACCGGTCAAACTCCTGCTAGTATTATAATGGGCCGAGAACTGCGACTGCCTTGTGACCTGAAGTTTGGGATACCGCCAGGTTGGTTGGTTGGTTGGTTGGTTTAAGGCTGACGAGCCAGAGACAGGGTTGGCACTTAGCTTCCCTTGACACTGCGACCAGCTGGGGTCTATTGTATCACTCTGTCGTCAGTGGTTCCTCATTCAAACAGGTTTGTGCCTTTAATAAGGTTCAGAAGCCTGTTGATAAGGTTCTTCGGATTCATGCCTGTTTCCGTGCTGATATCTCCAAAGATTCTGTGTCGCCTACTACTTAGGGCGTCACAGTCGAAGATTGAAAGACAAGAGTTAGACCCGAGGCCTCCTCTTGTCTCTTGATGACAAGCAATTCTTCAGTATCTATCCCCATGTCCTGGGTTTTGATGAGCTGAAGAATCTTTTTGGTTTCCATTTTACCAAATGGCTTTGGAATCCACTCTGTTTCCGGGAGTTTCTCAGTAGGTGTTCGACCATCTGCTGATCCCTCCTCGGTTGGGTTTACGGTTTTCTGGTGCCGAGTGTGATTCAACTGGAATCTCCTCGACTTCCATACCCGCTATCGGTGTTGGGTCTTCTTCAACTGGAAGTTCCCCAGAGTTGTTTGTGTAGGGGAAAGGGTCGTCCACACCTGCGGTGCCCCCTGCGCAGGTGTAAGGCAGATTACTCTGGGAGGTCGCCATGTATCCCAGAGGCTCCGTTTTTTTATACCTGACTGGCTCAGGTATCATCCATCCTTCGGCACGGGTCGCTTGACGCCTTGGATTAAGCCATGTTGTGGTGGCATTTGGTTTGAGATTGACTTAGAGATCCGCAGGTTTTGACCATTTCTGGTCATTCCCACTGGATTTTCCTTGTCAACCCCGTTATCCAGCGATACCACTTGGAGGTAGCCACCTAAGTTTCCGCAACCCATCTTCATCTCTCGTAGGAGGTGAACATGTGTTGACGCAAACTACGCTGAACATCCGCAAGACAAGAACCACGGCCCTACATCCGCAGTCCGATGGAATGGTGGAACGGATGAACAGGACGATCAACTGCCACTTGTCCAAGGTTGTCTCTGACCATCAAAGAGACTGGGACCAGTATCTTCATTTGTTCCTGATGGCCTATCGATCCGCAGTACACGAGTCAACCGGTCAAACTCCTGCTAGTATTATAATGGGCCGAGAACTGCGACTGCCTTGTGACCTGAAGTTTGGGATACCGCCAGGACAAGACACTGCGGGAGAGGACTACGTCAGCAAACTTCGGCAGAGAATGGACGACATCCACGAACGAGTCCGGTTGAACATCCAGAGTGCCAGCGATAAAATGAAGAAGACCTATGACATCAAGGCCGACGCTGGAGGATTTAAGGTGGATGACCTGGTTTGGCTGTACAACCCCAAACGTCGTCGTGGACTATCACCAAAGTTGCGGAACTCGTGGGAAGGCCCGTATAAAATCGTGAAAAGGATAAACGACCTTGTGTACCGAATCCATAAGCCACCCCGAGGGAAACCAAGGGTCGTCCATTTCAACAGGTTGGCCCCTTACGCTGGAAACCATGACCAAGTTCGCAGCCTCAAGCCACCGGAGGATGATATGACGTTCGAGAAGTTTATGTCCTTGTATTCAAACGGGCAGAAAGTTCTACATGGGGTTACTAGAGAGGAGTCACGAGACCTTTTCGAGTCGCTGACTACGCACTAGCACTGTGTGGCGAAGACTCAATGTCGGGCATCCCGAGTGTTCTCAAGAAATTTGGTCAACTCCAAACACTGCGGGAGCAGAATCCAGAAGTTGGTGGGGTGCTACAGTTGAAGAAAGGCCAGAGAAACATCTACTACCTAGTTACCAAGAGGCATTCCCAAGATAAACCGTCCTATGAAGATGTCTGGAAGAGTCTCACCAAACTAAGAGATACTATGGTGGACCAGAATCTGGTGGATCTAGCAATTCCAAAATTGTCCTGTGGGTTGGACTGGAGAGTCATAAGAAGTATGCTGGAGGCGATATTCAGATCCAGCGGCGTCAAGATTTTGGTTTGCTGTAACCCTCTTCCACGACCGATCATGAAGACCGTGGAGTGTTACTTCCATCGAACTTCACGGTGCAGATATGGGGAGTCATGCAGATATCGTCACACTCCAAGGATGAAATTTCGGGACGAAATGTCTTCAAAAAGGGGGCAATGTAACGAACCTAGGCCGGACCTATCGCCTCACGCGTTGCCATCGACAACGATGAGATCATCCCCGGAGATATTCGAGAACCATCCAGACGCTCTGCCGCGGAAAACAACGGTCAATATTGGAAACAATTGGAACACGCCGGTCGCCAACTGACAGAATTCGAAACATCGAGAATCCTGTATCGGAGATAAATAGGCAACCCTCAAGTGGAGTCACACAGTCCGAACGAGCCCATACGATCGAGCTATACAGTGGCGTAGTTAGTAATATAAATTAAGTTGTATATTTAAGTGTTAAATAAATTAGTAAAACCAAGTTAAGTTTATTTACGTTACAATACGTTTAAATATAATCAAAATTTATTTTATGGCGACAGTTGGATATTTGTTGATGCAGCGCAATAATGCTTCAGAAACTACTTCTAGTTCCGATGAAGAGTGGAATGCAATCGTGATCGTGAAAAGCGAAAACTTAGGCCATGTGTTATCAATTATGAACATGTGATTGATCGTTATTCAGATGAAGAATATTTCGCACGTTGAGCATCTGCGGGAGGAACATAAAAGGTTCCAATAAAATATTTCTCTCCGAGTCATACAAAGTAATTTTTTCTGTCGCCACTTCAACCCAGCTTTTCAGATGGGTCGTTGTGGGTTCGGCGTGAGCGAAAATAATGACGTCATTAGTGACGTTTTCGCCACGACCATAACGACCGTGGTCGTCATGTGGAACGGCTGAAGGAATATTTTGATCGTTGGGAGCGCTTAGTGGAACGCACTCATGGAGTTTTGGTTACCGCTTCATCTATTTTCGAACTATATGTTAAAACTAGCTGTTTCTTCCAGTGAAAAGTGATTGTGTTTCAATTTAAATATATGAAAGAACGTTTCGGTAAAGTGATTTGAAGGTATTTTATCTCCGATTAGTTTTGGAGGCTGATAGTTTGTGCTTGCTTGCTTTTTCTTCATGGTCCTATCCACCGACATAACCTTAATCTAGACTGCTGATCCCGTATGATGAGAATTCATCCAATTACAAGATATCAAAGAGCTTTTAGAGCATGCGCATTTCGTGTCTGTGACGATTTAAAACCACATAATGGCTCCTCGTTAGATGACATTATTTGTGCTTTCTGCGCTTTGCGCAGACACGTTCACGTAAATTCTATTTAGATGAATTTTTCGAGTGGTGGGGATATGACCTCTACCGGTCTAGATTAAGGTTATGTCGGTGGTCCTATCTATTCCAGATAGTCAACTATCTAACGAAAAACCAGATCACCTAAGAACGTATTCTGTAGGCTTCGATTTCCCTTCGGGGGCACCGGGATTGCCTCACTCGAAGTGATACCACGAATGCCCAATACTTTAACATAAAATATATAACTTTTCGATGCACGTGGAACGGAAGTGGGCCTTAAAGGACAATATTGTCCGATAATTATGCATGAATCAAAGTGTCGACCTAGGTTCATCATATTAAAAAATGATTCGTCATTTGTTCGGAAATTATGTGTTTTGGTACGATTTTAATCAGGCTGCCATGTGTTTTGTGAAGTAATAAAAAAAACATTATTCGGAAAACCATTAACATACCGTAAGGGTGGGCCCGAAGGGCTGGTATGGTCACGTGAACTTGTATTTGAATAAGGAAATCTTATGCGTTTTTAAACAGGCTGCCATTGATAAGTATATAAGTTCTTGTTATAAAACTGCTTAAAAAAAGATAGCATACCGATTGCGTATGCCCAAGTACTGTTTACATTACAAACATTTTGAACAGTTATGGAATAGCATTTCGTGATTTGTTTGAAAATATGAACAGGATGTTCATAAAATCAGGTGTGGAATCATCTGCGACTGAAAGATGAACTTCAGTCACTATCTTCCATCGTTCAAGATCACCTCTTGTGGGGTATTCATGTTGAAAAAGGAAACATTCTTAATTCCGTGATGTTAATCAGCACAAAATTTGTTGTAATATTAAGTTTGTCTCCTGAGTTGTTGATGTGTAATATGGCATACGAGTTGTGCGGGTTCGTCATATTAAAAAATCAAAATGAAGTTGCAAAATAGATTGAAAAATGTCTATGTTTTTAAGCAGTATGCCTTCCTGTTTTTATTATAACCATATATATGTGGGTAAAATAAGAAACGGCATACAAGTTGTGCGAGTTTTCCATATACAAAATTGTAAAAAAAGTTGCAAAATTATGAAAAAACATCCGTGTTTTTAATCAGTGTATATGCGTCTTGGTTTATAATTAAAGTTAGTAATTCACTTTGTTAAAATAAAAATGGCATACAAGTTGTGCGGTTTATCATATTCAAAAATGTAATAAAACTTTCTTACTATTTCGATTTTCCAACATTGCCGAGTTGGTCCCCTGTCGCAGGACCGTTACATGTGGCTTATCTTTCAAAATACGTTCAAGCCAGATGCTATTCGTCATTATCGATGGATTTTTCCTACTGCATCAATTGAAGCAAGTACCCGAGAAATTTTGCGAATACTAGCAATGAAAGAGGCAAAAAGGATATACCTCATTTTGTATGAGTACAATAGCAAGGACAACGAGCATGTTTTCAAAGACAACTTCAGTCGAGATTATTGCATCAAAGGTAAAATACGATATATTGCATATATTATGTACTAGGGTGTCCCGAAAAACAACATTTTTTCCACACGCGTGGATCGAAAGAGTTTGAGTGCTTAAACAGAGGGAGCCCCGTGGCTGAATTTTAGAAGGTCGCTCACGCGACTTTTGTATTCCGTACCTGAATCGCGTGAGCAACCTTCTAAAATTCAGCCACGGCTAACCTTCCACAGAAATTTGTTTTAGCACACAAATCAACTTTCCCGATACAGCGTGTCGAAAAAAAAACATTTTTTATCGGGACTCCCTAATATGTACTAAACAGCGTGTATTCAGTTTTGTCTTTAAATTGAGGTTGGAGTAGAGAACGACTAGATTTTTTCAATGACACGAAACTGAATACGTATTATATAATAAATGTTTATGAAAGTTTCGAACTCGAGTATAATTTTTTTCCCTCAGGTCCGGAGCAAACTCGCCCGTCAGATTTCGGTGGCGCATTGAAAAATTTGAAATTTAAGGAATGCTTCGTATCGTTCCTAATTGAACATTGGACTACTACAACCACTAGCTATTGACATCATTCGCGATGAAAAGATTTATGTTTCATATGAGAAATGCTAGAGCCATAAAGTCGATCAGGGATTTATTGCCTGCCAAATAATTACAAGTGCGAAGGCCACGAGGAAGCTGACACAAAATTGCTTTCTTTTTAAGACCAATAGAAGTTTCGTACGTTGTAGTTATACAGTGCTCCCTACATACATCCTTGTGATTTTGTTGGGAAATATGGCACACATGTCACAGCCTCTCACAGAGGTTGCTTTTTGGTACTAGTAACAGCCAACGATTCGTAAATGTTATCAAAGTATACGAATCACTAGGAACTAGCGTTCACACGGCTTTACCCGCGTTCCACGCTTTCACTAGATGTGATTTCAATCCGTCATTTTACCGATTAGGCAAAATAAAGCTGTGGAAAACTTTTAAAGCAAACGAAGATTATCAAAAAGCTTTTTCTTCTACACAATTTTGATGCATGCGTTCTACTACCTTGCCATAGAGATCTCCATATATTGCGTACGGCATACATTCGTAATATGTGGAGCAATGCATACTTGTCCAATCCAAGCATCTTAAATCCAACGGAATTTGGCTGGATGATAGAGCCGAATAATACGTACACCTTCCATTGGTTTGAAGGCAATGAGGTTCCGCAATTCGTTCATGAAGTCTTAATTGAACCGAAAGATACATAAGGTAATACAAAAAAGAATAACTACCGTCATTTGTCATTAACACATATTATTGATGATCCTTATTCAAATGTCAAATACCTATGATTATTTATACAGATCATGGAAGCGAGGTGCAACATGACAGCGAAATGATCGCAGTCTTAGGTGATGATGATAATAACGACTTGAAGATGATGAAATCGATATCGACGTAGACAGTGACAAACGAGAAGAGAAGAATGATAGCGACAAAGAGTCAAACTTCGAAATAGATATTATCTTGTGACGTGTTTTACTAGGGTTTGTTTTAATAACCCTTGAACTCCTAGAAAATCACGTTATTTATGACGCCAGAATTTTAGGCAGGAAATATTTTCCTTTCTTTATTTCCAATCTCGGGCGCCAGATTTTATAGTGGTTTTCTCCACGCACTAGGGTAGCTACAGATGGAGATACGGAACGTCCAGGGGTCTGGTATATTGACACTTTTTGAATCTTTACAAAATACTGTAGGCTTCAAGTACAATTTTTGGATACTGAACGCCGATTGCTTTTATGTCTCCCAAAGAGACAGACAGATAGAAATGTCTTGCTTTGTTTTTTTTTCTTTACCAATTTCTTTTTCTACTACTTGACTAAATACGTCTGTTGCGTAACTTCAATACTTTATAGGAAATAGAAAGGGTTATTTTTCAATGTAAACACAGTGTGTAATAGGTATTAAATTAACTGGTATATTCAATAATATTTGTCACAACAATTTTCGTAATACAAATATTTTTGTTTAAAAGAAAACGGTCTGGCACATTTAAATGGGGAATACATATACGATGTATATAAATATATATATAGATATATATAATCCTCTATTTATCAAATAGTATCGAAATGATATTTACCTTCACGATAAATATAACTGGCCAAATGAACAGTAATTTTCCGGCAATTTAGGGAATAAAATGAACCACTCTTGAGAGCTAAGAAAAACTGTTTCTTCCTGAACACGGTTATCTGACTGACTCAGAAAGTGATTTTTCAAGTTTATAAGCAAGCGGCTTATAACATCCCGATTTCCCCTTGTTAACCCTAATACAAAAATTGAATACTACGTGTCACTTGTATATTACCTAAGCTTCACGTTGGTAATATTCCCGGCTGTGATATTTTTTCCTCTGTTCCTTAAAATAGCCCTTTTCTTCTACGACTTTTCTCGTTAACAAGAATTATATTTTTGGCTTTGTTTTCCTATTGTTTATGCTCGGCGATTTCCTGAGCTTAAACAATATTAACAACTGGGCGTGGATACAGACGACAAAGCATCACCGTATTTTCGTGTTATAAAATCCCTTATTTCCCCCTAATGTTAACAACAACGTTTATTTACCCAAATCACCTCCTCAAGTCGCTAAATGAATTATTCCTCCCGAATATGCCTATAACTTGCGAAATTCGTGAATTTTGTTTTGCTCTGCACGTATTTTCAGGGACAAATAAACTTTTCAACGCATTTATCGCGGCCGATGTTCCGATTTGGTTAGTGCCTGAATCGGGACAACGGGGAACAATAATTACTGTTATGTAATTGGTTTATACGTCAATTGCTTAAATTCGGTGTTTTCCCCACTTAAGACAATATAAAATTTAAATTCACTGATTTAAGTGATGTAAAGATTCGCGTCAGTTGTTTGCATTCGGCGTTTTCCCTGAACTCAAATAATTGAAAACATAACTCAATAATTTTAATAACGGGCAAATAACAGAACTATTTATGTAAGATTTCCCTTGACAAGAAAAAGAAAACACCTGCCAGAGCTTATGTGAAAATTGTTTTCCGCGGGGACACAAAATAAAATGGTCTACTTTATACTGTTCAATTTGGCAAATAAATCATATATTTTCACCCGTAAAAATAACCAACAATTGACTAAAATGTCAATACTACCCTAAATTAAACACTCAATCGATTTCACAAAAAGTTCGATTGAACCACCCAAAAATAAAATAAATCAATATTCACTCTGTAGTCTTCTGACCAACTAAAACGTTTCGGCAAATGCTCGAATAAAGGAAATTATAATAATGCAGAATATATATTTAACTTCTCAGGTAACGAATTAACTCAAATAAAGAATACTTTGACAGAAATAAACTGTAAATGCCACGACAGATAATTAACTAAATGAAATAATAATAATACATATAATAATATTTAAACTCCCGGAAAATTAATTGAATCAAATCGAATAATAATAAATGTAGAAATAATAAACTTCAAGTGCTTCAGCACACGGAGAAACCCAGCTCAAATACAAATTATTCACTATTTCTACTTACGGATACCTCAACGCTTCTGGACCTCGAATCTCTTTTCACACTTTTACGCTTTTACTTCGAACCGGACTTGGTATCAGCACAGAACTCCAGGAACAAGTAACAAGTCTCACGGAAGGACAACAGGAACAAGCCCCGATGAGAGCTTCATAGTGCCTTTTTATAGATCTCGAATGTATGACCAAACTAGACGAAAAAAGCCCAGTAAGAAAGGCGGGGTTTTTTGTCCGATGAACTGAAACTGGACCGAAAATCTGAAGGATGATTTCGTTCCTGATACAAAAAATGATTTGGTTTTTCCCATCGCGATCTTTATTTCTTTCTCGTCTTTTACAAAAACTATCACCGGAGCTTTTCACCCTTTTTATAAGATCTAGAGAAAAACTCTGTTATGTTTTATGCATGTTGTTGACGTGAATTCCAGTAGCTTTGGGTATGTACCTTAATTTCTAACAGGGAATGAAATATTTTGCCAGACCGGAACCAATAGAAACCCCAAATAGGCAGGGACGTACCAAAGTTAGATTGAAAATTCTTTAGCCGTTCTTAGTAACGGAGCTCTAAAAAAATGCTTCGTTACAATCAAATAATGGAAAAAAAAATACTACATAATTATGATTTGTATGGTTAATTTCCAATAATCTATATTTTCGAAAATTTTCTTTTTTATAATTCTCAGACCTCATCAATCGATGTGCCATTTGTTATTCCAACCACATATACCATGATTATCATGGAAGAGCATACACAAAAAATGTTTAAACACAAAAACACAAAAAAGTTAAGTACGTTTATCTAACACCGGTTTTCTCTATATTTGTATCTTTTTTTTATATTTTCAACAAGCTTGGACCTTAGCTGGTTTTTGGCGCCCATGTATTCAAAACATATGCTTCCTGTGATTCAAATACATCCATTCTGGCGTGGAAACGATGACGTCATATATAAAACGATTCAAAATAAACCTTGGTAGTGGGACATTCCACTTTCCACTAATAATCGTGAAAGTTTTATTGTCTACCGACTTTCTAACAAAAACATTCTCAGTTTAGGTTTGATTATTGAATCGTATTCGGAATTATGCAGAAAATTTCCTTATACAAATACAAGTTAAAGTGATCATACCAGCCCTTCGGGCCCACCCTAACGGTATACCAATGGTTTTCCAAAGAATGTTCTTTTCTGAATTTCATTACAAAACACATGACAGCCTGATTAAAATCGTACCAAAACACATACTTTTCGAACAAATGACGAATTATTTTTTAATATGAAGAACCTAGGACGGTTCTTTGATTCATGAGAATATACGGACAATATTGTCCTCTAAAAGGCATACTGAGTAAAATCGTATCTCAAAATCTGTCACTCTCCCACGGTCTAACAGGATTGTGTAGAGAATCACAAACTAAATATGCCGGATTATTTAATTTTAGTCCCATAGTATTTATATTTTTGTATATCAAAAAGTTATATGAATAGGGAATTCTTTGTCTATATTTCGTGCCTGTCCCAATCTGATTCGTTCTTTCGTGCATTATCGACTGCCATCTGTCACGATGCTATTTGAAACGCATTAACGCAAAAAACCTTTTTTTCGTATTTGCCCTCTGACCATGGCTCGGGTAACATGTGGCGTTCCCAGGTCGGAGGTCAAGTAGATGTAAATTATGAATGTCCGCCGTTAACAACGTGCAGTGAAAAATATTATACATTTTGTGAAGTTTAATAATCATCAGTTAGTGTCCCTTTCTTCTCTACGCTGGTAACCAGATGACAACGGTTATGTCGGAAGAAGGGGGTGTGATATTGCCTAGAGCAAGACCCATCGCACCCCCATGTTTTGCAATTGGATGGAATGCGCCTATAGGAAGCAAATTTAATGAGAGAGAACGCATAAAACGCCCCTTCTTTCTATTAGGTCCTTTCGTCTGTTTCTTGGTGTCGTTAATCTACACTGCACTTTGAATCAGCTGCTTTTCAGTGTAGTTACGCAAACGAATGAAAAATATAAGTGTACACTGAACTCACTGGAGTAAGAAGTTAGGTTTGTTTATCTATGGGTTAGGGTTAGAAACATTTGTTATTATTTTTGTGCTCAAATTATGGAAATGGCGAACAGAAAAGAAATAATGAAAAATATGTTTACTGATGATCATGAAGATAGCTCGTTCTACATCAATTATTCATTGGACTCCAGCAGTAGTGGAGACAATGAAGATTAGTTAGTGATGACCTTATTGCAAATTTTAAATTTAATTATGTCCATTTTGAAGTAAAGATCCAAGTTCCCATAAATTAATCAAAAATCTGTTCATAATCATAAATTAATTACATTACAAGTCAACATTACCGTAACATTAACCACACATTTTGTTTGAGTGCATTTCACACCTCCTTTCGACTAGGTGGAGATAAACTACACCTCGTCTACACTGGTGTAAGTCCAATCAGCAAACGAATACTAAAATCGAGTGTAAATTACACCCAGTGTAGCAAAGTGCTACACTTCCTATGCAAACGAAAGGACCTATTGTTGCTTGACTTCTGTTATCAGTTTTTATTGTGTTGTGCCAACTGTTCACATTTTTAGACACAAAATCTCTATGAATTACACATTTGATATAAGAAATGACCAAGTAATTAAATTGTTATATTAATTGGCGATTTTCTGTACAACCAAAGTCCAACAATTGATATTGGAGAAGCAGAACTTTTGGAGGTTTTTTTAAGTTGGCAACCTGTGCGTAACTCCCCTACTCAAAGGTACAGAAAAACTCAACCTATTTTATGCCGAAATAGACACAAAATAAAAGAGTGTTCGTGGTACTATAATCTTTGACATAACATCCTAACTACATTTCTATGGCAGTTGTTTGGTGTATGTTTCTAATCAACCTGCGATATTTGCTTTGGTGTGTTTATAATAATAATTATAATTTAATAAATTTATTCGTCATCATAAGTACAAATATATAAAAGTAGAGTACACAGAATTTTTGTCATACGATAAATAAGCAGATTGGCCCAAAAAAGCTTGTCTATGGGCAGTTTCTACACTATGGACGAGGATGGTTTTAGTGTTTGTAAACAAAGTGCGTTGTCTTGTCGACTTAACCTATATTGTTATGAACTATTCGAAAGTATTTTAGAGGCTGTTTGAATTTATGACATTACACCCACCAAGCACAAAACCAAGGTTTCGAAAATTTGACTCCAATCGAAGTGCCGACGTTTACTGTCGTGTCTTAGAATCAATAGCCGAGGAAGAATAAAAAGCAGCTTACCAATAAAAATGGAACAATTCTTTAAATTCATAAACGTACAGTGAATGGCTTCAAGTCACATATCATTGTTCTGCTTCGTTTTATTCGTACACTCCACTGAGGTCGACTCCTTTGAACCCGTTACGCACAAGCGCGTCCACCATGTTAAAAAACAGCGTAATGAAAATTTCGGACACTTTTGGTAAATATGGCTGAACAATACGGGTTCTTACCCTTATTATTAGTGCGTTTGAATAAAAAATTCATTGATGGTGCTTTATTTTGGTACATACACATAATTGTATCCAGCTACGACGATGGTCGAAATGCTAATATGGCCGCCCACAAGGTGGAAAAAACCCGGAACTTGTAGAAAGGTTAGGATAACAATGGTGTTCATTTAGATTTAAATTAATTAATATATCAATAATTTGAAGGATAAAGATAAATAATCAGAAAATACAAATTAACAATAGTAAAGCTAAACAGGTCTTTGCTACTTTTACTTGTGAAAAACATTAATCATTTGAGGTTATAGCACAAAATTACCTGATGAAATGTTTAAATTTTTAACACAACTGATGGGATCAGGACTGTCTGTTGCTGCACCACTTTCTCTAACGGAGTGAAGTGAACAAATAAATGTATCTTTATTAAAATTATCAATCAGTTGGAATCGACCATCACCTAGTCTAGATATTTCAACCCACAAATCACTCTTAGCACACTTAGAACACATTTGTAGATGTTTTTGTATCCAATCAGTTCCCGGCGATATTCGAGACAAGGCTGTGGAAAACCAGTAAAATAATACAATGAAACCTTCATATTCATATAAAGTGTCCGAAAAACATAGTGGAAGAGTTGAGGCATGCGCACAACAAAATTTCTAGAATGAAAAGGCCTATTCAAAGCTACAGAAAAAGGAACTCAATCTATTTTATGCCGAAATCTTAGACACAGAAGAGTCACTCCAGTTTCCCTCTAGAATAAAATTTATATGAGAATGACAGTTGCTGAGAGTGTTTTTAATCAAACTCCGATATTTTGTTTGGTGCGTTGCCTTATCGACTAATGATTTTCTTAACTTTTATTGTTATAAACCAATCGTAATACTTCTTCCTATCAGTCTTTGTTAACTGATAATTTGCAAATTCGAAATGTATTTTTTAAGGCAGTTTGAATTTACCGCTCAGAAATGACATTACACACACCAAGTACCAAATCAAGGTTTCGAAAATTTGACCCCAAAACAAAGTGCTGACGTTTCTGTGTCTTAGAATGTCAATAGCAGAGAAAGAGTGAAAAGAAGCTTTCGAATCGGACGATAAAAATGAAACAATTCTTCAAATTCATGAACGTACTGTGACTGGCCTTACGTCACATACCATCTGCTTATTTTTTTTCTGATTAGCTGAATGAGGTTTGCACCTCAGAGTTATAATAAATGGCAACCCAAAAATGTTGTAACGTAAAGTTCATTTGTCGATTGGGTGTAATAGTTTATAACATACCAGCTGTGTGTACTGCATTCCATGTCTTCATTGGTATATAAAACACTCATACAACAAATAACTATATAATTTTATTTTTTGCTCAGAGGAAGCGTACCAAATAAAAAATCGCACTTGTTCAGGGCCAAAACTCGAGAACGTTTTTTCTGTTTGTTATAGACAAGTTTGGTGGAAGCAGATTTCCATACTAAGATTTCTATTAGTTCATATATTTTTCGGCCCTTCGTAAGCCAATGGGATTGGAAATTCAATAATATAAAAATAATTTGGCCTATTTTCCTCTCAAGTGTGAATTCAGCTCTACGTTTTTTGTTTATTAACAAAACAGAAGGATTCCATTGATTCACATATTTTCTGACATCAGTAAGTAAGCCAATGGACTGGCACTGTAAAAATCATCTGTCATATTTTCCTGCTATTGGGAACACGGCAGATAGTTCTGAGACAGCATGCTTGTCCTTCTCCCACTCAATGAACAGTTCCTCTCGAAGATGTCCGAAGCAGAGCTTTCATGAGAAATCCCATAGGCGTTCCAAATGAATTAGTAAAAGTGACACAAGACGTATCATGAATTTGATAGCATTCGCCATAATTTCTTCTTTCGCTATTAAAAAGTACCAGAGCCCATGGCATTTTTGCAAGGCAACAGTGAACAAAATTGAATAAACTACACTAGATACCCACTTATTAGCCTAACAAACGTAACGTTTCAACCACTGCATGTCGTGACACTGCTGCACACGATGGCAATCGTGTCCATTCGTGTTTCGCCCCTCTCTACCTAAATAATTGAAATTTTATCAATACTAATAATTATTATTATTTTAATTACATTTATTCTAATTCTTTTAGTAAATTTAATTTCCGTTGTGTTGTCTCAATACTGAATTCACTCTACGTTATTCGTTGATGAACGAAACCAAAATATGACGTCTGTCACGTCACTTATGTCACACGTCACTTTGCTGCCGCTTCCTTTTTTTGTTGAACTTCCCGTCGCATTGCACGTGGGCCAAAGACCTCAGCAAAATGGTAGCACAAAAGAAACAGAAAAAAGCGATCGAAAGTATCAACAGCCGTTTGGCTTTGGTAATGAAATCAGGAAAGTACTGTTTGGGATACAAACAGACTCTGAAGACTCTCCGCCAAGGTAAAGCTAAACTCATCATAATTTCCAACAACACACCTCCACTCAGGAAATCAGAAATTGAGTACTATGCCATGTTAGCCAAGACAGGAGTACATCATTACACTGGAAATAACGTCGAGTTGGGAACAGCTTGTGGTAAATACTTCAGGGTGTGCGCTATGTCGATTACTGATCCCGGAGACAGCGACATAATCAGATCCATGCCTGCTGGAGATGGAGCCCCACAGTAACTTATACGAATTATTTTGTATTAACTGAGAGGACTTTTGTTTTTTATGTATTAAATAAATGAAAACGACCTAAGTTTGTATGTTTCATTTATGCTGAAATTGATAAGTATGGATGGATGAGTTCCGCTACGATCTGGTGAAGAAATAGGTATGGCTATTCATATATTATTATTTCCGTAGAAAAACGTGCTTTTGATTACTTAGCTTTCAATTTTTTAATTAATCATTTAGAAATCACTTTCCTAAGTGAGAAAATAAAACATTCAATTTCAAAATCTTTAAACTACAATCTATAAATATATATAATATGGGGGCAATCCTATGAGTACCTACACAAAAATACCCCTGGATCACAAATCCATACTACATCAGAAATATAAGAACCTATTCAGATTACCACTAGTGAATTATAATAAAACCCCGAAGCAAACTGAATTTTTGCCTTTGAAATTACAACAGTGGATTGAAAACGTATAATATTACCTATTGTCTTAAAAAATATATGTTTGAACAATCATTGTTTCCGACCAAATATGAATACAGCTGATGCAAACTTTGCTTTACTTGAACACTTAAACAAAATAATTGAAAATAACCAACACCCATTGGGTATTTTCTGTGACCTATCCAAGGCCTTCGATTGTGTCGACCACGATATTCTCTTGGATAAGCTCGAGTATTATGGTGTCCGCGGTATCACCAAGAAATGGTTCGAAACTTACCTGTCATAGACAAATGCTAGCCAATTGAAATAAACTCACCAACTTCTATTCAGAAACGGCAGATGTAAAAAAAGGTGTTCTACAAGGCTTCATACTCGGACCCACATTATTCCATGTCAATGATATTGTCTAACTTCCCACGAGTGACATTTTCTGATGATACGTGCATAGTCGTTCATCACTTGGAAATCCAATCGCTTTTAGCTCCTAACACAATAAAGTGTAAATGGTATCATGAACTGGTTTACTGCTGACAAACTATCTTTGAACGTAAAGAAAACCCAGAGTGTCTTTTCAACCCATACAGAAACCTGCGAACCTGGAGGCCATGTAGATGGCTTAATAAATAGTTCCGATACTTCGAAATTCTTGGGCCTCACCATAGATAGTGAACTGGTCTGAACATATAAAAGAACTGAATGTGAAACTAAGTAGAGCCATATTCACCATAAGAACAAACACCTATATAAAAGTAGCCAAAACAGTCTACTACAGTAAGGTATTGAATTTTGGGGCACTGCAGTTGAGTCACCATCCACATTTGTAATACAAAAAAGAGCAATCAGAACGGTTTTTGGTTTGAGCTATAATCATGTAGATCATTTCGCAAATCACAAAATATTCACACTTAATACATCTACAAAGTTTCACTTATTCATAAAAAACGCAGTTCTCTCTTACATCAGTAATCTTACCAAATTACAAATAAAACTCGCAAGGGACCCTTCTACATGGGAATCAAGGTTTACAATCACATTCGTGAAATCTAGATTGGAATACTGCTCCCTGATATGGTCCCCCTTATACAAATGTCACATTGATCAACTTGAATCAGTTCAAAGATTCTTCATGAAATATGTGTCCTTCAAGCTGGATGGGACCTACCCCCCTCAAGGTTACGATAACAATTTACTACTCAATAGATTTTCATGTTTATCACTAGAAAATCGTAGATCATACTGTGCTTGCTTATTCCTCTACAAATTAATAAATAATCTAACTGACTGCCCTGATTTATTGGCACAAATCAACTATCAAGTCCCTCGTAGCAATTGTAGATACAAACCTACCTAAACCAATCTAACTGACTGCCCTGATTTATTGGCACAAATCAACTCCCTCGTAGCAATTGTAGATACAAACCTACCTTTCACCTACCTAAACCTAACACCAACTTACTTTTAAAATCACCGATTGTATGCAATAAGTAAAATTGCTAATGAAATCTGTTCTGGAATCGATATTCTTAATGAACCTATAGGTTCTTTCAAAAACAAAAACTGTATTTAAAACAATCAACTACCTGTTCTTAATACTTCATTTGCATCCCTCTGTATTTATCTGAATATGTATTCTCCAACTGTAACTTCCGAACTATCTTGTATTTATATTTATACTAATTATCCAGAGCTATCTGTTTTCCTCAACTTGTAATATTAATCTGTCTTGTAATTGAGATTTATCCTGTTTAGACATACTTTTTTTTCAAGCACTTCACTCGGCTAACCGAGCGAAAATTCAAAATAGAATTTAAAAATGTATTACATAGTCATGTTTTCTATAACTTTGTTGAGTTCTTCGAATTAAATATTTGATACTGTCAAGCGGGGTTAAGTGGACCATAACGCGTAAAGTGGACCGAGAGAACATTGAAAACAATAAAAATCTGTACTCTAAAACTAGAAACAACGCTTCCGAGCTCTCATTTGTCTCTCAACCTCTGATACATGCTACAATATAAAGTTGGTGCGACGTGCAGTTGTCTGACAAGACTTGTAAGAGTGCAAACGGACACGTGTATTTATTGTTTATTTTGAAAACCTGAAAAACCTCTGTATTTCGTATCTGTTATATTTTAAATTTCCTTGTATATTGGGCTATTAAATAAAATATTTTTGAACAATATGTATTTATTAAAAATGTTTTCTAAAAATTTGTTTGATTAAATAAACTGCAAAAGTCCGGGGTAAGTGAACCGGTCCACTTTAGCCACAGGGGTAAGTAGACCGGTTTACTTTAGCCACAGAATAGGTACTAATTTTGTATTTTATTGTTACAGTTAACTTAAAATGGTCCGAAATTATAAAAGAAAGTCAGGAAAAGTTCCTAACTGCAACTACACAAAAAAAACTTAAGTTTGGCAATCAGAGAGGCACGATTAGGTAGGCTATCTAGAAGAAAAATATGTGAAAAATATTCCATTCCAACAACAACCTTGAAAGTAGTAAGAGCAGACATGTATTTTTGTTTTCCTCAAGTTCATGACGAGTGTCTTATAGATTCTGAAGATATCTTGGAAACAATTTCTGTTAGGAACTATTGTAGAGGCAGATATACATTTAATATGACATTTCTTTGTTAACTTGAAACCATTTATAAGTTTACCACATTATATTTCATTTTTAGAGGAGTTCAACTGTTATTTTCTTATACTCATCACAACCCAGTTCTTAAAAGTTTGTTTTTTGTTTAAATCAGAATATTTTTTTTATTATTCACTACCATGTGTAATATTTTATTTCCAAATATCGATTTATAATAAATAAAAACGTTTTTTGTGGACCACTTTCCCAATACAGTTTTTAAATAAGACCGTTATACGTAAACCATATAGATGGTCCTCTTTGCCCCTTTCTGCGGGAAAAGTGGACCACCTTTTGAAAAAATTATATATTTCAAACTAAATATCCTAGAACTGTTAAGTTTTCAGAATTGAATTACTTAGGTATGGTAGATTTCATATCTAAACTTTCAAATCAAAACTTTTATCAGTTAAAGAAAAACTATGAAAAAATCGAAAATTTGGTCCACATACCTCTTTATGTATGTTACATTATGTTGACCTGATGAAAACTATTACCTAATGTTGATATCCACACCAGGTCATTATTTCAATATACTCTGTAAACTAGTCACCTTCCCTACGCCTCTGGAAATAAGTAGGTACAAATTAATTTATGCTCTACTCTATGTTAATGTACATTAAACGTGAGTCTTCTGGGAAATTAATGTCTGTTGACAAATCCCATGTATAATATCAATGACATCTTTTCTCATGCCTGCGAGTATTGCTATTTTATTGCAATATTTTTTTTGTGCATATTCTTATTTGAAGTGGCCTTTTTGGTAGAAAACGGTCTTCTCTGTTCTGTAATTTGGGGCGACTTTCTGTTGAGGTTCTGGAAATACTCTGGCCATTAATGGCTTTTTTTGTGATTTCCAGCTTAGAAGGCAACTGTGTTTTATTCATATAGTTAAAAAAAATTGGTTGTTTTTTCCTTGTCATCTTCAAAACTAATCAACTGCCGTTGTTTCCTAACTTGTTTGATAATTGCATCAGTTTCATTCACATTTCTGTCATTGACGTGCATAAATAATGTATGCTCTTCAGATGGTTCTGTGTCTAAAAATACACAAACAATAATTATTATTATTATTGAAGTTTTGTTATAAAATGTGGAAGTTTAGCCCCACTATTATAGATACTATGCGTACACCTGCACCTTTTTAACTGATAGCCTCCCCACACCTCAAACTTATACATAAAGTTACACAATGTTACAAATACCTGTTTTTTTTCAGTGTTGAACATTCGATCTTCCTGACACTTCTGTAAATTGGGTATGTCATATACTTATCCATGTTGTAAAAAAAGGGAACAAATCAAATTATCCGTTTTATTTAAAAAAAAGGCTTGTAAGTACTTACTGATATTGCTGTCTCCTGATTTTTTATGAATAAGTTTACAGATGTACTGTATTACTAAGTCAGAGCAAGAGCAATGAAATCTGTGAATACAAATCTAACATTCACTGCGTATTAATTTGCAATCGCATATCGGTAGATTTACTTGAATTGTGTATATTTCCGGTAGCAGTAAGCCCATTGGCATTATCGAAAAACATTTTTTTTTAATACCCTATGAAATTTTTGAAGCTTGGATCGGAATTTTCGCAAATATTTATCATAATTGCTTCAAAAGATGGAGTATCTCGATCTTCTAATAATACCCTCAATTGCTTATATATCGTAACTTTTAACAAAACATAGATATTTTTAGTTATATATAGGTACATATAATCTCATTCAATTGAAAACTTACTTGATTTTTTCTGTCGGTAATCTGTAGTAAGTGCCTCCTCCAAGCATGGTCGACATGCCATGAGCAGAATAATTTAAAACATTAAACGTTCGATTGACCCTTTTCCGTGTATCTACCTACTAGAAAAGTTTTAAACCTTTTCTGAGGAAATCCCATTTTAGGCGTTATAAAATGAATTGGCCAGGTCTTAAAAAAGTTTTTGGTTTTATAATCCCTTCTTTCTCTTTTACTTCAAGAAAAAAAAGTTTCAAAATTTCACTATCTTATCTGTTTGAAATCATGTAGGCATATGGGAAACCCTCCCTCATATCATCCAACCCAAATAGAGTATTCCGATCAAAATCATAATTGTTAAGCCGATGTGTCCCATCTAAACATATACAATCTGAACCGTACTTGATCAGTATTTCAGTTTGTGCAGTATTCATCAGAATCAAAACGAAATCATTTTATTTCAATTCAGATTTTTCTTCCAGAGTAGTTCCTTGGGGTTTATAAAATAAAATGCAATCTCCATCTCGACACATTTAATTAACAAAAGTTTATACACTTAGAGCATCACTTCAGTTGTATAAATCCTTCATCATTTGTAATTGTGTCTCGAATTCCGTCTAGTATATCATCGAAAGATATTTTGGCTGCTCCTTTTTGAGTTGCTATATTCCTTCTTTCCTCTTTTGTGAGGAGTAAATGGCCAATATCAACATGATGTCTGACGTAAGATTCCGTGTAAGAAATTTTTATGCCAGCCGGAAAATAAGCGCCTATTTTATTTGACCCTTGTGCCTTGAGATGCCTGAAAATGTTTCCTCTTGGAATGTAATTTCCTGATCTGTGGCATGCAAAGATAGTTACTTTCTTATCTTAAAACTTCTGTTTTTTTTTTCTATGACGAATTTGGGGTTTGTGTGTGATTCTACTTTGCTTTTCCACTGCATGTATTCATTTTTGAGATGAATGCCATCTCTTTAAAGCTTATTTCTATTTCATGAGATCTTCTCATATGCTTCAGCAGTTGTTTTCTCATCAAATCAGAATGATCACACATTGGACACTTTATTGATTTTATTAGAATTCAATAAAGTGGAATCAGACACTGCAGAATTATGAACTATCATATGCGATGGCCCCCCCTTATGTGTCTGAAAATTGTTTATTAATTTGAGGCATTTTTTTTTTAGTTAGGTCCACAATCTTCTGATGACATTTCCACATTATCTTGAATAATGTCTAGATTGGGTGTCGAAACCTCAGCACAACAGAATGTATTTGAACTAGCGGCAACTAGATCAATGACTGAAGATACCAACATGAGTTTGTATTTTGACCAATCTCCTGCCGGTTCTTTGCATTACCCTTGAAGCCTCGATCATGGTTTGACAAATGAATATTTTCAAACAGTCCGCTTTATATCATTCACTTGTAGGGTTGGCTCTCTCAAATCAAGTTTCAAAATGAGTAAAAGAACAAGATACTTATTTTGCTACAGTGAAGAAAAAACTGAAGTGACCAAAGAATACAATACTATGCTCCATTCATGTTCAAGTGGATGCTTTGCTAAATACAAAATGGCAATTTTGTTTTTCCATACCAGATACACTTTTGCAAGATTATTTTCATGACCCACTCTCGAAGTGACGGATATGACTGCCCCTGAGGTAATGGCGTATTTATGCATAGATGTAAAAAATACGTTTTGACTGTTTTGTACACTCTGTTTCTAGTCGTTAGGAAATCACACGATAAATTCTAAGGTAATTGAAGAAAATCTAGAATGCCATATTTAAAAAAAAATGAGCTGCTTAGTTTTTTGTGGAAATTTATGTTATTTTCGTATATCCTTTGATTTATGCTGATATCGTATCTGTGTGTTGTGTTTCTTCAACATAATTATCTAATATATTATTATTTGTTTTATTAAGCCATAGCACTATGACATCCTTTCTGGGGAAGTCTTTTGTATTCGTGATGGCAGTATGAATCAGCTCTTCATCACTTGCTCCTGGTTTCCTGATTGACTGAACAAAGTATTCTCGGATTTGTGCTACATGATTTATCATTCCCCTTCCATGATATCCTGCCACGAATAAAATCCTATTTTGTGAAGTGTCAGCTTGTAAGGATTCTTCAAAATATATGTTTTTTTTTGTTTTCATGTTTTTCCTTTTCCACTAGGTTATGATCAAGGTTTAGTTGTTTCGAGATATTGCCTTTTTTTTTCTACTAGTGTCATATTATTATGGTTCTGTTTCAAGCAAGCATAATCGTATTTCAATTTTTTAAATTTTCAATATAGCCTTCTTTCTCCTGAGTCATTGTTTCGAATGAAATCAACATGTTCTTATTAATAGCACTGAGGTCTGCTATATCATTTTGATATCTGTTCAAGTCAACTCTTAATTAGATTTGTGATATCACTTTTTTGTTCTGAGATAACTCCCTTTTGTTCATTAAGTTTAGTAATGTAATTTTGTTCTGCACTAGCAACTTCATTGATGTTCTCCTTAGTTTATGAATAAATTTATCTCTTTCTCCATTGTCTTTTTTTAGTTTCGCTATATCTTCCAATAGTTCCTTGGCCAGGTCGTCTTTCTGTTATTTCCAACTGTGATTCCTTTTCTCTTAATGTTCTTATAAGCGATTCTATTTTTTCCTCAGCTTTTCTTAGATCATCGTCTCCACATTATTTTTTTTTGGTTGCACATTCTTTGGAGCATATTATTTTGTGTCCTTCTACTAGTTGCATATTTTTCTTTCTTTCCATACAGCTCTGGTGGAAAATGCCTAGACATTGTATACAGCATACATTTGAACATTCTTTCTTCTTGCAGCATTTGAATGACAGCTTTCAATCCAAGTCAAAAGGCTTCCCTCAATACCGAACATATTAAGCTTATGAATTAAAGCCCTATGACTTACCCTATCGAAGGCTTTTGAGAAATCCGTGTAGATTGAGTGTACTTCACAGGAGGTCTCAAAAGCATCAGATATGTCGTCAGCATAGGTCAGCAAATTTAATTCAGTTGACCGCTGGTGTCTGAAACCGAATTGTTGGTCAATCAACAGATTGTCGACAAAATGAGTTGGAAAATCACATATAAGATTTTCAAACAATTTAGGTATAGCACTCAAAATACTGATGCCTCTATAATTCAGTACATCTGATTTATTCCCGGATTTAAATATTGGCGAAACATAACTTGTTTTCCATATAGAAGGAAAGACCCCAAGTATCAGTGATAGATTGAAGATATGATATAAAGGCCTCGCTAATATAAAGTTACACTGTTTTAACAGAGAGGGAGGTATTCTGTCAGGCCCAGGGCCTTCATTGATGTCTAAGTTAGAGAGTTTGGTGTAGATATTTTGATGTTGCAGAAGGGTATGTTCAAGTCATTATATCGAACCGGTATTTTAGAAATATCACAAGTGTTATTAGAATAAACTCTCCACCACCTTGTATATAGGATAGAGTACTGGCCAGTGGACAGGCCGCAATGGGGGTCTTCATCGACATTGAAGGAGCTTTTGACAATACGTCATTTGAATCTATCTGCCACGCGGCGGCGTGGCACGGAATCGATCCCACCCTTATTAGGTGGTTCAAAGCTATGCTATCACAACGAGTGGTATAGTTATTCTAATCCCAATTGGAACGGCAATAAAAATAAGAGCACTACGAGGAGTGTTCATATGCACTGCCCGGCAAATGGGAAATTTATATACTACCAGTGTTTTTACTTTCAAAGCGTTCCTGGTACAATCATAAAAAAGTTCAGTCTTGTGGAAGAGAATGCCTTCTCGAAACTTTTTATGTCGGTCCAATCGGGATTAGAAATACTATAACAGCAGAATTAAACGGGAGAACCGTAGCTGCCAAGGTATCAAGGGGGTACCCACAAGGAGGAGTTTTATCACCCCTATTATGGTGCCTAGTAGTAAAGAGCTTCTCACAGAACTGAATGAGTCAGGACTGTATACACAAGCGTATGCAGATGACTTAGTCATGTTGGCTCAAGACCAACCGGTAAACCTGCTAGGAGAAAACATTATGACAGCTCTTGGCAGAGTAGAACAGTGGTGTTCTGCCGGTGGGCTGAGAGTCAACCCGGAAAAAGCGGACTTAGTACTCTTCACCAAGGAACGCAAAATAGGAATCTTCCAGAGATACTAGTCTCAGGAAGACAGCTTCCGTATAAAGCGTCGACCAAACACCTTGGAGTCATCATAGACTCCAAGCTGACCTGGAACGAACAGATTGAAAATCGAACCAAGAAGGCTACCTGCTCCTAATGGGCATGCAGAAGAGCCTTCGGCAACACGTGGGGCTTGACACCTAAAACCCTACACTGGATATACACGGCGATCATTCGCCCGATACTAACGTATGGATCCATCATTTGGTGGACTGGTACTACAAATTGGACTGGTACCTGAAATTAACTTGATAAAGTACAATGTCTGGCTTGTCTAGGAATAACAGGTGCCATGAGGACCACGCCTACTAGAGCTCTAGAAGTTCTACTAGGACTACCACCTCTGCACCTTGTCATTGAACATGAAGCCATGCGTGCTGCATACAGACTCAAAGACGCAAGCCAATGGATCGGTACTGAGGCAGACCATGGACACTCAGCTATCTGGAACAGGGCAAAGGAAGGATGTCCAGTCCTATTAATGGAAAGAGACAGTACCCCACCTGTTCTGGATTTTAGAAAAGGACCCAATATAACCATCCCCACAAGGGAGGAGTGGAAAGACAATGCGCCTGATAGACCCCCAAACCATGGTACACAGATGGATCAAGATTTGGGGGAATGTCCAGCGCAGGGGTCTATGAAGAAGGAACAAAGAGATAAATCTCAGTTCCCTTAGGCAAATATGCCTCAGTGTTCCAGGCTGAAGTATATGCTATACTCACCTGTGTCCAGGAAAATCTCGACAATAAAAGTCGAGGGCCTACTGCCATCTACTCGGACAGCAAAGCTGCTATTATGGCGTTAGGCGCAAATAGGATTGTATCCAAACTGGTGTCCGAGTGTAGAAACGCCATAGAAGGTTTATTGAAAACAAGCAAAGTCAGCCTCATATGGGTCCCGGGAACGAGGATGCAGACAGATTAGCCAAGATAGGATCGGGAAAGACCCCAGTCGGACCTGAACCCATCTTGGGAATACCCAGCAGCCTGGCAATCTCAAATATGGAGGAACTGCTACATAAACAGTTCCTTAAAGCATGGCAAGAGGCGCCAGGCATGAGGCTATCAAAGCTCCACATAAAGGGGCCATCGAAAAAAATGTCTAAAGAGATCCTGTCACTTAACAGACGGGACATCAAGACTGTGACTGGGCTCCTAACGGGACATTATCACCTGAACAGGCACATGGAGCTCATCGGGATAACAGACGATCCCCTATGTGGATGGTGCCTGGAAGATGACGAGACATCGTCGCACATCCTCACTGAGTGCCCAGCTTTGGTGCACCAGAGGGAGATCAACCTTGGGAGCATAATTCTGAACCCAGAGGACATCAAGGAGATTCAGCTGAGGAAGTTGCTGAATTTTGTCAAAAAAATCGGCATGCCCAGCTGATTTTCTCAGAACAAGTGGGCGCACAATGGGCCCAAATAGAGAGGCCTACGTTCACGGGGTTCTTCGGAACCAGCCCACCTTGTGTGAAGAAGATAAACTGAAAAAAAGAAGTCACCAAATAGGTTTACTATTTCATTACCGTTTGAGCTTTTTGTTCCATTAAAGGATAACTCGCTAGGAAAGTTGGAGGTTTTTCTTTTGGCCTTAACATAGTTCCATAAACTTTTCATATTCTGTGGTATTGACGATTCACTTGTTAAAATATAAATTTAATAAGACTCCTTTGTTAATCGTTTACATAATGTTCTTAGTCTTGCAAATTAATGACAGTCGAGGATAGAGTTGGTTATTTTAAATTTTTTATCTGTTTTTTTTTGGACAGTTAGCAGTTTCTTAATTCTTCTGAGTACCATGTAAGGAAAGTAGAATTACAAAACTTTTTCAATGGTACATATAAATCAATGACTTGATAGAGAATATTATGAAGAATATCTATCATGGTATCAAGAGGTTGATTGTCAAACAATAGATCCCAGTTCACCGTTGAGAACGAAACACGTGTCTACGGTTAACACTTCTCTTTGAGGTTGGTTGGTTGAAAACTGACGAGCCAGAGACAGGGTTGGCATAGCTTCCCTTGACCCTGTGACCAGCTGGGGTCTATTGTATCACTCTGTCGTCAGTGGTTCCTCATTCGAACAGGTTTGTGCCGTTAATTAGGTTTAGTAGCCTGTTAATAAGGTTCTTCGGATTCATGCCTGTTTCCGGGCTGATCTCTCCAAAGGTTCTGTGTCGCCTTCTACTTAGGGTGTCACAGTTGAAGATAATATGAGAGGCTGTTTCCTCCTCTTCATCAAATAGCCTACACTCCACGGTTTCCCTGCGTACTCCCATGGTGTTTAGGTGTTTTCTTAGGCCGCGGTGTCCAGTCAACAGACCTACTATTATACGTGCCTTCGTTCCGTTCAGGTTCAGAAAGTCAGCCGTCAGGGTCGGTTTGGGTGCCCTACCATGACTCTGCTGTGTATTTGCCTGACAGTTTGATCCCAATATTGTTGGTGTCTTCTTTTTATCCACTCATCGATCAGGGTCCTGCATCGGTTTTTGCTAATCCCATGCACTGGTTCTGGCCCTGTGAATAGCGTTTCAGATGCTTGTCTAGCTAGCTGGTCAGCTTTTACATTGCCTTCAATGCCTCCATGACCTGGCACCCACATCAAGGTGACCTTGTTGTGTTTTGCCAGCTCGATGAGGTTCTGGAGGCAGTCCCAGACCAGTTTAGACTTCATCTGTGTAGAGTTGAGGGCTTTGATAGCACTTTGACTGTCAGATAGAATGTAGATGTGTTTTTTCCTATAACCACTTTCTAGATTCTTCTGAATGCATACCATAATGGCATGTGTTTCAGCTTGGAATATCGTGGAGCATTTGCCAAGTGGTATTATGTAGTCCCTTCTTGTTCTTACCCATGTATTCCTGTTCCCGTTCCTTCAACTGTCTTTGAACCGTCTGTATACCATACTATGTCCGCAGTTGATTGTGATTCTATACTCGGGGCCCATCCAGATCCGTCAATTCGTGTTTCGAATGAGTATAGGGGTTGCATGTAGTCTGAAATCATTTCGAGTTGGTCGATGTTGATTAAATGAGTGATTCTGGTATGTCCAGTTGTTCGGATTCTCCAGTTTTTTGTTTGTTTCAGTCTGTATGCACTCATCCTGTCCTCTCCAATGACATGTAAGTCGAAGGGTTCGAGGTTTAGGATGATTTCCATTGCAGCTGTTGGAGTGCTATTCATTGCACCCGTGTTGCAGAGACAGACAAGCCTATGGACTTTCCCAAGGTTGGTTTTTGCCTGTGTTTGATTTGTTTTTGGCCACCATAAGACTTGAGCCATAAGTTACTCTTGGTCTTATACTCTTTGAGGGCTATGTCCATTAAATTCTTCCATTTTGTTTAACAGTCCCCTCGATATTCCTCCCTTTCAAAAATATTTTTGTAAAGAAAATATATACGAGAAAAACTACTTTTGACACAAACGGCACCCCATACGTTATACGAAGAAAAACAAAATTTTAACCGAATGATTTAGCATTGCTTTTATTCCATACAAAATTATCTAGTACATGTGAGTGACTCCCATTTCTTCGTCTTTTTTGTTATTTTTTCACCTCTGAAAACTCCACTATTATACTCTATTTAATGAGTGGGTGATGTTATTTATTTTATTTTATCTGACTTAGTTACTCTCTATTTCACTGACAAATGTTAAATTGATCCATTAAAACAACTCACTTTCTGAAATATATTGATATTTACAAATCAATTACAAAATATTGAAAAATCTCATAAAATAATAGCCAACAGGCAAAATAAATTAATTTAAAATATCGCCTAACTCAGGCATCATGAATTAACATCTGCTATTTGACTGTTAATTTTAACAGATTTATTTTTTCTAGCCACCACAGGTGATTTACTTTTTTCCGTACCAGAATCATTGTCGGAACTAACACTGAGACCGTTTCTGGTTTTCCCGTCCTCACTGACACTTTTACTTTCACTTCGACTCTTTCGGCGCTGGCTTCTGTTGTCCTTCAAAAATTCACTCAACTGGTGGAAACGGTGTTCCCACATTAAGTTTTGTTTTTGCACCAAGTCTGCGTGTTTGTTGATGAAGTCTTGGTCGGTCGGAAGGTGGAGTTCCCATTCCTTGTTGTGACGTCGAAGTTTTGAAACACCCGTGAAAATTTCTTTGATTTCCTCAGAGGGGATTTTTAAAATTGATGAGACCTTCTTTCGTTCCACATAATGATTTTTCGTGAAGAGATACAACTGAAACAGATAACTAATAAATGTTGAGAAGCAATATCATGATGGAAAATAAAAATATCAAAAAATCCTGAAAAATATAATAAATCACAGCAAATGTTATAATATGGTATTTATTCAAATTCAGGGTTATGAAAGGTGTATGTAGAGGCTGTAAAAAGAGATGAAGATGAGATTATCAAAATATAAAGCTATTTGGAATATTAAGATGGTCTAAAGTAGTATATTAATTGTTTGGTGAACAAAACATCAACATCTAAAGCAATATTCAATAATCTATTAAGCAAATCTTCTGAAACACTGGATTACTCAATTTGTTTTCTTTGCAAAGTATTATAGCACACTTATACTATATAGAAATAAGGGTGTTTCTAAAATTAACTTTTTTCATTTGTCATTTTGATATCTAAAACAGTATAATATGGAGAACATGTCTTCTGAAATGTTATCTCATTTTGAACACTCCTGTACATTATATTAACATTCACAGAACCGCTTCAATTCAACCATGATCCTCAGTTTAATCATCTGAATTTGAACTTCTGGAGAATTAAGAAACAAATACGAGAGCCCAATATTATTACAACATTACCAATGTCTAGTTTTATTTATTCTCAAGGTGGCCAAAAACAGCAAAAATAATAAAAATTCACTCAGCGCTGTCCTCATTCAAAATCAGAATATGAGCTATACATATATGTTTCCAATGCCACTCGAAAACACTCTACCAACTGACATTCAGAAGTCATGATATTTCACACAAGCAGTAGATTTACTCTCACAATTGATAACGATACATTAATTTCTTAAATTAAATCATATTTATGAAATATATAAAAAACAATAATAAAAGAAACTAAAAATAAAATAAATTTGAAACAATTTAAAAAATTAAAAAAATTAAAAATTCACAAAATAAAATATAGAATGCACAACCATATTAGACTAGTCAATTTACAAAAAGAACAAGATACTAGAAATATATTGATTATTTATTATACATAGGACACATTATTTAACATTCGAGAAATTCCTTAAAACATATGGTTTGCTTAAAATGACGACTTTTTGCTATCCATTATGTTACTGAACTTATTAAGCACTTGATTCCAATATGCCTAGCATTGAAAATAGTTGACGAATATTTATTTCATGTCCGGTGTTATATGAATGTCTACATTTTGGTTAAAAGCATGCTAATTTTTTTTAATATACAAGATTAATTGGTGCAGAAGAAGGAGTGTATGAAAACCTAAGGACTGGTTTCAGCTATTCACTGGTTAATCTTCAGACAGAGGTCTATGCAATACTTCAATGTGTGAAAAAAAAAATAGAAGAGCAAAAAAAGAGAAGCAGAACTATTTGATGAAAACTATATAATATATCGTAGTGATAGAAACGTGGAAGCCACAAAAACAACAACAGGAGGGGGTGTCTCGTAGCCATAAAAAATGACTGTGCCGCCAGTGAAATTGATTTATGTGAATATCGCCACACTTTTAATAGCATAGATATAGTAGGATGTCGACTTTTGTATAATCACACTACCATATTTGATTTTGTACTGTATATTCCTTACACCAACAATGCACAAATGCAGAATCTTATAGAAACATTGGGAAATTTTGAGAAAATGTATGGCAATAACATTATAATAATAATAATAATGTTTATTTCCTCTTGTGACAATAACAATTGTATAGGAATAGTCAATGCTTAACCCAAGATTACAAATTACAACAGTACATAGAGATTTCTTTATATCGTTGCATTGAAATTGGTTTTTTATAGATCCTAAGAATACTAAAACATATACATAACACATTAAAAAGTTTTTGAAGTGAATCTTTTAGCATCATTGTTTTAAAACATTACTTTAAAATATTTTTATTGAAATTCTTTTTATTGAACTTCGAAATAAAATTCATGGATAAATGCTGAAAACGTCTCCCTTTTCCCTAATAAGCGTTCAGTATTCTGTAATGCTGTAGATAGTGTTTTCAGAAAGAATATTGCGCAGTCTCGCTTTGAAAAGTGCATTCGGTAGTTTTCAAACTGTACAGGCAGCATATTATATAGTTGTATGTCTATGTTGTATGCTCTCTTCAATCTCCTTTGGGGAGGGTCAAGTTTTGCCTATTTCTCGTATTATAGTTGTGTATGTCTTTTTGTGTAGTGTAGGTGTCTAGATGACTTTTAATATGTAGCAGTTTTTGGTAGATGATTACTGAATATACTGTCATTACTTTTAGTGCGGAGAATAGCGTTCTACAACTTGTGTTCCATGCGACTCTAAGGATACCTCTGACAGCAAATTTCTGCAATGTAAAAATTTTTGAAATGTGCACTGAAGCAGCGTGCTCCAGCATTGTACTCCATATATTAGATGTGAGTGAAACAGGGCATAATAACTGGTTAGTGCAGCATTTGTATTGGAAGTTTCGCTGACTTTCCTAATGGCATATATTGCTTTTGCAAGTTTGGATCTTAACGCATCAATATGGGATGACCAATTTAGTTGGGGATCTAACTGTACCCCTAGAAATTTTGTTGAAGAGTTTTCATTTGAGATTTCTTCGTTTGACTTTACACTGAAGTATAGAGAGTTGGTTTTGGTTTCATTTAGAAATAACTCATTTGTTGTAAACTACTCTTTAGCTTTTGCATTATATCTCGTAGGTAGTTTGCATATTCATTTCCTTATTTATTTCAATTGCAAAGGTGGTATCATCAGCAACATGCATGAGATTGTGTTTCTATGTATTACGTTGGAAGGCATGTCGTTTATGTAAATCAAGAAGAGTAACGACCTAGTATTGATCCTGTGGGACTCCTCTACTTATCGGTAGCGAGTTACTTTTGTTTCCATCTATATCTACTATTTGGTATCTGTTCGTCAAGTATGATTCAAATAACTTTAGACATGTTCCCGTATGCCATATCTATTCAGTTTGTCTAGGAGGATTGTGTGATCCACACAGTCAAAGGCAGCAGATAAGTCTGTGAAGATTGCTAGACATTGGTTTTTATTTTCGAAACATTCTTCTATATATTTGGTCAGAGACAATATTGCATCTATTGTGGATAGACCTTTTCTAAAACCATATTGATTTTGACACAATATTTCATGTTTACTCAGAAAACTGTTTAGGTTGTTATATATTGCTCTTTCTAGTATTTTAGAGAAGGCTGGTAGTATCGCAATTTGTCTGAAATTATTTGGTATTGAAGGATCCCCTTTTTTGAATATTGGACAAACTTTGCCATGTTTCATACTTGTTGAATACCCCTCTTCTAGACATTTATTAACAATGTCTGTCAGAGGTTTACTTATATAGGATACACACTTTTTTATGATAAAAGTACTGATGCCATCAATGTCTTCTGTTTTTTGTTTTTCAAGCTGTTTATGATTGTTATTATGTCTTGGTGTGTAACTGGTTGAAAAAATATTGAATTTTTCAAGTGGTCTCTTTTTATTAAAGTTACAGCACGGGTATTTGTTTTCTCTAGGTTTTCGACAATATCATTAGCATTTTTGACGAAAAATCGATTAAGATCATCTACTGTTAAATTTTCAGGACGCGTGTGTGTTTTATTTCGACCGGTTTCTTTGTTGATAATTTTCCAAATAGTTTTAGGCTTGTTGTCAGATTCCATGATCAGAGTATTGTTCAGAGTTCTTTTTGCATCGTCTAGTATTTTAAGATATTGTTTTTTATAGTCATTGTAGATCTGTTTGTTTTCCATTGTTGGATGATTTTTGTACCATGAATATAAAAACATTAGTCGGTTTTTTGCATCCCTAACCTTAGGAGTTATCCACTTTGGGGGTTTGTTGTATTGTTTTGCTGGTTTAGAATTAAAATTCGATTTGAAACAAGTGTTGTAGTAGTATTTGTAGGTGTTAATGAATGCAGTATATTTACTTTCTGCTGGTTGATTTTTATAAACCTCCTCCCATTTTTCTTTTCTTAGGCAATTTATCATATTGTTGATATTTGTTTCACTATACATTTTTGTTTTTTTGGGTTCAATAGTTTGATCCAGCAGTTCTAGTGATTGGCCTTTATGGTCAGAGATACCAAGGTCCAGTATGGATATGTCTGCAAAGTTAAAGTTTACAAAAAAGTTATCTAGGCATCTATCATTTCTGGTGTTTTCGAATACTGTTTTTCAGTCCAAAGCTTGAAAGAAGGTTCACAACATCAGACGCATTTCTATCTTTTTGATTTAGGAAATTAACATTGAAATCACCTGTTAGGATTACTTTTATATTTTTTTGTATCTTTCTGAAAATTGGAGTACATTTGTCATAATATCTAAGAACAAGTTAATAACAGTGTGAAAAGTGGATCTATAAGTTGAAATTATTATGAGATTTAATTGTTTAATGTAACATGCTGATAATTCACAGACTTTCTCAACAGACATATTCACAATAGTTGTGATTTCGCTTGTTTCCAGAGAATTATGTACAAATATGCATGATCCTCCATTTTTATAGGTAGTTCTACAATAACAGCTTACTTTCACATAATTTTCCAGATTATAACAGTTTTTTTCTTGGGTTTTTAACCAATGTTCTGTGATGCAGACAATTTTTATGAATTTATTTGTACTTACAAGCCTATCAATCTCATTTATTTTATTCCTTATACACTGCACGCTTAGATGAAAAATGGAGACGTTCTCAGCATTGTTTGGCATGATACGGTATTGTCCATTTGGTTTCGTAGTTGATAAGTTACAAGTATCATTTGGTGTACCCTGTACTCCAGCAAGGTGGTTCCTATTTGTCTGATTTTTTTTAAAATCCAATTTTTTTTCTTGTTCTTGTTTACTTCTGTACTGGCTATACCTCCTGAAATCAAATCGTCTGTAGCCAACACCACTGGGCCAGAAGTTTTGTTGATAGAGATCGTTTTTGTGGTCGAATGGTGCGCCGATCATGAAACACTTGTTGCTGGTGTTGTAGGAGGTTAGTTCTTTAACTATAATTTCATCCCCGGTCTCCTCCATGCTAAGTTTCTTCTTTATGTAGTTGGATATCTTCGCTGTTGTTATTTGAGGTTTCACTCTATAGATGTATAGCCAGGCCTTGGGCTTGTGGCCGAGGAATTCCTCATCCTCTTCTCCATTTCCAATGAGTTTTTTTGTCTTTCTGCATTTCTTCTTGGTTTCTTTTTGTTCACAGTTTTGTATCCTTCATCCTCGTTTACATTCTGATAATGGGAGACTTCAACCAGCCAATGTTTAACAACAGAACAAGTCTAAAATATATAACTAATAGGAATCTGGTGAGTTTGCATGATTTTATTAACTTCTATGACCTGAAGCAGCATAACAATATTCTGAATAGAAACGGTCGTTTGCTCGATATAGTACTATCCAACCTAGAGTGCCAAGTATCTCATGAGGATCTACTGTTTGTTATGGAAGATGAATATCATCTTGTATTTAACATTGAAGTGAAAGTACTGAAAACCACGCCAGTGATAAATTATAACAAAAACATCAAAAAATATAATTTTAAAAAGGCTAATTTTCTATTGCTCTATGCTCATTTGAACGAAACTGACTGGACATTCTTGAACAATATTTCAGATGTTAATACAGCTCTGCATGAATTTTACTTAAAACTATATTCAATTTTTGACCTTTACGTACCATCTTTGCAAAATTTTGAAACGAAATTCCCTCCTTGGTTCACAAAGGATATAAAACAAGTAATAAAAAAAAAATACATTTTTACAAAACTTAAACAAACAATCTCGGAGATATACAGTCAACAATTTAAAACACTCCGCAAGTCCATTGAGAGAAAAATCAAAACTGCATACCAACAGTACCTAACAAAAACTGAAAACTCTATAGAAGAAGACCCTGCAAAATTCTGGGCATTCGTTCAAAACAAAAAAGGAACATCTAGAATATCTGGTCTGCTGCAATACGGAAATGAAGCATACAGTACTCCTCAAGATATTGTTACAGTTTTTGCTAACTATTTCCACAATTTATATGTAAAGCCTGAAGAAAACATAAATCACCCCATCTCAGAGCTATCAAATAATCCAGTTATATGAAATATTTGAATAATAGTGAAGTCTTAAATGCATTAAAAAAACTCAAACCAAAACAATCCTGTGGTCTTGATGGGATCCCTAGCTAGGTGATCAGAGACTGTGCATATGCATTTACTGAACCACTTCAAACCATTTTCAATTTATCCCTGAGAACGAACAACTTTCCAGATTTGTGGAAAAAATCCAACATATGTCCCATTTTCAAATATGGCTCTCTTAACGAAAACCTTACTGTCGGCTTTTCAAAGGTCTTTGAAATATCTATCTACAGTCAAATATTTCCCAAGGTCAAAAACCTTATCCAAACAGAACAACATGGATTTATTGAAAAACGTTCTACTTTGACCAATCTAATGTGTTTTATTCAAGCCGCATGTGATACAATAGATGCAAAAGGGCAACTAGATGTGATCCACACAGATTTTTCGAAGGCCTTTGACAAGCTTGACCACTCGATATTATTGAGAAAGTTGGGCATCTTGGGTTTAATCAAGATATTCTAACATTTTTCGCAAGCTATCATAAAAACAGGACATTATCTGTAGAGTATAGAGGTCATAAATCCTATGAGTTTGAGGCGACCAGCAGTGCTCCTCAGGGGAGTAACTTAGCACCACTACTTTTCTCACTATTTATTAATGATATATGTGACGTCATAAAAAGCAACGTTCTGTTATTCGCAGATGACATGAAAATCTTCAGGAGGATCGAAAATGTCCAAGACTGTATCCATTCAACAAGATCTAAATAACCTTTATGAATGGTGTCTTACAAATAAACTTCCACTCAACATAAACAAATGCAAGTATTTAACAATATCTCTGCGCCACAACACCAACTTATTTAACTACTCAATCAATGAGTCTCCGCTACAATATGAACAACACATCAAAGATCCTGGAATTCATTTCAATGATAAATTGAACTTTTCTGTACACAACAAAAACTATTTCATCAGCCAAAAAAATGCTAGGATTTATCTTTTGAAACTGCAGAGATTTTACAAACATAAAATGTTATGCATATATCAGGTCCAGAATCGAATATTACTCACTAATATGGTCCCCAAGATATACTATATATATTGTGCAAATATAATCAGTGCAAAGAACCCTCATGAAGTACATGGCATGGAAAATGGATGGACAATATCCCCCTCAAGGCATAGACAATAACATCCTTTTAAAACGTTTTGGAATGCTCTCACTCAGAGAACGGAAAATTAATTATTCTTGTATTTTTTTTTTATAAACTCATCCACAATCTCCTAGACTATCCAGATCTGACTGCTCAACTGAACTTCTATGTACCAAGAATCAACAGCAGATCCGAACAGAAATATCATGGCAAACTCACCAATAAATTCAATGAGTAGTAATTTTAACACACTTTGTAAAAAAATTGACCCATTCCTAAGCTCATTGAACCAATTCAAATCACAGTTAAAAGCCCATAACTGAAAAAGTTAAAACTGCAAATAAAATGTAACACACATATCACAATAGTCTTAATCTGTCCTGTAATTGGGTGTACTCCTGTTTGGACAATAAAGTTTTTATTTATCCTATCAGACAGCCAGGAGGCACCGAAGGCTGTAGCCCTCTCGTGGCGGGAACCGGAATCATCCGCAAAAAAATTCAGTAACCTGTGCCAGGACCCGGATAAGTACACGCTGCAAGATGCGGCAGTTAAAGATGGGTCGAACGCATCCGCATGGGCAGGCACAACATTTACTGAGCCCCTCCCACAAAAGTTTTATTGGCTTTCATCACCAACTTGATTTTAGGCGATGGTGGTGTTAGCATGTGCTAGTGAGGGCAGTACTCAAGTTCTCACTGTTCATTTTCTAATGTTGTTTGTCTGTGTATACAGTACCTAGTATGGCAGTAAGTAGTTATTGTGTATTTTCAATATGTCTTCGCGCAATAAAAAAGTGATAGACATCTCCAAGAGATAAAAAAATCGGACTTTTGGTGTCGGGAGCCGAATGTACCTGCAAGCCGTTACCACTACCAGCTATGTAGCACGGCACACCGAAACCACTGCTATACCGAAAATGTTAAGTAACCAGGAAGTGACATCCCAAGTGGTATGGAACAGACAACACAGAACAAAACCCTGTCGAGCTGATTTTGGTGCCAGGATACCAGATATCTGCAGGTATCAACACTCTCCTCCCTCCTGAACACGAATAAGGAAAGAAAACGCAGTGGTCTCCTACTGTTTCCGAGTTAGAGCCATTTTTTGGTTTTGGATCGTCTTATTTTCAAGCACCGTTTTCTCGCGCAGAAATCACTCACAATGCCTCCTTCTGTCAACTAGCATAAACTACAAAGACCAAATCACTCATTTTCGGCACAATTTTATGCTTGATGTTTACCATATAACTTTTTCTGACATAAATTTGTTTTGTTTGTTTCATAAGTGAATTTATGAGGTAACTGAGCTTGTAATATATTTGTTTTTAAGGGTTTTTAGGTTTTTTGAGTTTATAATAAATTGTTTTTGTTTTTTATTCGTCCAAGTTATGAGGTAACTGAGCTTGGGGGTTTTATTTTATGCTAACCCACAGCAGTTTCAATTTACTACCATATTTTGCAGAACCCAAAAGCGCCAAATTAAAATTTTTGAGCAAATCAAACAATTTCAGTTCTCCCTAGTGTACTAGAAGGTGCGCATGAATAGTAGTTCTATACGAACCTGTCTGTGGCAAAATCAGGAAAACTCATATTTTATCTGAACATATTAAACGAAATGACGTTGAGAACTGAACTCTGGTAGTGCATGCGTAAAAGAAATTGACTGAATGTGCTCTTTGAACACTAACTACTACTCCGCTTTGGTATGAATCTACTTCATTTTACACGCTTTATATTAGCTTCACTTGTATGTTTGTTTGTTTGTAACCGACTCCTTTGAGCGCGATTTTGACCCACTTTAAACGGTCAGATTTCATTCAAACTTTGTAGATTTATCCAGGACTGATGACAATACACTAATTTGATAAGATTATTCCATTTTTTAATTTAGCAAAAAAATAATAAAAATAATAGTTTAAAAAAAACTAAAAAAACACGCTTTTATAAATAAACCAAACTAAAAAGTAGGAAATAAATAATAGTTTAAAAAAACTAAAAAACACGCTCTTATAGAAAACCAGACTAAAAAAATATAAAATAAGAAATAAATGTATTTTATTTAAAAAAAAAGGTGGGGTGCATGGTATCGCCTCGGCCAACAATTACCTGTGATCTGAGACATTTCTTACTTTACTGCCCTAGGTGTGTAATGTACTATATAATTATCAATACCATGCACCCCACGCTTTTTTTTAAATAAAATATTTTTTTTTATTTTCTATTTTTTTAGTTTGGTTTTCTATAAAAGCGTGTTTTTTAGTTTTTTTAAACTGTTATTTTTTAATCTCCAATCTACTACTATTTTCTGGCCTGGTGAGGTAACCCTGGCTAGAGCCATTGGATAAAGATGCCTGAGCAGAGTTTTCGTGTTGTTCCGTGGTTCAGAGTTACCAAGATTATTGGTGTAGTTGCGAGTTTCATGTTTATATACTTTTACTCAAATCATCAATAATTTATGTATTTTTTAACCGATGAAACCAAAAAGGAGGAGGTTCTCTATTCGACGCATATATTTTTTTATTATTTTTTTTTATGTATGATCACGCACAACTTTTCACAGATCGGTTCGATTCCGATGATTCTATTTTCATTGGATAGGGTGTACTTCGAAGGTGGTCCCATTTCAATTTGAACAACAAAATCCATCCCTACGGGTAGCAAAATGAAGGATATTGACGTTCACCCTCTGAATTTTGGTCCGTTAACCGATTCTATCAGGCATAACTTTGTATTGGGTTTTCCGATTTGGATGATTCTTTTTTTATTAGAAAGGGTATACCTCATAGTTGATCATATTCTGATTTGGAATGAAATGATCCACCCCTATGGGTAGAAAAATAGGGGATGATTGATTTTTCACTTGTGAACTTTGGCACACCTATGTAGTTGACATTGACAGACCCTCCTATATCCGTCAAAATGATTACATTCTATGAAAGAATGGAATTATAGAGTGATGAAATCAACTAACCAGAACTTTCAAAATTAATTTATATTATATAACAATAAATAGTTAAAATAGAAAATCATATTATTTAATAGTTAATAGTTGAAGTAAGGGAGATAAGTAAGTATTTTGGAAGTAATAAAAAATTAAGTAGGTAGTAATCAGTAGATTTCAGCAACAAAAAATTTTAAAATAAAAACTTTTTAACAAAAAATTAAACCGACGAAAAAATCAAATGAAAAGCAAAAAATAAAATAAATCTTCTTAGTCTAAATGATAATTGAGCTCCTAAACTAATGTGAGTAACTGATTTTGAGTCGGCGCCAGAAAACTAGCAATAATTAGGTAAAGCAATATGGCAGGAGATCACGGGTTTTGTTTTTTTAAAGTAAAAAGACTAAGAAGATTTATTTTATTTCTTGCTTTTCAGTTGATTTTTTCGTCAGTTTAATTTTTTGTTAAAAAGTTTTTATCTTAGAAATGTTTTTCAATTGAGATATAATTATTCATCCGAGAGTTCTAATCTGTGGGTATTCAATGATTATACTCGTTTGGAAACTACTGAAAACGTTTAGGGTTTTATCTTGTTGATATCCAAATTTTCACCACAGCTGCATTATAGAAGACATACTATTTGTAATAATTGAGAGGAGGGTATACGGTATACCCAACTTTAATTTGGTATGTGAAATGTATGATATAACTAAAGCGCTCTTGGTGGTATCACAGAGTAACGAACCTTAAATCTGTGGTAATATCCCATTAAAATAATTCTAAACGTAAACGATGATCTAAAAACCGGAGCCTGTCCATAAAAAATATTAAATAGCCTGCCTATTAATTATATACCTAATAATGAGTAAGTCCAGGATAGACCCTTGGGGTACCAAAGTGTATAGTACGAGCCTCTGTAGAATACTGGATAAACACAAATACTACTAGCATAGTATCCCAGGGAACAGACACGGGAAATAATACATTAAAGGTCCATGACAAAAATAAATAATAGTTTAAAAAAACTAAAAAACACGCTTTTATAGTAAACCAGACAAATAAAATTGAAAATAAGAAAAAAATGTATTTTATTTAAAAAAAAGCGTGGGGTGCATGGTATCGCCTCGGCCAACAATTACCTGTGATCTGAGACATTTCTTACTTTACTGCCCTCGGTGTGTAATGTACTATATAATTATTGCTACCATGCACCTCACGCTTTTTTTTAAATAAAATAATTTTTTTTCTTATTTTCCATTTTTTTAGTCTGGTTTTCTATAAAAGCGTGTTTTTTTATTTTTTTAAACTATTATTTATTTTCAACTTTTTAGTTTAGTTTTCTATTAACGCGTGTTTTTAGTTTTTCAAACTATTATTATTATTATTTAATTTTTTTAACTATTATTCTCCAATATTGTATAGAATCGGACCATAATCACAAAACTCGCGGCCATTTTGGAGCCGCCATCTTGAATCCTTCAATTTTGACAAAATAATCATAATCTCCGATCCCAAAAACCCCCACATACCAATTTTGAATAGAATCAGACCATAATCACAAAACTCGGCCGCCATTTTAAAGCCGCCATCTTGAATTTTTCAATGTTCACAAAAGAATCATAATATTCGACCCCAAAAACCCCCACATACCAATTTTGAATAGAATCAGACCATAATCACAAAACTCGTCCACCATTTTGGAGCCGCCATCTTGAATTTTTCAATTTTGACAAAAGAATCATAATCTCCGACCACAAAACCCTCAGATACCAATTTTGGAGAATCGGACCATAATCACAAAACTCGTCCTTCCGCCATTTTGTTTTTTTTTCACACAAAAAATTCTTAATGCATTGTCACCGGAATTATGTACACCTGCCAAATTTAAAATCATTCGGATGTCTGGAAGTGGGTCAAAATCGCGCCCAAAGGAGTCGGTTACAAACAAACAAACATACAAGTGAAGCTAATATAAAGCGTGTAAAAAACAGCAAACCTGTTAACTTTAAACAGGGAGTAGTTGAAAATCATAACGGGCCTCATAACTGAACATGCTTCAGTAAAAGAGCACCTTGATAAAATGGGACCTAACCTAACCTGTACAATGGCGACCTAACCTGCAGACTATGTGAAAAAAAAAACAGAAACAGTGTCACACATACTGCAGAGCTTTGAATCGCAAAAATAACTCAATGACTAACTTATTAAATCGGGACAATATATTATCATAAATTGTGTAATATAAAATCAATTAATTCAATGAGTCTTATGTTGACTTCAATGCTACATTTTCCTTCTGAACTTTTATATTTTCTGTATCACAACAGTATTTTTTTAAAGTTCAATTTACGAGTTCTATCAAATCATTGATCGGTAATTGATATTAACTCTTTAGTTAAACCTAATCATGCTCAGTGTTTGACACCTGTCCAGTCATTGACAATTGGTTGTGCTGAAATAAGAAAAGTTATTAACCGTAGTTTATGTTCTGAAGATAGTTGTATTTCCTGTTATATGTCGCAACTCTAGAACACATTGAATGCTATTTTTGCACGCTACTCCATCATAACATGTGGTTCAAGCTAAAATGCATCATTACTACAGATTTGTCTTCTTGGTTTATGACATTCTTAATGTCAGTAATTACAAAAATATTAAGTTAAATATGTATTTGTATGTTCTATACATTTCTTATATTTCTATCCAATTATTATTACAACAAAGTAATATTTGAAAAAATCTCAATAGAGATAAATAAGACGTAGAAGTTGCGACATCTCTTTTCAAAGTATGGTATCAAGTCAAGCAAGTTATTTTAAAAGTTTGGACCAAAGCTTCAAAACTCCTCTCTATACAGCCCACTTCAACAACAAATATATAATTTTTTTACCCTATATTCCTATTTATGTGTACTTAAGGTAATATATATTGACATATTTTCATACTCTCAAAACTGAGTACCAAACACTGGAAAGCCCCAAAAACTGCCCTGTCAATAACAAGTATGAAAAAGCAACCAACTCTTCAATTTTTTCATCAATAATATAATGTTTCAAAACTATTTTCTTGGTTACATTCGAAAGACAAGTTCATACATCACTTTGATGGAATAAAAATTTCTACTATTTATAATTCCATTATGAATAATTTTCATATTTTTTTGGTTTTAAATGTTTACCTTTATTTTATTTTTGGGAGTACTGAGAATTTCAGGAACAGTACAACTTCCACTACTTCCAAACTTGGAATACTTACAACATAATCCCTTGCCCTGCACATCAGTTCTGCAGGTACTCCACTAGTAGCGGAAAATGAATCGGCCGGATATAAAACATCTGATTTCACTACCCAATTACCTCGGACTAATACAGCTACATTCGGCAGAGTTTTCAACAGAGTGTCTGCACTAAGCTTCTCTCCGCCACCACCTGTCAGTAACATCAAGAGTTGTTGGAACTGGATGATTTGAGCTGAAAAATAATAATAATATTTTGATTCTCAACTGTATGAATAATATACAAAATCAATATGGCACAACACAAATACATAATATACTAATTACATAACTTTTCAGTAAATTAGCTTACATACTACATACATTTTGTAAGCTACATTTCTGCAAATGGTTGATCGGAGGTATGAAAAAGAAAACTCATCCTATTTATTTCTGCCGATATCATAGAGATGCATCATATGAATCAGTAGACAACATAATCTCTGATGTCATCATCAACAGCTCTTTTCTAATGTTTGCTGATGACTTAAAAGATGTTTAGAACAATTCAATGCATTTCCAATGCTGAGAGTGTGTAGTTGGATCTTAATAACTTTTCCAAATTGTGCAATATTAATTTATTAAAATTAAACTTGAATAAATGTCAAAAAATTACTTTTTGTCAGTTATGATATTACTGATTATATAAACAGAGTTGAAATGAAATCTTTATTTGAAGTAGGAAGTCCTAATATACAAAATTGATAGTAAAGAAATATAGTGCATGATAGTAAACACATAAATCAAGTTTACGAATATCTACACATACATACTGTTATGAAAATCGCCTTTTCACACGATAAAACTTCATTTCTAACTTTTACGCAGCTCTAGGCACATGAAACATGCTGTACATAGCTTGCTTTCATTTGGGATAAAATTTGTGTCTACTGATTTTGACCAAGTGAAAAACTTTGCAATACGCACTTGCACGTTGAAAAATTTCATGATATTAGAAAGAGAAATTTGCGACTAAATGTTCGTGAACTTTTTCAAAATTCAATAGTTTTTCCCAATGGGGATTTCTCGGTTCAATTTCGAACGGAGAAAAAGTTCATATTGTATAAATTATATTCATATCTAAGCAGATTCTTCCGAACGAAATTGGGCACGATTTGTTTAGATTTAAAAATGCTTATTTCCAATCCCATGTCTGGAGGATTGTTTTGAATATTAGCGGCGTCGTTGTCCATTGATGTCGTGCAAGTGTCTGTTGCAAAAGTCAGCGTTTTTTTTTAACGGTCGACGCTGGGCTGATTTAGACAAAGAAGCTTTGTTTTTTTTTCTCAGAGTCGATGCCGAAACAATATTTTTTTTTTAAGTTTTAATTTTTTAGTTTGGGTTGGATATTCACATCGTGTGGATGTCAACCGGTCGAGCGTTTCCAAAGCGTACCCTGTCGAAGGTGCCTCAGCGTGAGGACTCTACGTTTGAAGATAAAAGGACCAATCTTATTTCTTCGCTTCGTTTTTCGGGTCTGACTGAAAAGGTGAAGAAGTGTCAGAAGAAGAGGATTAGTTTCCGCCTAACAACGGCGAAGGGCAATCTTAGGGGAAGAAAGAAGATTTCCACACCTTTACACGTTTAACGGAAATTTTCATCCTGGCCAATTTGGTATATGAGGGACATCAGAGAGTTCTTCAAAGATATTTTTCGCATCTTATCATCTAGGAATTTCCAGATCGGCGATTTTGATATACAAGGGACATCAGAGAGTTCTTCAAAGATATTCTTCGCATCTTATCAACTAGGAATTTCCAGATCGGCGATTTTCTACAAATCCTGAGAAGCTACTCCAGGGAAATAGCTGAAGCAAGAATACATCTAGATCTTTCCTTCTTCGCTCTCTATCAGGCATCAAGTCAATAAAAGGGGCCCACGAATCTAGAGATTAATTTGTCCCGGGGCAGGTTAGTTACTACGAGTCTATATTTATTGGGATTAAACATCCTTGCCTGTCAAGACATCATTAGGGATTCCTCGAGAATACCCCACCAAAGTGAACCCCTTTGGACCTGGAACAACAATTCGCGTTCCTACTTTCCACAAATCCTGCAACGAAAAGGTTACCTTCCTGTATTTTGTTTTGGGATAACGAGTTAAAGTTAAATATTCCTAGTTAGGCGCGATTCACTACGCTCGTTATCCACCCTAGTTTTTGAAAAACCGTAATCCTACCTCCAGTCCTCCCAGGCTGGTCTTGCGGCATTTTTTGTTCAGTAGTTATAGGAATAACATTGCACATCGTTATTCCTCGCGAAACCCAAAATTTATGTCTGAATTCAACACCTCTGTTAGGCGACGAGAAAAATAATTTTTCTAATATAAATTTCACTGGCATTCGATATTTGCGGCTATGGAAGAATCCACGAAAGAAATCGACGAGTTTCAAACACGGCTTTCAATTATTCGAACTCTAGTAGGCACGACTAGCCAGAGTCGCTTGCCTACAGACAAACAGACAGAATTCGCAGCGAATCTGTCTAATGAATTGTTCGATTTTGCAGGCTTTCCAAAAGCCGTTTCCTTGGTAGATGAGCCCGTCTACAATTCAATTAGGTCCGAGGAGCGTTGCTACAGACATGAATCGCAAATTTGTTCGGCTCTTTTTGAAAACAATAATGGCTCAGAAAGCCATTCGACTCGAGTCTCGACACCAAAATTAGATTCAGATAGGAATTTAAATACTCCGCGAAAATATGAAAGTATGTTTTCTGGAAATGAATTGTATTTAAACGAAATGGGATCGCGAGAGGCGAGTCCACAGAGAGTGGAAATTTGGGAAAATCTCCCTTCGAGATTTCCCAAAAATTTGTCAGAAAAACCCTCTTTGGGATTTTTCAATGATTTGGAAACTGAGAAACCCACTTCGGGATTTTTCCAAAATTTAAAGAGAAAAGTTATTTCGGAACTAGACTCTGTTGGCGAGCTGACCGACAGGGCTAGCAAATTGAAACAGGATTTGACAAAAAAAATTTAAACTCCGCGTGATTTCGGAAATAGCCCGTCGGGTAGAAATTCTCAAAAAGGGATTGTCGTTCACGAAAAAATAGGTTTCAGCCGGCATCTCGCACATCTGGCGAGATTACGGGGAGACAAGATGAGTTTCCAATGAAACCTCCGCGAAACTCAAACTTTTCCAAATTGGGGCAAAATTTTTCTGTTGACCAAGAGGCCTACGTGGAGGAACGTAGGGGTGGTGGAAGGTTTTCCCCCGACTTCCGTTCCAAAAAGGAAGCGGAAGTAGGGGAGAGACGGGCCGAGACGAATGGGGGGGATAATGGGCCTGAAATGTTTGAAAAACTTTTTGGCATAATACATGATTCCTTAGAAATTATTAAAGATAAGAGTTTTAGGCCGGGCAGTTTCCGCAGTCGCGAGGAGTCTGTCGCCGAAACCGAAATCCCTGGCGAAGCGGTGAGGGCTCTGGCGTATTATGGAAATTACCCCCGCGAAGGTTTTTCCCATAATAGGAATATTGACGCCCGTCCCAGTGAGGACGCTCGGGAGACGGCACGAGAATCGGCCGTCTGTGAATTTTCTCAGGTTATGGGACCTCCTCGTGCGGAATGGGCTTCGGAGTGGAAAAATTGCGAGCGGGTTTCGAAAAATTCAAGTATACGCAACCCCCCCGAAACCGTTATACGGAACAATACACATATATATATATATATATATATACATATATATATATATACATATATATATATATATACATACATATATACATACATACATACACATAACACACAAACATAGGCACACATGCACATTCAAACATATAGACATACAAAAGTTAAAATTATTGTAACAATAAAATTTAAAATAAGATAAAATAAAATAGAATAAGATAAAAAATAAAATAATATAAAATAACCATCCCAAGAAAAGAACAAGATTTACAGATGGGTATGGATACTGACTAGTTGTTATTATATATTATATTTACTGGTTTAATGGATAAATTAGCTTTCTCAGTTGGTTTTTGAAAATTTGTAAGGACACACTATTTTTTACTTCAGTGGGTAGTTTGTTGAAGTCATCCAATCCTTTGATAAACAAAGATTTAGTACTACTTCCCAATCGTGTTTTAGGAATATAAAAGTTATTTGTGCTTCTGGTGTTATAATTATTTATCTCATTGTTATAAGTTACAAAAAGGTCCAGATAACCAGGTAGTAGATTTTTAGTGAGTTTGAAAATAAAGACCATGGCCATGAAGTAGAGTCTTTTTTCAACACAGTTCCAATCTAGTATTTCCAACATAGATTTTATTGGTGTGTATCTATTGGATCTCAATATGATTCTCATACCTCTGTTTTGGAGTTTTTGCAATTTCTGCAACTCGTTCTTATTCATTACATAAAGTAATGTTGGACAGTAGTCAAAATGTGGTTGGATTAGTGTTTTATAAACCATTATTCTACTCTGAAGAGATAGAAAGGCGGCAACTCTGGCAAAAAAAAACTAGTTTCTTAGAAATTTTCTTACAAATATATTTGCAGTGGCCTTTCAATGATAAAGTGTCATCAACTATGAATCCCAAGTATTTAAACTCACTCATCCATTCAATAATATCATTTTCAATTTCCAACTGTAGATTGTCATAATTAATGTTTTTTAGTTTGTGTTTATTACACAGAATCATGGCTTTAGTTTTTGTAACATTTAATTTCAATTTATTGGTTCCTAGATATATTTCAAGTTTTTTTAACATTGAATTCAATCTAACAACTATACTTGCAGGGTCAGTTCCATAACATGCGACAAGAGTGTCATCTGCAAAAAGATTGAGAAAGTCACAGTCATTAATATAATTGATATCATTTAAATAGATGATAAACAGTAACGGACCCAAAACGCTCCCCTGAGGTACACCTATATCGTTAGTTAATTCATCAGAGACTGATTTGCCTAATTTGCAGAGTTGCTTTCTATCTGAGAGATAGTCTTCAAACCATTTCAACACACAGTTTAATGACACAGACCTATCAACGACTAAAGGTAGGTATCCATTTGTTTCATATGTACATATAGTATCACCGTATCGTTTCATTTTGATACAATACGCTGCAACGTAGTATCAGTTTTTTTCAGGGTGCAATTAAAGTGTATCCGTATCAATTGTGCGAACGGGGGTGATACGAACCAAGTCGGCAGAGTAGCTTTAATTCTTCCCACATCGCAATGAGTACACCTCAGCAAGCAGCAGCCACGTACATTTTTATTCATTATTCTCTGCTGAAAAAAAACGACGGTGGATGTCGAAAGTTGTATGCAAGCAGGGAGCAATATAGCGGAACAAGTTTATTGGCTGACCTGAAATTTCAATCTGTCAGTGGCTTGTATAAGAACTTCGCTAGAATGAATCCAACTGATTTTTTTAAATAAAATTCTACCAACTATATGTAGACGACGCGAATATGCAACGGCTTTATAAACATAAAAACCAACAACTGGGCGATCACATCTGTTGCATTTCTTTGTATCAGATTTTGATACGTCACTTTGCAATGGCTTCCGTATCCACTGATATGCAACGATGATATGATACGCAAATTTGAAACAAATGGATACCGTTCTTAATAAAATCAAAGATTTAGGAGTAACATTCGACTCAAAATGTTGGGCTTTTCCCTTCGTTCTGCAAAGGAACTGTCTGTTAATGCAATTAAGATTATATATTGTGCACAGGTAAGGTCTATACTAGAATATAATTCTATAATTTGGTCTCCTTGCTACAAAGTTGATTCTGATCTCTTAGAGAGTTGTCAGAATAAATTTTCAAGGAATTGTGCCTATCACATGGGATTAAATAGGTATGAATATAGCTATCCACAAATATTAGAAATTTTAAATATGAACACGTTGATACATAGAAGAATGGAAATTGATCTAGTATTCCTTCATAAAACCTTCAATGGTTCAGTTCAGTTCATCTTTGTTCCTTTAGGAAAGTGATCAAAAAACTGTAAAACAATTATAAACCTTTTTATGTTTAGTCCTCCTGATTGTTTAATACAATTTGTCTTATTCGAGGTTCAATTTCAGTTTCTAAAAGATTTCTGTAAAGAACTCCTGTAAGATTGCCTCTGATAAAAATCGGTCCAACAACGCGATTGCCCAAAATCCCCGCCCAAACATTCACCTTTTAAGGAAACTGGGTATGTCCCTCTCTAAAAATATGCGGATTAGTAACGCTCCAGTATCATACATTCTGTTTGTTCACTTTTCCATTAAGAAAAAACGTGCATTCGTCTGAGAAACATACACGTTTTAGGAAGCCCCGTTCTCCTTCAATTGTTCTTGTTACCCACTCACAAAATTCCACCCTCCGGTCTGGATCATCCTCCGTGAGAGCATGCAGGATTTTCATTTTATAGGGATGAAACTTTTCTTTTTTTAGGACTCTTTGGACACTTTTTGAACTTACTCCACAGGTTTCAGCAACTGCAGATGTCGACTGAGTCGGATTGATTACCATTTCAGCAACAATTTCTACCTTTTTTTCTTCTGAAAGAGGCAGTCTTCCTGATCTTGGAGCATCTTTCAGCTTACCAGTTGCTTGGAGCTTATTTAGAAGTTTGCGCAAATATGACCACAAAATAGGAATCTTGGGAAATCTATCATTAAACATACGGACTGCTAGATGATAATTTCTTCCAGCTTCTCCAAAATTCTTCAAAAATTACTAGGGGGGAACGGACTTTAGACGAGCACTGTATATGTAACTATATACGCATTAGCATATTACATCTACATTCATCTTAATAGGCAGCTTTGTGATATTATGTTATGCAGCTTTATGTAGTTCCACCTACTGACTCTGTGCTCCTTTACTATCAAAATGCGGGTGGTCTCAGAACTAAGATTCATAGCTTACAACAAACTGTTGTGTGTTCAATATATAGCACAATTATTATAGTGGAATCGTGGTTAAATTCGGACATTCGAGATGAAGAACTAGGATTAGTAGGTTACAACATTTTTAGAGCAGATAGGGATCTTCTGAATACATGTAAAACTCGTGGGGTGGCATCCTAATTGCAGTAAAGAATGAATTATCAGCCAAGGTGATCAAAATTCCTCAAACAATGGTTGAGCAACTGTTTGTACAAACCAATTTAATGAATTTGAATCTTATTACTGGAGGTGTATACATTCCTCCCGCCCGATGAGGCCAATACAATTGAGGATTTAACTGATAATTACAAACAATGCAGACTGTTAGTTTGTGGTGATTATAATATACTTGAGGAATCATGGCATAATGATGATCTAGGGTTGGGTGTCGATTATCCAATGAATTCACATGCTTTAATTCTACTGCAATCCCTTAGTCCTCTGAATTTATACCAAATATATTCAATTCCAAACAATAGAGGGGTTGATTTGTTGAAAATATGAACAGGATGTACATAAAATCAGATGTGGAATCATTCACAAAAAATAACTTCATTTTTATCGTGGATTTTTCAATTCACAGAAAAATCTTTCTATCAATATTTAATTGAGAATGTTTCCCTTTTCAATAGAGGGGTATTTCTGGATCTGCTCTTTTCTAGTTTTAGTGACATAGATGTGACTCAACCGGATGAATTACTACTGAATAATAGTGTACACCATTCAGCCGTATCTTTGAAGCTCAAAATGAAACCTAGACCTTATATACAGTATGATGAAGAATTCTTAGATTTAAAAAATGGTAATTATATTGGACTCAATGATTATATGGCCTGTATAAACTGGGATGTGATTTTCAATATAAATCACATAAACGTAGCCATTGAAATTTTTTATATTTTATACCGTGGTATAAACTTGTTTATTCCTATAAGAAAATTAAAAACCTCTAATTTTCCTCAGTGGTTCAATACTGATCTCATCAAATTAATTAAACAGAAAAAAGACATGCATATACAATATAAAACTTGCAACGATATGAATTATTATGATCAGTTCCAAGCATTCAGGTCACAGTGTACACAACAAAAAAATTCATGTTTTAATCATTACATCGCAAATATTCAAAATAATATCGTTTCAGACCCTAAACAATTTTGGAAATATATTAACAAGAAAAAGAATAACTATCGTTTACCATCTAATATGCATTATGATGGTAAAACTAAATATTCTCCACTGTTTATAGTAACGATGTTCCCAATCAAATTCCTCAATATACACATATGCGAGATCATGTCAACATTATGAATTACTCCATTGAGATCACAGAGATAATCAACAACATTATGTCGAAACCCTACAAACTCTCCTTTGGCCCAGATGGCATTCCTTTATTTCTCATCAAGAAATGTATCACCTTGGCAAAGCCGTTACACTACCTGTTCAATCTCATTAAAAACAGGGATGTTTCCTGGAAAGAGAGCTTTTTGACTCCAATTATAAATCGGCTTCAAAAGAAAATATGGCAAACTTTAGAGCGGTTTGCATCCAATCAGAAATGCCAAAATTATTAGACTCCCTCATTTCTGAAAGTTATCTTGGGATATAAAATCAATCATTAACAATGAACAGCATGGATTTATGACAGGCAGATCAACAGCAACTAATTTGGTTCTATATACGAATTATTTATTAACAGCATTTGAATCCTGATCGTAAGTAGACTCGATTTACACAGACTTCACTAAGGCATTTGACAGAGTAAACCATAATATTCTGTTGGCAAAATTAAATGATATTGGCATTGATGGCCCTGTTCTATGTTGGCCAACCGGGTTCAGTGTGTTAGATATGTGGGATCAATTTCTTCACCAATTTTAGTCTCATCAGGAGTACCTCAAGGTTCCCACCTGGGTCCAATACTATTTAATCTTTTAATAAATCTTTATAGAAGTTATAAATAATTCTCACTTTCTTATGTTTGCAGACGATCTCGAAAATATTCAGAATCATCACCAAGAATAAGGATTTTAGATTAGTTCAAAATGATCTTGATAATATTATGAGATGGTCTAACATAAATCTCCTCATTATTAACTTGAGCAAATGTCATCAAATCACTTTCCGCAGAATTAACAATCCCTTTATCCATCCATATAAACTAGGAAATGAATCACCCAATAAAGTAGAAAGCATGAAGGACCTGGGGGTGATTTTCGATACTAAATTGACATTCCACTCGCATGTATCATCACTATGCTCTAAGGCGTCCAATATGTTGGGTCTTGGCAAGAGATCATCGATACACTTTTCTGTACACTCCATAAAATTATTATACTCACTTCTCTTTCTTTGCAGTTCCAATGTTCACTGTGTTTATGATTGGCATATGTTCTCTTCTTTTTCTCGGTTTTTATGTAAATAACGTAAGTTAGAATAGTGTTACTTCAATTGCTATTCTTACTTACTTTTTTTATTAATAACTCTGTATTCTAAGTTTCTCTATGAATGGCAAGCTTTATATTGTCTCCGTTTTAGGTAAATAGCGTAAGTTAAAATATTGTTATAGTTTAACCATTTTCAATTGCAGAAGCTGTTTCTATAGGGAGCAAATCAAAAACTCACTTCGATAACACGAGCGTATATGCGAAGAAACGAAACGAATAATAATGTGTACTACTCGTAAACATTCTCTGTCAGCGAACGGTAGATCAAAAGAGCCAATAGTCAACGTGGGTTTGAGTGACAGCAAGCCAATATTGACTGAAAAAAGTTTAACAATACTTGAAGTGTTCAAGGAATGCATTGATAAAGTGTTTTGGTTAACGGTTTTATTCCAAAAAAAAAATATTTTTCCCAATTTTTAATTTTTAAGATTGGTAAGAAAATGTAACTGAAAGAAATTCTAGAATAATTATTTGTGGTGATTTTAATTTGAATTGTTTAGAATCAAATACAAATACTATAAGACTAAAGAACTTTATGGATGACATGGGTTTTTCGAACTTAGTTGATGAGATCACACATTTAACTGCTACAGGAGGGTCAATGATAGATCTAGTTTTCACGAATACTGACTTAGATGTTACTGTATTTGATTCACCAAAAATAAGTACACACCGTAATATAAAAATATCATTACCAAATATTCTACCAAAAGACACAAAAACATTCAAAATTGAAACTAGGGGAAAAAATATTGATTATGAACAGATTGAGTCAAAACTAAAACTTATAAAATGGAACTACACAGAGAGGGATTTAAATCATAGATATGAACAATTTTTGGACAATGTATTGTCAATTTTGAATGAAGTCGCTCCAAAAAAACCGGTCAAGATTTTTGGACATTATAAGGAATTCTGGAATGAGAACAATCAAAAAAAGGGTTAAACATTATCATCAATAAAACAAGGATAATTGGGAAAAACAAAAAAGAAATATAGCAGTGAAAACAATTAGACAGGAGAAGAAGAACTATTTAGAGACAAAGATTGACTCAAATAAGAACAATCCTACTGAAATGTGGAAAACACTGAAGACTTTAGTACCGAATAATAACAAAGAATACAATCTTACAACTATTGATTTTGGCAATGGTGAAATAATTTCTGATATGACTTTGATACCAGATGGCCTGAACACATTTTATATCAAAAGTATAATAAATATAACTGATGGAATTGACAACAAATTTTCTCATAGCTTTCCTATAACTAAAAGAATAACTCATAATAAATTGTCCGACTTTAGTCTTACCAATATGGTAGATCTAGAAAGAATTGTTGGATCTTTGAAAAATAAAAGTAGCCCCGATGAAATTTGTGTAGAACTTCTGAAGAAGTGTTTCAGTGCCATTTGTAATCCATTGTTGAACATCATCAACAGTTCTTTAGAGAGAGGTGAAGTCCAACTGAATCAAAATTATCTACTACTATACCTATACCAAAAGTGCCAAATACAAACCAAGCTATTCAATTGAGACCAATAAACATGATTAATGCTACAGCCAAAGTATTGGAGAAGGCTGTATATGAGCAGATAGTGGATTATTTGGAGAGTAATAGGGTCCTATGTGAGTATCAATCGGGTTTTCGGAGCAAACATAGTTGTGAAACTGCGTTACAATGTGTTTTAACAGATTGGAAGAAAAGTGGGGAAAACAATCAGTATACTATTGCAGTATTTCTTGACCTTCAAAGGGCATTTGAAACTGTAGATAGATGCAGACTGATTAGAAAGATTGAAAGCGTAGGTATTGATGGAATAGCACTATACTGGATCATGAATTATCTAAGCAATAGACAACAAAGGTTGAAACTAGATGAAGCTTATTCAGATAAAATGCAAAATAATATAGGAGTACCCCAAGGGTCTATTTTGGGACCATTGTTATTCTTAATATATTTAAATGGCATTGTAACCATAGCAGAAGAATGTAAAATTCACTTATTTGCCGACGACACCCTACTGTACTTTAGTAGTAAAGATGTACATGAGTGTGTTGATACTATGAACGCTAGTCTTGAAAGGGTGTATAGATATTGCTGTGCAAATCTGCTAAAGGTGAACGTAAATAAAACAAAATGGATGTTATTAGGGAAACATAAAGAGCATAATAATGAAAACCTACTTCTATGATTGAATGACAGTGATATAGAAAAGGTAAACGAATTCGTGTACTTGGGTGTAACTATTGACAGTAAATTAAAATTCAAGGAACATGCTAATCAGATTATCAAAACAGTAGCTTACAAAATCAACTATTTAAGAAGATGTTCCCCATATCCCAGCCAGTGGTCTAAATTATTAGTATACAACTCCATAATCCTTCCGCATTTAAATTATTGTTCTACCATTCTATTTTTTCTCAATCAAAATGAAATAAACAGACTACAAAAGATGCAGAATCGTGCTATGCGAATAATCTTACAATGTTCGAGGATAACACCGATAGCAAATATGTTGCAAACCCTTGGCTACCAGTGAAGAAACTCTTCGAGTACCTAACACTAATCTTTATTTTTAAAATCAAAATTGGATATTCACCTGTATATCTACAGAATAAATTAACTTATGTGGCTGACATACATGAGTATAACACAAGAAACAGAAACAACATAAAGGTTGAAAAATATAAAAAAAATAGTACACATAATTCATTATTTTATAAAGGAGTAAATTGTTTTAATGACCTCCCACAAGAAATTAAAGAGAGTGGTTCGATAAATACATTCAAAAGACGAGTGAAGGATTACTTAATGAAAAATTAGTATATTATTGTGTATGACTTTTTTATGTAACTTTTTATCTATATGTATGTATTTTTAATCAGGCTGTTTGTATTTTTTCATGTTAATTTAATTTATAATGTGACAATGTATTTACTATTGTAAATGAATTAGTTTTTCAACTAAATAAAGAGATATATAATGATAATGCTTGTAGGTGAGTCTATAAATTGAGACTAACAAATCACCAGTTTCAGGAGGTCTGAGATGGAAGCCAGTAGCGTTTCTGGTCTGGGATCGAAATAAGTTTCAAAATATTCTATAGTTGTGATGTGTTTTGTTGGAAAATATGGCTTTTTTTCGACCATGGGAAAATGAAATTATGATGATCTGATTGCCTATTAATACATACTTCCTCGTTTATGGCATTTTTTTTTATTTTAACGTATTTTTTAAATATTTAAATATCTAAATAAAATTAGTTATCTCCGCCCCTGCTTCTCAAAGGCTTGCGCCTCAAGACTGGGAAACATGTTTTTTATGCTTCTTCAATTGATAATGGATGAACTATACCTCAATTGTTATTCTCACTTTTCATTCTCACACTCACTTTAATCTGTATTTAAATTGGTATATCGGTTGAATAAATAAATAAATGATTATATTCAAATTTGTCACTGCACACATACTATTATTCTTTGTTTTCCATCGTAATAACAAATTTATGTTTTTGACTTTCTTTAGATTTTAATTGGGACTATGCCACTTAAATATATCTTTGAATATTTCACTTATCAATTTTCCGGAGAGGAAACGAACATATTTGACAGGATTGATTTAACATTTGACTTCTATTGTATATCCTGGAGAGCTGTAGTTTTGTAATGTAAATATTTAAAAAAATATATCGTACTTGGGGTGACAAAAAGCGAAACTTCCTTCTAATACAATTGCTTCAATGGAAAGAAAAGCTTGGATTAAAGGCATGTTATCAAACCCTTATTGGCCAAGGCAATCTTACAGAAAACTTTTCCCAAATTGAAATGAAGGTAAATATAAAGTTAGCGTATACATGCTCTCTGAATATAAGTAAAAAACTTTTCTTGTGTGTTTTTGTCTCCTGAACACGAATCCGGAAGGAAAGTGTGGCTGTCTCATACCGTTTCCGTTTCATTTTTTTAAACTCATTTTCTAGCAGCGTTTTCTCGCACAAAAATCACTCAAAATGTCTCCTTCTTTCAAACAGCATAAACAATACATCCTAAAGCACTTATTTTCGGCACAACTTCGCACAAAATATTGTCGTTTTTATCGAAAAAATCCTCCTTTCTACACAGTTCCAAATAAACAAACTTCACACATCTGACAGATGAAATTCAGTAACTTTCCCTTTTTTTTAATGTTGGTAATAAATGAATCACCGCCAACGTTTCGAATTCAAATATGAGTAATAATAGTTTCCTCTTCATTTTTTGGATACCATGACTCATTTATGACTAACATGAAAAAAAAGGAAAAGTTACAGTCAGATGTGTGAAGTTTGTTTATTTGGAACTGTGTAAGGGGGATTTTTTTCGATGAAAACGGCAATATTTTGTGACGAAAATAAATAATTTAGGGCGTATTGTTTATGCTGGTAATAAGAAGAAAGCATTTTGAGTGATTTTTGTGCGAGAAAACGGTGCTTGAAAACGAGGTTAAAAAAAATATTAAAAGTGCTCTAACTTTGAAACGGTATGAGACTGCTGCATTTTTTTTTCAGATTCGTGTTCAGGAGGCAAAAACACATATGAAAAGTTTTTTACCTATATTTAGAGAGCATGTGTACGCTAACTTTATAATTACCGAAATGAAAATTAACTATGCTTACCATCCTTCAACAAAAGTCGACATTGTTCTAAGAGGGGTAATGCTCTCAGTGCATGCAAGGAGAGCATATGAGAAGGTAGGGAAGGTTCTAGAGGTGTTTGCTCTTGGTCTTCTGGAATTAAGAGCTTTATGTACTCAGAATCTGTAAGATTCTTTGCCTGGCCTGTATCATCAGTATTGTCAGCTATAAGTTTCAGTCTTTCCACCTGTAAAATACAAAATGTCAAGAACTGTTTGTTTTTATAAAATAAAATGCATATTGCAATGCCAACTTACACTACTCAATGTACTATTTCTATCATGCCATGAACATTCAATCCAAGGCTCTTCTGCACTTTTATTTTTCAGGGAATTGTAACTGGCTTCCTTTTTTTTCCACCTCTCGTCATTCGATTTAAATTTAACAGTAACTTGTTGAGCAGTACTTGGTCCTGCCTGTTCTTCATCAGAATCATTATTGATTTCCGTTCCCTTCTTATTTTTCAACCCCTTATCCATGTAAGGGAAACTTGGTCGAAACTGAAAAATTCCTAGAAGCGAACCAGAACTGTTACAAGATATTAGATATTTTTTAAATTATACCTTTCAGTGAAGTGACATGTATTTCTTTGCCATTGTATATGGCTGCGGCATATTTATTGGCATCTCGGACAGTTTTGGTGGATTGTAAAAACACTTTATCAACCATTTCATTTTCGAAATATGCCGTCTTTGAATTATCCGATTCTCCATCAACTTCCTGCGCTATTAGCTCCGCTTTACCACTGTCGAAATTTGGAGAATCGACATTGATGCCCAATTCCAGTTTTACTTCTTGATTTTGAGGTTTGAAAAAACATTTCTTTATGTTGTGTTCATTTGTGCATCTTTTTCTTTTCAAAGGATATTGGAATAACTGTAAGGTATTTTCCAGTCTCTTCGAATGTATTATGGGAATCTGGAAGTAATTTTATTTTGAGATCTGAGCAAGAATGAATAGCGAACAAATCGAATGTGTAATTTTTACCTCTTTGATGATTGGATCATCTTCCTCTGATTCAGTAGTCATTTGGTCCCCTATCTTACAAATTCCGCATTCAAGTACACTATAGTATATCCTCGATTTTTTTTTATATTCTCATTAATTTTTATTGAAAATATTTCCTCAAGGCTTTCACTTCATAATTTCGTTTTCAATTTTCGCTTTCGGAGAATATGTATTCTAATTCCAAGCTGTGGGCTGTGGCAAAGAGTAGAACACAGATGTAAGATGACAGTGTCTATGATCCCGACCCCGACGTCAAATTCTTTCGTTGATCTCTAAATGAAAAATGAAGCATCATTTTTCTTCGCATTCTCTAATGAAGGGAGGAACTTACGAACCTTTCCATCGAAAATACAAATACATGTTCAATGACCATTTTTTATTTTTCAGTTTGTTCGTGATTGTGTAAGGTCAAATTTAGGTATTCCCCATAGAGAAAATAAAATTAATTTGTCTATGGTATTCCCATTATATTTCTTAGAGAGATAAGGCCGTGTCCTGATTCGACATCCAAAGCGCGAGCGGGCGTCGGCAATGGTCTCTGGATCGGACGATGGAAAAATCAAACTTAAATAATGAAGCAGGGTGTCCATGCAGTGTTGCCAATGTAAAATGTAAAAATTACTCACTTTCAGCTGCTAAAACCCTCACAAAATCCTCACGTTGATGAAATTAATAAAAATCATATTTTCCATTATTATGTTATTAATGGAAACAATGTACAAGAACCCACTTGATTCAATTAAAACAGAGTTTATATGCCTTCTTCATTTTAATAATAAACAGTATGAACAGAAAACATTACACTTCAAGTTAAAAGTAAATAAAATGATAATATAAATCAAAACACCTATCAAATAATTCTTCTTGCATTATTACAATTTTTATTTTTGTAATGAAAAAATAAATACTTCTATAAACTTAAGGAACTGTTGAAAAAAACTTAGTGTCTGCATTATCACAAGAGCAGGTAACTGATAAAATAATTAACATGGCTAAAAACACTAAAATAATAGAATAACTATACACGAATCTTATAATAAATGAATATAAATAAAATATTCAATAACTCTCTTTCTAAACATCCATATTAATCATTTTATCAGTAGGTTTGAATTTTACACACCCACCTTCTTTTCTCATAGCTAACTGTGTATATATCAGTGCTCAATATGGGGTTTCAGTTTTTAGTCTGTTCCTCTTATATGTTTTCAAATATTATTCAAAACACTTTTTCCTATTATTTGAAATAAATTTAACAGGATGTACCCTTTTGGTATTGGGAGTTTAGTGTTAATCCTTGCAAAATCCTCACAAATTACCCGCTGCAGGAGGAATTCCTCACACATTGGCAACGCTGAGGGTGTCCTATTTAAACTACAAATGTGCTCGCGCGATGGAAGAGGACGCTCGCATTGATTTGTTTTGAAATCGCGTCGCGTACATCGCTACGTCGCTACCTATCACAGAACTATAGTTCTGTGCTACCTACACTTAAAGGTTAAAGGGGATGTGTCCTGATTGGTTACCCAAGTCGAGCAGTCAACGCGACATAGCAACGCCTGATCGCTTGAAAACAAACTGGTTTGTTTTTGATCGAGCTATCTAACAGTTATTAATATGGATTTCAAAGAATTAATTCAATTTTTGATAGTTATCAAAAATTGATCAAGTGTGGGACAGCATGGCAGAAAGCAGAATAAATCAAATTAATTAACCCCCATAATTCGCATTTTGCACATAAAACACGAATTACCTACTTTGTTGATTAAGTTTATATTTTCCATATGTCTAGTATAGTTTTTTTAATGAAACATTCTCAATTGAATATTGAATAGGAATATTTTTCCCAAAATTTAAAGATCTTCGACAATAATGAAGTTATTTGGAATATCTAACAGAAAACAACTACTTTTTCGTCTGAAGCCACGCTGGACATTGAACTACATCTGACATCTGATAGATATATGACTCAAAAGAACAAATCTGAAGTGAAAATGACAATTTTGTGGATTTAGCCAGGAAAGTAGTTGTTTTCTTTTATATATTATAGAAAATAACTCCATTATTGTCGTAGTTTTTTCGATTTTCAGAAAAAAAATTCAATCAATGTTTAATTGAGAATGTTTCCCTTTTCAACATGAATACCTCCCAAGAGGTTATTTTGAACGATGGAACCTAGTGACTAAATTTCATCTTCCAGTCGCAGATGATTCCACATCAAATAAACAACTCACAAATTATTTACTTTTGAAATTATTATAACACTTAGGTGAACAAACGTTTTTTATTTACAGTGTTAAAGTTTTCTGTAAAACATGAAAATATGCTTCCCGTCTTCCTTGGTGTTCATTTCAAAAGACGGGCTTTTTTCCATAATTTCAATACAGTTTTTTTTATAATTGTTGTAATTAAAAACATTGAAGTCATTGATTGTTTGATTAATTTTGGTTCAAATTTGAATTAAAGCAATGATCTGAAGAACGTGATAGTTTCTTCATTTTACAACTATAATTTATAGCCTCCTACTTGTAATCGATAGATTTTTCTTTTTTCGACGAAAAATACACATTTTCTAGCAAGAATGCTGCATCTTTCTTTCTAGAAGACATTTAAGAATGGAAATAGGAACTTGGAAAACAATAATTGTGCACTTAGGTGGTCGCGCGATGTTGTGTTGATCGAACCGACGACGATCGGTCACACGAATAGGCGTTCGCTATTAGTAGGACATCTAATTTCATGACGTGGTGAACACGCGATGCCACCGACCATCGCCGGATGCTCGCTCGCGCAAGTTTTTGAAGTTGGCAACTTGTGCGGCACTCCCCTATTGTAATAATTTCATCAGGGTTGTGTGGACAATCACAAACTGAATATGCTGGATCATTTATTTTTAGTCCCAAAGTGTTTATATTTTTTTTTTATTGGTGCCCCTTTTTACCCATTTAAAGCACGCCTCAGCGTGTTTAAATCGAACTTTAAAAAACGCGCGTTTTTTAAAGTTACCATGACAACTTCAACAAATCGAGAAACGTTAAGTCTAAATGACAAATTTTTGATTATTGATCTGACAGGAGTACCTTGTAACGTCACATAAAATATTACTCACAATTCGGTCATTTATATGTGCTCCTCCATCCATTTGATGAACTTTTCATATTCTTTTTTATATATATCACTGGATTTCCGCGGTATTTACCGCGATTCTGCCTCACTATTCAAAAAATCGATATTAGAATCATTCATTTTTGAGCTCTGGTGACAACAAATATAAAAATTTGGTAACAAAATACAAATGAATGTTTATCTCATTTCCAAAAAAACAAAAGGTATACTGATGTCATATCACGAATTCAACCTTCTTGCATTATTAGTTCTTAGTTCTATTTTTTGTAGTAATAATACCAGTATATATGATTTCAAAGTGCACCAATAAAAAAAAATAACGTAAAGTATTCGTGGATAACTGGTCTTAAAAACACTTGCTCTATTTCGAGCACTCCGGCTGCGCCGTCGTGCTCGAAAAATCGCGCGTGTTTTAAAGCCCTTTTTATCCACTTATACTTTAATATACTATTAGATATACTGATAGGGAATTTTGTGTCTATATCTCGAGTGTTGGTGCCTGTCCCAATCTTTCTTGCACAAAATCAAAGAGTAACCTCTAATCTTTGACAAAATATTGTTTGTGCTACCAACTGTTCACATTTTTAGAGAGAAAATCTATATGAATGACATATTTCATATAAGAAATATATAAGCTATTTATGATAAAAAATAATTGAATTGATATATCAAATTGGCGATTTTCCATACAACCAAAGTAAAACAAGTGCCATTGGAGAGACAGAACAGCTGGCAACTTCTGCAGCACTCCCCTATTTCAAACTCGATTTGACCTTCACTTGAAAAACTTCCCCCAAACACTAGCGCCAATTGTGTTTGTTCCAAAAATACTCTATTACCACAACCATTGTCTATTTAGACAATGGTACAATATATAAACGGAGATAGATGAAGTAGTTAAAAGTTTGAACTGCATACGTCCATCAGAGGCACTACGAGTACGTTTTTGAATGTGATGTAAAAATTGGCGTTTTCAATTTCATTGAACATTTTCTCAATTTCTCAGTTTGTTGCTGAGCTTTCTAGGTGGTAATCTTTATGTGCAAATCTAAGTATTCTAGAAAAGAGGCACATGCGTATTCCCTATTCTTTGTAAATTCTAAATTGAGAGATGCAGTAATGATAGAATATCATTCAAGTATGAAGGGGCCGAATATGAAAAACACCCTTCGAATTTCATGGTATTATCCTGAGGAATATTGGAAGAATTGATCCTGAAACTCAGTAAGTGAAGATCAGATCTAATAATGACCAAATTATCTTTAGACAATGACCAAACTATTGAGGTATTTAGTTTTTTGTTGACCACTGATCGAGTGGTTTAGGCTCTAGAATGTAGATGTCGACCATTCCGAGATTTTGCTCTATAAAATGAGACTCTTGGGCAAAACGATCCCGTTGTACTGAAGTAAGCTTTGATCATTTTGTGTGAGAAAATGAATGAACGTACTGGTGCAGACTAATCTAGGATTGAGTGAGTCTATAGACAGACGACGGGCTCTTGGGATATCTTGAAGAAGAATACAGTCCCTTTCCAAAATGTTCCTGTATCGTGTGTGGCCAAAAAAAAAGTGAAACAGAGAACCCTCGAAGAGAGTTCAGAAAAATAAAAAAGAGTTAAGAACAGAAAAAAGAGAAATTATTCAACATGCCGAAGATTATTCATACAGTATGGAAAAAGAGTGACAATATGTATATCTAGGTGATAAGGACACATTTTCATACCATCTTGTTGGTTTTATATCTAATAAAAAAACTGTTTCTGTTAGTTTCATTTTCAATTCGAACATTCACAAATAATGTGTAATATTCCTTTAAAATAATTCATTACAATAACTCCCGATGACTTCACTAAGCTGCCCAAAAACTTCGGAAAATATTTTTTTTGCAAGCAAATTAGAACATACTTTATCTCCTTCAAAGTGAGTTTTCGCAAATGATATTGTCTTAAGATTTAAATACACCACTTCACTAGAGTCTTGAAATGAATAACACTACACAAAAAACTGGAAAATAATACGAAATGTAAATATTTTAAGAAAAACTCCAAACACAAGTTTATAACCTCTGAGAAAACAAACAATGTACGTATGTCGGGTTTGAACTTTCACCACATCTAATTTTGAAATCCAATTAGCCCATATTCACGGGTTATACACGTATAAAATGTCCGAAAAACATGGCGGAAATTGAGGCATGCGCACAAAATATTTTCGAGAATGAAAAGGCCTATTGTATTGTGGGAGATGTTGGCAGAACTGGCAAGTGGCAGATCAGGTATCAGGTGGTACCACTGTTAAGTTTCGCAGCCGCAGTGTAGATTGTACTGGGGGGATAGTGATTTTAGGTGTTTATTTAGATAATAACATCAAATGAAAATGTTTATTGATTTTAAAAGCTTGTGATACCAAAATAGAGTTGTTATGTTTATTTTCCAAAGGTTTATTTAGTGTTGAAACATCATTTCAACACGACTACAGTTACTTTTCAGTAAAGATTTCGGCAAAATGGCAGATGAAATAAGCAATCAGTCCAATCAAGGTATTTGTTTTTATTTGTACTTCATTTATTTCCATTAATTTTCGTTCATAATCATTCTAGAAAATTTCTCATGGTATTTTGAATTGATGTTGAGATGAACTTAAAAAAATCAATTAACCCCTATGTAATATCCATTTTTATGGCATAACTCAAGTGTTTATGAATAATTTGAAATCTTATGGAATGTTCATTTTATTGTTTCCAGCACCACGAAGACCGATCATCAAAGGCATGGAATTATCACAAGCATGTAACTCGAATGCTTTTCCTTTTCGTCCACTATCAAGTGCAGATAAAGTGGGCCCAGCATCGGCCACCAATCGCCCTAAAATGAGCTTACCTACTGTCACCAAAACAAAAGAGCCCCCACTTGTTTTTCGGTAAGATATGGATTCTCTTTATAATGAAATGAAAATAGTCCTTTTGTTGGCAAGCTCAAATTTCTACAGATTTATGAAATTAAAGCTTCTGAGCAACAGCAACAGAAAATAAAGAAATAATTCAGTGTTGCATACATTTTCTCCCATTTTAGCATAAACAATTCAATATTTGAAGACTAGATGCTGTGGTGTCACACAATAAAAAATTGCACAAGTAACCCCTTCACCACACTTATTCACTTCACACCTTCATATGCGCATTTCGATAACTAAGTTATCATCACCAGAAGGTAAACTACACTAATTGGGTTTTTATATACTTATTACTGTTCCTCAAATCGTTAATGGGATCTTGATGGTTCTATGGGGATTAAAGTAACCCAGGTGGAATACATCGGCCCTTCTTCTTCATTAAGTACATTTTTATTATGGTTTTTGTGAATAACTATGCTCTCCAGACCATCAATTTTTTTTTTTTCGACTGACTGTTGTTACTTGATGGAAATCCATAGTAATTTTAAATCATAACACACACGCTTAGATTTCCACTGAATTTTATTAAATTCACAACATGTTTAGCTAGTACAGTAGCTTCTTCAGGTGAATGTACATTCACAATAATCTAATTTTCGACTGTCGTTGACCATTTTCAAATTATGAATATTAATTTTATGCCAGATTCGATCATATGGTCCGCTACACTTGACTTATTCTAGGTAGCATGGGCTACATGTTCGTGGAACCTTTTAGAAATTGAAAATTTTTTCTGCTTGTAATACACTCCCACAATTTTGGCAGCTAATTTCATAAATTCCCGACTTTTCTAGCATGTCAGTTTTGTCCTTTGGGTTTCCTAATAACGGTTGCAAGTTATTGCTATTGCTATAAACTGCTTGCAGATTTACATCTCGGAGTATAGTGTTGAGACCTCTTGTGACTTTGGGATTGAGACGGATTCTCATGAATCTTTTGCTTTCCATAATTTTTTTCAGAATGGAAAGTTTACGGTTCTGTGTATTAGAAAATTGAAACTAGCTATTTTGTGTTGAATGTGAGGTTTTGAATCGGCTCGGATGAACCTGTTCATGTTATTGGGCTTTCTGTAAGATGTCTATTTCCAAATGCTCTTTATTTCTGATGACAAGAGTGTCAAGCAAAGGTAATTGTCCATCAACTTAAATTTCTTCCGTGAAGTTAATTCGTTCAAACACTGAGTTCATGGAAGTTAGGAAGACGTCTATGTTTTGACTTTTCAGGTCGAAAATCTAAAAAAAAAACACATACCAAAGCCAACTTTATGAAAAATATTGATTTTGAAGTTTCAGATTCGTTTCGAATTTACTCATAACAAAGTTTGCCATGACTTGAATTTTTGAAATTAACATCTTTATGCATGGGGCAAAACTATTTAATTTTCCAAGGTAAATTCTACAGAACGAAAACGCCTTTTTATGAGTATATTCGAAAAAAATTTGAAACTTCAAAGTCAATATTCTCCAAAAATTTTTCTTTGGTATGTAGATGATGTGTTGTGAATTTTTGACACAAAGAGTCAAAACATAGACGTTTTCCTAACCTCCATAAACTCAGTGTTCGAAGGAATTAACTTCACGGTAGAAATGGAAGTTGATGGACCTTTCCTTGACACTCTGATCATCAGAAATAAAGTGCGTTTGGAATTTGACATCTACAGAAAGCTCAACAACACCAACAGGTTCATCTCAGCCGATTGAACACAAAATGGCTAGTTTCAATTTTCTAATACACAGAGCCGTAAACTTCCCATTGAATTGAATGCTGATCATTTTCAAAACGAAATCAAAAAGATCAAGGAAATAGCAATAATCAATGGATAACTAGACATTATTGATAATCTCTTGTGAAAGAAGCGTTTCACACGATTAGTGAATGAAACCACCACTCTGAGAAAAATGACAGAAAGCAAAAGATTCATGAGAATCCCTTTCAATCCAAAACTCAAAGCAGTTTATAGCAATAGAAATAACTTGCAAACGTTATTAGAAAAGCCGAAGGACATATCTGACATGCTAGATAAGTCGGGAATCTGTCAAAATTGTGACAAAGTCTATTACGGTCAGACAAAACGTTCAATTTCTAAAAGGTTCCACGAACATGTAGCCCATGCTACCTACCAAGTGTAGCGGACCATATGATCGAATCTAGTCACAAAATTAATATTCGTAATTTTGAAATGATCAAACCGGTCAACAACAGTAGAAAATTAGATTGCCTGGCTAGTATAAATTGGTTAACATAATAAACCTGTATTTTGAAAGTGGAACTTTTCCAGCTTGTCTAAAAACCATAATACCAGTGCACAAAGGGGGAGCTGAAAATGAACCTGGCAACAACCGTCCTATCTCTCTTAGACCAACCCTCTCAAAAATATTAGAAAAGATGGTCAAGAAAAGAACAATGGCATTCTTGATAAAACATAATATATTATAAAAACGACAGTTTGGGTTTCAGCCCAACAAAAACTATGCTAATCCTGCTGGAAACTATATATTAATAGGGGAGAAACAACTGCAGGTACTCTGTGATCTATCCAAGGCGTTTGACTGTGTTAATCACGGGCTCCTGCTAAGTTATCTCTTTCACTACGGATTTCGGGGAATCTCTCGAAATTAGATCGAATCCTATCTAGCCGATCGTAAGCAAATGGTCAGAATTTGACTCATACTCAGGGAGCTCTCCAGTATCAACAGAAGCCCCTCAAGGATCTGTTCTAGGGCCCATTCGGTTCCTACTCTTTATAAATGATATAACACAAATAAAAATTAATTGCAGCATAACAATATTTGCAGATGATACAACACTTTGTTGGAGCAACAAAGACCCAAAAGAACTGCAATTGTCTTTAAATCGCGACCTGGCACAAATCAATTACTGGTGCACCAGCAACTCCCTGAACCTAAACACCAGTAATCAACTCCAGTGAGCAGTCCCGTTACCAGTTTCAAGTCTTTCTTGTCCAACTCGAGAAGCTGTTTAGCTTTCCTTGGCGATGGGATCAGAAACCTTTTCGCTTGTCTTTGTCCTGATTCCAATGGTTTTTAATTTGGTCAGTGTCCCAGCGCTGAAGCTCTTCTTTAATGTGGGATTTGGAGAGACCACAGAAGGGTACTGGGCCAGAAAATTGTGTGTTTGCGCCTTCTTTGGCAAGATTTTCTGCTTCTTCATTGTCTTTGATTCCCTTGTGACCTGGCACCCACATCAGGGGGTAACCTGATGGTTCATAGCCAGTTGTCTTAGGGAGAGTTTGCAATCCCAAGTCAGTCTAGACCTACAAGTATGTGACTTTAGAGCTTTTAATGTTGCTTGGCTATCTGAAAGAATATAGATCATTGTCCCCCTGGAGCCTCTATAGCATGGATTTCTGCTTGAAAAATTGTTGATGCTTTGCCCAAGGATTTTGAGAGCCTAAAACTAGGATCCGTTACTCCCACTCCAGCCCTTTCATCCATCTTGGAACCATCAGTGTACCATACTGATGCATTCCTTTCTAGTGGAGGCCCGTTCGTTGTGAATATATGGTGGTTGTTTATAACCACTTCATAGTTCACTTCCAAGTCGTGCCTAGCTGGCATGATATCTGATGGCTTGTACCTGGATTCTAGGGGAATATTTTCCAGAATCTTCAGATGTCCAATCAGATTTTAAGTTTGATGCCTGGTGCAGTCTCAAGGAACTCTCTGCTGCTTCATTCATTACACACAAGTGCAGTGGCGGAAGGTTCAGCATTACCTATAATGCTGCTGTGGGGCACGTGAACATTGCCCCTGTGATTCCCAGATAGGCTAACTGCAGCTTGATTTGTGCCGAGTACTGTAGGATTTTTGGCCACCATACTAATGATGCATAGGTGACTATTGGATTGATGATTATTTGGTATGACCAATATATCATTTTTTGCGTCAAACTTCATGCCTTACCAAATACTCTGCGGCAAGTCCAGGTTGCCGATGTAGCCTTGGAAAGAATGAGATTGATGTGACTGTTCCATGTTAGTCTTTGGTCGATTATAACGACCAGGTATTTGACTTCCTTGGAAAAAGTTAGCTGAGTTCCATTCAGGGTTGGGGCTTTCAGTTCGTACTTTCGCCTCTTTGTGAATGGAACCAGCACTGTTTTGCTAGGATTTACATTAAGCCCTCCTTTGCGCACTAGCTTCTGATTATATTTAGGGCTGTCTGCATGCGATTGGAATTACTCCTGTTTGCGCGTAACCACCACTATCAGATTATCCACAGTCAGTGACCACAGCAAAGGCGATAGGACCCCACCTTGGGGGCAACCTTTTTCTGCTGTCATTCGGACCGTTTCCTCCCCAAGTGAAGCCACAATGATTCTGTTTTTTAGCATTGCATGTATCCATCTGATCAATGAAGTGTTTATATTCCTTTCTTCATCCTTTTTATCATAATATTTAAATTGTAGTGTGCTCTGTGTGCACTTGTACTCATTCTTATATTTAATTTTTTACTCTGTAATTTTGTATTGTTTCTATACTCCAACTTCTTGACATGTCTTATACCACTTGTGGTCTTCAGATGAATAAACTTGAATTGAAAATTGAATTGAAAATTGAAAAAAATCTAATGATGGAGACATGTGAGGTGTTATCGAAGGCACTCTCTATATCTATGACATAGAGCCATTTCTTTGGCCAGGTATTTCAATGCTTTCAACTAAGCATTAATAATAATCATTTATTGCCCAACAGGTTACACCCCATTACAGGACATAATTAAATTTACATATTTAATATTTCAAATTTGTATTTGCATTGTAGAGCATTCATTGTTGATTGTGAAGCAGTCTGTCCAAGAGGATTTCACTTCTTATATATCAGTCTATAATTTTCTCCATTGTTTTCAGGAGAAAGGAGGTGAGACTGATGGGGCGATAAGACTTTGGTTCGTCTGCCAGATGTCTCCCAGTCTTTGGTTTAAACACCATTGCAGCCTCTCTCCAGGCTTTTGGTATGTGACCGAAAATGAAACTGGCCTTGAACAGCCTTTTCAAGAAGGGCTCTATTATTTCAAGGCCATTTTGTAGTAAGGTGGGGAATATTTCGTCCTTTCCGGCTTATTTAAAAAGTTTGAAGCTTTTAACGGCCCATTTGATCTTTTGGTTGGTGAAGATTTTCCCCGCTAGGCTCCTGCTGGATCTATCGGGGTTTGTGACAATCCCTTCCAGCTAAGCACTTTGCAGTTCATCTTCAACAACCTTGGACCCAGGAAAGTGTGTATGGATGAGAACACTTAAGCTTTCTGCATATCCACCGTGCGGCTTTTTGATCAGACCGATACTGTTGGTATGTGCTTTAGATAGAACTTTCTGGAGACGTTGGGCTGGGGCTAATTCTGTTATCTCCTCACACATTTGCCAGCATATTCTTCTTTTGGATTTTCTGAGTTCTTTGTTGTACTCAGAAAGAGCTGCTTTGTAGTCTTCCCAGTGTCCCAGATTTTTAGCTCTGTTAAAGAATTTCCCAACTTTTTTCCTAAGTTTGGCTAACTCTTTATTCCACCAAGGCACGTCTCTGTTGACTGCCTTTTGTTTTTCTGGGCAGCTGATTTCATGTGCTTTTATTATAGCATTTTGAAGGGGCTTGGAGGCTGTATCAAGTTCCTCAGCTGAATCGATGGATATATGCTGGTCCGCCAACTGCCTCTCAAGATGCTTTTTATAAGCATCCCAGTATCCTATATCGCTCGAAGCGTGTTTCTGATGACTCCAAGTCGAATCTTATTTATTGTTATAAATATTTATAGATTTTTGGACACTCCTGTTTACCCTAGGAAAATTTTAACGAGCTGTTGTATGTATTTTATCCTAAACACATACTTTTCTAGTACAATCACTTGACTGAAAATGAAAATAGCTTCCACAACATACGGTGATTTAATAAATTATTAATAACACTTTCTACTACATTCATACTTTTTTTTTAATCATGTGTGTCAGATATCCTTTTGTTCTCTATGTATATTATAATTACTTTCTCTATAAGAATATACATAGTGTACTCACTACTATTTTTTATTTGTTAGTTACTTAATACCACCTAATTTTATATTGTGCTTTGTATTTTTTATTTGTTTTTCAGTGATTCAATACCACCAATTTTATATGGTACTCTTTCTGAAGTGTTGTTATATTATTTTTTACACTAATGTAATTTTAACCTAAAGACTTTGTCAAGGAGAAATAATTTTCTTTGAACAATAAAGTAATTGATTGATTGATTGATAGTTATCCATTGATAGTTATCCACAAAAACCATAATAAAAATGTAAGTACTTATTGATGATAAAAGGCCGATGTATTCCACCTTGTCTACTTTAATCCACATTCAACCATCAAGATCCCATTAGCGATTTGAGGAACAGTAATAAATATAAAATAACCCGATTAGAAACACCAGATATATATTTTGTAATAACATGTAACAATTTATTTAGCGTAGTTTACTTACTGATGATGATAACTTAGTTATCGAAATGCGCATATGGGTGTGGAGTGAATAAGTGTGCTAAAGGGTTACTTGTGCAATTTTCAATTCAATATTTCTCACGCAAAATTAATTCAAAGATTTTGTATTCATTTCCATTCTGTTAACATACAGCATCTAATTTTATGATTTCATTGAATAAACTAACTACTTTTTCATAGATACATTCATGTGATTAACTGGACAACAATTTAATCTAATTTAATGTATCATTCTTGGATATTTTTTTAATAAGTTTTTTCAAAAAGTGATCATTTGGTAGGTTCAGTTCAACAGCTGAATTTTTTAGGAATTGCATAATGGAGTTCAAGATCCAAATAATATTCAATGTACTGTGAAATTCGAGGTTGTCATTTTAAACTATCTGTTTGATTTCTTCATTATTTTTTGTTTGATATCCACAGTCCCCATTCAGCACAAAGATCCAAATCAAGGTAAAATTCGAAGTGTTCAGACGTTGTTTTGATTCTGCATGTTTTTTTTTCTAACAGTGTGATTAATAGAACCTTTAAAAGTCAATCTTTATAATGAGAATGGTTTTTGTTTTGTAGATTTGAATCAATGTAATTATTGTGAAAAAAAGAAAAGGAACTTGAGTGCATGGTATTCATGTGAATGGCACTCTCTAGTGAAAATGGTCTGTCTCAAAAATATATTGTCATTAAAAAATCACCCATTAACCACCAACTACAAAATATGCCTGTCAAATGCTGAACGTGTTTAGTCTCACAACCATAGTGTACATACCTTGTACACACATTCACATTAATGAATAGTTAGTGAGTGAAATTGTATGATCTTTGATAACAAGTTGGAAACACCGTTGCTCAGTTAGTCCTGAAGTGAGAAAAATTACATAAAAAACTTTGAAATTAATTTACTTAACTTTAATTTTGTAACATAACACCTTCATCCACTCGCGTCTTCAATTCAGAGCATTCACCGCTACCCATTATTTTAGCTACTCGCTAGATTGCATCTGAATGAAAGTTGTTCAGATATAGATTTCTCAAAAACGATAAAATCTAGAATCATTGCTATAGTTTTTCTGTAAACTTTGGGTGATATATCAGAAACCCTGAACTTTTTGTAATTTTAGTTTTTGGAGTTTCTGAGATAAAGGGGAAAATATTTGCGTTATATTTGTGGATTGGGCCAGCTTTCTATGTCAGACAGACATACGATCACTTGAGGGATCTTATATGTTTTCATTTTCATGAGTGAAACTATAAAATATTGAATTTTTAATTGTCAAAGCTTAATATTGCACTAATATATTGATCCCACAAATGTCTGATTGCATTGATCATGATCTTCCTGGTTGTTTGGAAGAGCAGCACCACCTGAAATCCGCCATGCTAAATAATCACAATATCGCGCTGCACTAACTTCGTATGAATCACACAAATAACATCAATACATAAACTTCCTCGTATGTCGCGTGCGACCCGCTTATTTAGTCAAAACATAATTCTAGAATTTTAGAGAATGTTATTTCCAGAACCATCTGGTTTTTGAAAACATCACGTGCGAGATGAATAGGGGCGTACTCTACTAATTTTGTAACAATATCTAATGGATTATTAAAATTATTTTAGACATTTCAAGAATAAACTTAAACTCTGGCATTAGCTCACTATCGTGTATATACACACACATATAGGGTGATCCACAACAACATACAGAAAATGAGCCATTACGTTGTCTGATCCAAAAGTAGTAGAAAAAATAGAAATAAAAAAATATTACCTTTGCTTCAACTAATGTGACGTTAAAGAATGGGGTTTGGCAGCAAAGCTGGTAGAGTTAGAAATGACTTATTGTATATATGTAATGTAAAAAATATATAATAAATGACCCGGATTGCTTTACAATTTTGCACACTATCTGCATGGAACACGATTACAACATTTTATTTTCCGCATGTTGGTGCAAATCAACCTGTATATAATAATATAATTGAAATAAATCGTATACAAATTATTCAATTATTTTGTAAGAAAAAAATATTTCAATTCTGAAGGGGTAATTTAATTCTTGAAATCCATAAAACTGTACCACTAAGATGTCTAAAAACCATGGTGCTTGCACTTATACCTGTAAAAGTTTGGGATCAACTTGGCGACACATGGCCTACTTGATAATAGAGGTTACTAGCGTTTCAGATGGCGCCAATTTCGTTTCAGTTTTGAGTCAGTAAACTGTAACAACCGGGTATATTCATTTCTTCAGCTTTCTTTTTGAGGCGAACTGTTTGCGGTTTCTAATTTTAGCTTTGCTATTGGTTGAAAAGAGACATCTGTCAAACTTCACCAATAGCCAAGCTAGAATTAGAAGCCCCCGAACATTGCACAAAAAAGTACCGTGCTGTTGTTTTTCGTATTTTGTACCATTTGAATTAGAGGTTAACTGAATTTTATTTCCGAAGATTTTGACAAACGGAGAATTGAAAATTAAATTGTCATTAAATTGCAGAAAAAATAAAATAAAATACATACAATATGATGAACTAGGAAAATAAGATTATTAGGCAATTCTACAAAAAGTATCTTTACACACTACACTACCGGAAAATAAACAATTCCTCAAATGAACTGCTAAGTAAGATTTCAAATCAAAGGGAAGGAAAACGCTTAGACACCGACAAAACACCAAAAATAATTTTATATAAGATGCTGCAGATGTCAAAAATTAAATTTTTACATTAAGCAAGGATATAAACAAACATTTTTGGACGGCACCATCTACCTCAGACTACCACAGAGAGAAGATCTGTTGAAGTAATAGGTGTTGTCCCCTCGAAAATCTAAACAATATCGAATCAGTTCAAGCACCAGGGTTTTTAGACATCTTATTCGCTAGTTGAAAGGCATATCTAAATTTGTTCGAACTGGATCAAAATTCAATTGTAATTGATATGAAATGGACCATAACTGATAGCATATCAGAAAAGTACTATTTTGTCATTGACATATTGAATTGAAAGCCAGAACGGAAATTCTCTGATGAAGCCAACTGAGTTGACAAAATACACGTAGATAAATTGATTTGAAATTTTAATGTATAGAGTGAAGCTGTGTGTCTTACATTAATAATAAATTCTCTTTGTGCATTGTTGTGTTTATTTAACAATATTTAATGATTTGGTTTTTTATAAAGGAACCCAAACTGAATTTGGCTGAAACCTTTTCTAATGTGTTCTTTGTGTGGAAAATAAAAAGCAAACTAATTGAAACAGTTACTGTTTAAATCAAAATAAAAAACCCATGTATATTCCATTTGTGATTGTGTGATGATTTCGGCATAAAAAATATTGGGGCACCAACCCAATCCTACCATTAATATTGCTGCTAGAGAACTTCTAGAGTTGAACACTTTTAGTATTTAGTATACCATGAGACGGAAATAATAGTCAGTGACTCATCTTAGCTCGATCGCCGTCGATAAATATCAGTACAATTGCTAACCTTGACCACGAACTTTCGTTAAAATAGAGGCTGCTTCAAATGATCCGTAAGATCTATTGCACGGGCCGAAATAAATTTGGCACCGGTGCGCTGTGTCTGCATTTAAAACAAGCGGCATATCGCATTTGAAACAAGCGGGATATCGGGATACAATAGATTTTTATTGTAAAATATTATATTATTTTGCCGTTCTTATTGTGTTGTTTCTGAACTAGTGACTGACATCACTGACTATTTTTTCCGACTCATGGTATAATTACTTTCCACTTTCCCTGCACATTGTATGAGTGTAATCAATCAGGATAGATAGTAGCTTGTAGATGCCTTTTCATTTGACCTGTATTCAAATTAATTCAATTTTGCACAGTATTAAGTGAAATATATTAATGGTTGAAAAGTAAAAGGATGTTTTCCATTCATATCTTGATCTCAATACGATTTGATATAAGATAAAAAAGATTCATGAAACATGTATTTGAATGCTTAATTTTTATATTTCATGTCGATTTCAATTAAGCCTCTGTTCGTAAAGGCCTCTCTATGCGGAGTTATCATGTTAAATTGTCAACAGCAAGTAAGAATAAAATAAATAATTAGGTTTGAATTCGATTAGAAATATGTTAGATGATTTGAACTATACATATTGGACATGAACTGTGGTAGATATTATATCGGGCCACTTTGTGATGATTTCTACATCTACGGATTATACCTGGTGTAAATTGTTACAAATGAAGAATAAAATGGTGTACTTTTGGTTTTACAGCTTTTCTTTTGAAAGGAAACTCAAGCTATATATTTGAAAGTCGCATTTGATGTTTCTCTCAGATTTATTTTTTTTTTGTAGAAATTTTTAGTATTTCATTTTACGACTGAATTATTCTTTGCTAAGATCAAAATGTACATAAAATTTATCATAAACATAATGCAGAAGTTAATAATTGATTTAAAAAATAAATGTGTCATACTTTTATGTTGAATGTTGCTTATATACAGAGATGCGTGCAAGCTCCATAACTTTTTTTCTATCCAAGCTATTGCCTTGATTTTTTTTTAAACAATAGGTCTGACAATGAGACAAATTCTAAAAATATTTCTATTTATATACAGGATGTCCCAATTTTTTTGAAAATGGCAATAACTAGACTTATAGCGTTTTAGGGGTCTACTCTGTGAAGTTTGTGAGATTTGTTACAATATAAGAAATTTTGATGGTTTTTTCGAAATAAAAGGAATCGAGCAGGCAGCTGTCATAAAAAATCTGATTTTAGAGATATACAAAAAAAAATGTAAAAGATTATTGCTCATATGTGATATGATTTCTTTTTCCCAATTTAAAAAAAAAAATCTAATTGCATTTTGCATACCATATGGGAAATTATATAGCTTTTTTAGATACACAATACATTATCTTAAATGTATGTAAGAAATGTTTGGATTCATTATTTCCTGCTCATGGAAATAATAAATCCAAACTCATGTGATACTTATGTGATATTAGTTGTTATATGTATCGTTCAAAATGGATGTATATTATTATTATAATTCATTTGAATAGTTTAATTTGATTAAATTATGCTACTTAGTTAGCAAAAAGTATTTTTTCCATTTTTGTGACTGAAATGTGACATAATTCAACTTAAATTAGTTAGAGAAGTTGTACTTTTAATCACCAGTGATTAAAAATCTTTTTTCCACAAGTGATTAAAAGTGTTATAGTATTTCTAATCCCAATTGGACCGACATAAAAAGTTTCGAGAAGGAATTCTCTTCCACACGACAGAACTTTTTTATGATTGTACCAGGAACGCTTTGAAAGTAAAAACACTGGTAGTGTATAAATTTCCCATTTGCCGGGCAGTGCATATGAACACTCCTCGTAGTGCTCTTATTTTTATTGCCGTTCCAATTAGGATTAGTATAACTATACCTAGGTTACCAATAAACAACCATCATACACATTGCTCATAGCGCAGCAACGGAGTCGAATTATTTGTATGTGGTTTCCAAATTAAATGCAACGTAAGCGCAGAATTTTATTTTTGCGAAAATGGAAAAAATCAGATTTAAAACACGTGAGTAAAACGCATTTAATTACTCGCCTGGTTTGGGGTTTACCAAACTTTATAAATAAGAAAAGCTATCATTCAATTCGGTCATGATACGTAGTACAAGTTCTTCTACGCTTTCTATCTGACACAAGATTCCATTATTAAAATGATTGTTTTTTTCGAATATCTCAGAAATCAATTGCTCTAATTGGAGTTTTTAGATATATTATTGGGTTTCAATATTTTTAACCTTGCCTTCATCACATAATTGTGTAATCTTACTGGAGCATCCTCTACACTCAAAGTTTTTCCAGTTAGAACATTTAGCTAAATATATAATTTTCATTATATCTTCACAAAAAAACTCTAAAAATCTCTTGCTTTAATTACAAATTGAAAAAACGTTGAAATTTCTAAATAGAAAAATTTTATTTGGAAAATGAGTTGTCAGGAAAGGTACAGTGCACACTCTTAAAAAATCTATGCAACCTTCCATTCAATTGAACTTTTTCATTTTCTATGTGAGGCAAACAGAAAAGTTTTCGAAATATTTTGGGTTTCTTCATAACACCCTTTACTAACCTGCTTTGACAATTTTTACCACATAGTTTGTGTCATCCCCATCATTATAATAATTTCGATGGTTAAAGTTTCTAAACTAAGGATGAAAAAAATATAAAACCATTGATATTTTTGTAAAATTGATGATAATCAACACTATGAAACGTGTAAAATAAAAACACTCAACATCCTTTTCCTTGTTGAAATATTGGATGAGTCGACTTGGGTTATTTCAGCTCTTTCCAGTCAAATTTATTATTAAAATATACCTAATTACACCAAATTTGGGGAAAATCCACCTGAGCGAGTTTATTTTATGATGTAGATATTTGTTGATTAAAATTTTTCTCCTATTAAGTCATCTCATTATGGCAGCTGTTATGAAGTTTATAGTTTTTTCAACAGCTTTCTTAGTTGTCTTACTAACCCTCAGAAATTCTTGAGGCCTTTAATTTTTTTTCCGACATTGGGAATTGAACTGATGTGGGATACACTGATGTTCAGACACTTCTACCACTTACCTCCATATAATACAATCTCTAAGATTCGACAATGATATATTCCGTTTACAAGTAGTTTACAAGTATTTTTTAAATTTCTGTAGAAGTAATAATATTTCAGAAAATTGTTTTCTGGGGCTTGTGTATTATTCAGGTATTAATTTTGATCATACCAATGAACTCAGTAGATTTGATTCAAATAAACCTAAATAGTGACTTTAGGCCTTTGAGGAAAGATCAAACAAGTATGTTAAAAAAAGCTGTATATTTTCCATCTAGAAAAGTAAAATCAAAAATATTCCAACCAATCAACAACTTAACAAATATTATATCTTTAACACTATATATTTGCCACATTAAGAAAAATAAATATTTGATAGAAAATATTTCTTACAGAAAATTTCATCAATATTATCTTTGAAAAAAATTTTTTTTTTCTCAAAAATAAGCAAACTACGCATTTGCTTTGTAGGTGAGTGGTGAAAAATTTCAAGATTTCTTGACGGCAGCCCAAGGAACTTCCTATGAAAAAAAATTGTCAGTATTTCTTACTCCAAAATTCAAGGCTCATGTCGTAAATGAAATGATCTCAATTAACATTCTTATCTCATTTGATCTAGTTATCAGTTTTTGTTGTGCAAAATATACAGTTTTGTATCAACACAGGCCTTATTCAATACAGATATAAGAGTCGAGTCATTTGGTGATAAAATAAGATTTCAAGATATTATTCCTTCCAATCATTATCAGAGAAATATTTTGTTACTAGCTGACCTGACAGACGTTGTCCTGTCCAAATTTCTATATTCCCTAAACATTTTTTCCTGAAAACTCTCGTCCGCGTAGAATTTCTTTTTTCCTATGTTTTTTTTTGTGTTCCATCTTGGTTATGCCTTTGACTATGCCTGCTTCCCTTTATCCTGTTTTCCCTTTATCCTGTTTTCCCTTTATCCTGTTTTCCCTTTATCCTGTTTTCCCTTTATCTCGTTTTTCCGTTATCCCGTTTTCCTGTTAATCCATTATCCCGTTATCCCATTTTCCAGTTTCCCGTTTTTTCGTTATCCATTTTAAATAAATAAATAAAATAAAATGTTTATTAATCCTTTCAGCCATCGATAACCATAGATAGGATAAGTCAATGTTACAATTTACAGTTAAATAAGACATAATAGAACAGTGTTGACAGGTTTCAGTGACGAACAAATTAATTACAGTATTACAATGATGACCGATATAACATGTGGAATTCTTCAATATTATTACAAGACTGAAAAATAGGATTTGAATTCCTCAGTCGTATAGAAACATTCACTGACTAGGAGTTCCTTAAGTCTAGACTTAAAAACAGCCGGGGATCCCTCGTTTTTTTATTGCATTCGGTAGACAGTTAAAAAAATGGCAGCCTGCATTGATGGGAGATTTTTTATAATGGGATTGTTTGGACTTTTTTAGTTTGAGATTATTTTTATTTCTGGTATTATGTGAGTGCGAATCACTGTTGATGGGGAATGAATGTTTGTTATTGAACATATATGTTAAGAGTTTCATCAAATATATTACCATGTTACCATGAGGATACGTTTTTTTTAAGGAATAAGTCTGCATGATTGTCTACTACTAATATTGAAGATGAGCCTTATGCGTTTTTGTGCAAAAAACTCTTTATATCAGATGCTTGACCCCAGACTATAATGTTGTATGCGAAATGCATAGTAAATCTGTAGTAATGAATCTGTTCGGGATATTTTTTAATGTTGCTAAAATGTAAGAGCTTTTGTTGAGTTTTTTACATACCATTTGTGTTTGTTCTTCCCAAGTTAAGTTGCAGTCTATGAGCGTTCCTAAGAATTTAGATGAAGTGGAGGTGCTAACAATATTGGTATTGATTTCGAAGATGAAATTGGAAGGTGGTATTTTATGTTTTGTGTAGAATTCTATTATTATTGTTTTACTATGAACTATGATTTATTATAAGAGTATTTTGCATGCAGTAATCCGTGAAGTCTTTTAAAACCGAGTCTGTTTTTTGCTGTAATTTATGGCTTGGGATCAGATACCACAATAGAGGTGTCGTCAGCATACATGAATACATCTATCATTTTTTATGTTAGGAGGCAAGTCATTGACATAGGTTAGGAAAATCAAAGAACCTAGAACACTCCCGGTTTTGCCAATTCGCTCGATAATTTTCCTGTTTTCAAGAAAGGACATTATCCAATCATTTACTGGGCCACGTAGACCTAGGTTGTAGATTTTTTCGCAGACAAAATTACGACTGACCGTGTTGAATGCTCGTATTAAGTCGAACGATATAACGATTATATGCTCATTTTTATCCATTAAGTCGTTAATGTGTTGAACGAGGTTTGTTATGGCTGTTTCGGTAGATAGACCTGGGCGGAAGCCATATTGGCAGTCAGTAAGTACATCGTGCTTAGTAAAGAAGCCTGTGATTCTCTTGCAAATGATTTTTTCAATTATTTTGGAAAAAATGCTCGGTAGGGCAATTGGGCGGTAGTTCTCAATGTTGCTCGCATCTCCCTTTTTGAAAATGGGAATGATGGCAGCCGATTTCAGAACTCTTGGAAAAGTGCATAAGTTCACTGATAGATTTATAATGTTAGCAAGGTATTGTGATATTTTACAGGCACAATTTTTTTGTATGTGAACGGGATTTCGTTTAATCTAGGGGAGTTTTTATTAGGTAAGATAGCGATAACTTCCTCAACTTCCTCTTTAGTGGTCGGTGTGAATACAAAAGAATTTCTTAAGCTGTTGGAGGTAGTGCACGATTTAGATATGTTATTTCCGAAATGTTCAGATAATTTATTTTCAATAACGATGGATAGATAGTTGCCAAATAAATCAGTTATAATGTTCAGATCCGTGGTTAAATGATGATGAATGAGAGATTTTCAGATCCTTCTGCTTTTTGGATTTCCCCGTTAAATTGTTTGAAATAGTCCAGATTGCTTTTGATTTATTACTAGAGTTTTTTATTTTATTACTGTAGAATTCACGTTTTTATTTTTTGATGTTTTTGTCAACGTGTTTTTAAAATTTCTTGTATTGATCTCATTGTCATCAGTCCTCTTTATCCACCAATCCAATTGTTTCAAGTTATCCAAGTCGCTTTTCAATTTGTCTGTTAAGATTATCTTATGCGAGAAGTTTATATTTTTAGCCTTCTTTCTTTTTTTAGAGAAGGCTAGGTAGAAGCACCATAAAAAATCTCTTAGGAAGATTTCAAAGGTCTCATTTACATTGCTACCGTTAATGGATGGCATATTACACATTGTCCTTTCTAAATAAAAACAGAATTCGCTTACAGAAGCGTCATCGAATCTTCGGTAGGTATAGTAGGGGTTTTCTTGTTTAGTTTCATTCTCGGCTTGAGGAGTTATATCAGTTATTTGAGCGTGGTGGTTAGATAGACCTGGGTCAAAGTTGATAACACTGGTTAGGTCAGGGTGACTAGTGACAACGACATCAATACATGAAAAACTAGTTTTGTTATTCATCGTGAAGATTCTAGTATAATTATCAATCATAGATGACATTCTAAAAGAGCTGAAAATATCAGTTAGGATTCTCGAATCTATTTTTCCTCCTTTCATATCAATGTTCACATCTCCACAGAATATTAAATAAGTGAAAGAGCTGAAGGCCTTCGTTAGTAGCTGGGATAGCTGATCATAGAAAATTTGTAGATCACCGCTTGGTGGCCTATATATATTTATGACGCAACATGTTTTATTGATAGATATTGCAGAGCGTTCGAGTATATTTTCAATGGAATAATTATTTAGGAATCCTATTGCTTTTGAATGCGAAACCTGATAATTTCTTACAAATATAATGGAGCCTCCATGTATTTATTTATTTATTTGGTATAAACGGGAAACCCCTATAGTTACAAGAAGTTGTACAAATTAGAATATGAAAAGTACTTAAAATACTTGAAACTAAAAAAAATAATTATATAAAAAATACATACAAAAATCTAAAGAGAAAATACATAATTAATTGCAGAACTCTTGAAAGCCTCCAACGAGTCAGTGAAAAAATTCCCTTAATATTCTTGACTTTGGACTATTAAATCCATAATTAGTAAGATGTGAGTTCTCTACAAAAACAGTTATCCCTTGTTACTCTTTCTTTGACTCTCAGATTAACTGAGGAGGGAAGTGCTGGGCAATTTAATTGGCCTGACAGTAATTTGAATAGAAATATTAGATCAGCTTGAGTCCGCCTGTTTTCCAGTGTGGTTAGGTGTAGTATGGAACGAATATCAGTGTAGTTATGATGATGGTTCATTTGAAAGCCCATTTTATAGGCAACAGTACGCACAAATTTATTTTGGATCCTTTCCAGTGATATTTTGTAAACTGAATAGGAGAAACACCACACAATGGATGCATATTCCAAGTGTGACCCTATTAATGAACAATACAAAAATTTTATCGTGTTTACTGAAAAGTCTTTACTGATTCTGCCTACAAAACCTAGAAGTTTCAGTGATTTAAAGGTAATTTTGTTAATATGGGTGGAAAATTACCGTTTTTTTGTCAAATACAACACCAAGATCTTTGACTTTGTCCACTTGGTTCAAAGGCAAGGAGTTTATGCAGTATTCGTATGTGATCGGTGTTTGAGAACAATTGAAATGCCTAACTAGACATTTGTCGAGATTTAGTTCTAAGCAATTTCTTCTACACCAATCAGTTAAATGGTTTACATCATCTTGAAGTTTCAAACAATCAACATACGTAATCACACGGTATAGCTTGATATCATCAGCAAATAACAAACCCTCAGAGTTAATAATTTATGTAATGAGGTCGTCAATAAAAATATTGAAGATTAATGGTCCACAGTGACTACCCTGGGGAACACCAGAGCAGGCTTCAATTGTGTGATATGTAATTATTAATTCTCACCCATTGAGTTCTATTTGTAAGAAAACTGCTAATCCAACCCAAAACACTACCCCCAAAACCAAAAGATTCTAATTTTTGAACTAATACTTCATGATTGACTCTGACTTTGAAAAATCTGTATAAATTGAGTGAACTTGACAATGTTTCTCAAATGCGTTCAATATGTCATTTTGATGGGTCAGCAAATTTTTGTCTGTCGACTTGCCTTTGAAAAAACCATGTTGTTGATTGGTCAGAGCATTGAGACAGTGCCAAGAAAGCTGTTTGGTTATAATACAATAAAATATTTTAGGAATAACAGATGGTAAACTGATGCTCCTGTAGTTCTTCACGCTGCTCCTATCACCTGATTTGTGGATAGGTCTTATGAAACTGTTTTTCCAGAACATGGGAAATTCAGCATTTTTGAGAGATAAATTGAATAATAAAAAAAGTGGAGAGTACACACACATTTTTTTCAATAAAAATGTATGTGATTTTTCCTATAAACACTACTTACAATGGTATAATTGTTTATATGGATACTGTTGATTTGTTCACTTTTTATCATCCAGCGTTCACAAAAACATAAACATGTTGGGTTATACTGGTTTGCTAGTGGTTTTCCAGTTATCCCATTTTTCCGTTATCGCTTTTTCCCGTTATTCCGTTTTCCTATTATCCTGTTATCCCATTTTTAGTTATCCAGTTTTTCCTTCATTATCCCATTTTCCCGAAAAAAATTATCCAAATCGGTCCAGCCGTTCTCAAGTTATGAGTTTTCCAATACAATGGGACATTCATTTTTATTATATATTCCTGAAAATTTTTCAAGGACAAGGATATTTCCAAAAATACTTTCTTTCCCTAAAAACCTTATTCTAAGTATTACGAACATTCAAAAACCAATTAGCCAAATCTGTTATTTTTATACAATAAAAAAAAGTGTTATCCTGACCTGGATTCGCTCCTGTGACCTTCTGCTTACTAGGCGACACTCTAACCACTGAGCCATTTCATCGTTGGTAATAAATGACTCGATAGTCTTTTTCTTCGCCAAATTTTTTATAAACTCAAATTTTCCAATTTCCGGCAACTTTCCTGATTTTTTTCCGTATCAACCATTCTCGGGCTATTACAAACATTTAAAAAAATAGCCAAATCAGTCCAGCCGTTCTCACGTTTTGCGTTTACAAAAAATCGAGATTAATTTTTATTATATAGATTAAATATTCCTTGTTTCATATTTTGGATTCTTGGTCCTCAACTTCTACAGGTGTGACCGAAAAGTGCTATTTTAAAAAGTTGTATAGTATACTATTTTTTTTAATAAAAAGTAAAAACAATATTAATATTTTTACTTCTGTACTTCTCTTTATAATTTTTTAACGTGTAACACGTGATAAAAATAGGATAGTCATTGAAACAGGTATTTCCGATCATTCAGGGCAAGTGTTGCTATGTGACCTGAACAAAACCAAATCAACAACAAAAGTTAAGAGACGTTATTATAATTCCAAATCAAGAAGTGAATTTTGCACAAAACCAAGGTCCGAGAACTGGACAAATGTATACAGCGCGAAAGATATAAATGAAGCTTTCTCAAATTTCAGTAAAATCTTCAATTTTCACTTTGTTCTGCACTTTCCGAAAACTTGTAAACACCAGAAACCTATTGAAAACAAGATTTTTAATTCACCTGAAATTACACGAATGAAAAACCAACTTGTTTTTTATCAATCAGTTTCTAAAATCGATCCAGAATATGATCCGCGTATAAGGAGCTGAAAAGAAATTATTATAATCTCTTGGAATCAGCAAAAAAAGTCTATTACAGAAATACATTGTTGAGTCAGATGATAAATCAAAAACGATGTGGCAAATTATTAAGGAAGTGACAGGTACTGCTCAATCTAAACAATTTGAATATGATAATCCACTCGAGGTAGCAAAATAGCTTCAATGAATACTTCACATACTCCGCTCCTCATCTCTTGTCAAAACAGAAAGACATCGGTAAGGTAAATTGTTTTGAAAGGTCTAGCCTTTCACAGTCATACTCTGTTCCTGAATCCAGTCACAGAATATGAATTACTCTCAATAATAAACAATATGAAGAACAAGAGAAGCACTGGTATTGATGAAGTACCCATTCACATATTGAAAAGCTGTGCCCAAGAGATTGTTTGTATTTTGACCTTCCTTATCAATAAATAATTTGAGGAAGGAGTTTTTCCAGATGAATTGAAGATAGCAATAGTGAAACCACTTCACAAAAATGGAAATAAGTCAGACATATCTAACTTCAGGCCAATCAGTCTACTGACATGTATATCAAAATAGCAATAACTAATCAATTAGTGAATTTCTTTTCAAATTAAAAAAATATCTAAGAACCAGCATGGCTATCTGAGAAATAAGTCTATTGAAACTGCTTTGATTTACTTTAGTAACGAAGTCCTAGAAGCAATGGACAATGGAGATCTATCCTGTGGAATCTTCATGGATGTATCTAAGGCCTTTGATTGTATAGATCATTATATTTTATTGCTGAAACTTTATAAATATGGAATTCGTGGAAACTCTTACGACTGGTTCAATTCATATCTGGAAAACAGAAAGCAAATAGTATAACTCAATCAAAAAGATAATACTGCTTACTGCTTTGAGTCTATGGGAGTCCCACAGGGTAGTATGCTTGTGGTCCAATATTGTTTATTATATTTATCAATGATACAATAAGGTTATAGCAGACATAAACACTGCTCACATGATTAACTATGCTGATGATACTAACCTTTTAATAACAGGTGCAAACTTACCAGATATCATAAAAAATGGTGGCAAAATAATAGAACAATCCAAAGATTTTTTTCTAGAGAATAAGTTGGTTTTGAATAGTGAAAAAACAGATTGTATCATGTTTAAAATCAATAGCAGTATAGAAACACCACAAAATATAACTATGGACAGTCAAAAAATTATCTGTAATACGTCAGTGAAGTTTCTAGGATTCACATTGATGACACTTTGAGTTGGACTAGTCAGATAGACTATCTTTGCAATAGACTATCCTCCGTAACATACGCCATGAGAGTTCTTAAAAAAAAAATGATCTTGAAGCACTAGTAGCAGAATATTATGCAAATTTTTACTCCGCATAAGGCTAGGAATAATCATATGGGGCTCAAGTAATATGATGAACAGAGTTTTCCCATATAAAAAAAATATTATCAGGATACTTTTCAATATAAATACAAGAGATTCCTGCAGATGAATTTTTAACTGACTGTCTCAGCAATCTATATCTTCGAATTAATAAAATTCATTATCAATAACCCTGAACTTTTTGAAATACATTGCAAAACACATATTTATGAGACAAGACAAAAAAAAAGACCTCATAGCACCATATATAGCGCAATGAATAATAACCTCCCACAAGATATAAAAGATATTGTGGTGGCTAGCAGATTTCTGAAATCTGTCAGAGAATTTTCATGTAACCTAGAGCCCTATAATACCGAGGAATATTTTCTGTCCTGTAGAAATTTATTAATCTAATTTTATACAAAATCGTGATGTGTAAAGTATTTATCGAAAAATTATTTTTTATAAGATGTGAATGTCCCATATTTTAAATTGTTTTAATCGGTTTGAAACCGGAATCTATTCATTTGAACGTTTTATAACTTTTTTTAATTTATATGTAAACCCATTCATTTTTTACTACAAGTTTTTTGACGTATTTCTCAGACAAAATATTCTGCCTCTTAGAATGACTCTGTTGAAATAAACATATCTATTTATCTATCATATATCAACTTTTTTATGTGTATGCCATTCAACTTTGGGTTTCTATAATGTATAACATTATGCCAAAAACACTTTAAGATATTTAATATTTGAATATATTTTTTTTATTGTAGCCCCATTACATTGATTTAATACAATTTATATTTTTAATAATCTTCACTATTTTTTGAAAATAGTTTTTTTAATTTTGCCAATCATCATCTACTTTTTAGGGAGAACAAACTCAAAACCTGCCCTCCAATGACGTCAGTTGGAAAACTTCAAATAGATGGCTGTAGTTACGACTTCACTTCTGAAGATTTGCAAGATTTGGGAGAGATTGGCAGAGGTGGATTTGGCACCGTCAACAAAATGATTCATAGAGCGACAAATACAGTTGTTGCTGTTAAGAGAATCAGATCGACTGTCGATGAAAAGGAACAGAAACAGCTGCTGATGGACTTGGATGTCATCATGAAGAGTAACGAAAACAAATACATTGTACAATTTTATGGGGCGTTGTTCAAAGAGGTATTTTACAATAATTGATTTTTTGGCGCAATATTGAACACAATCCACTCTTATTAGTGTGTACCCAGCAGTTTTTGGTGCCATATAGGCCATATAAAAGTAGTCTATGCATTAAAACAAGTTTTTCACATATTCGTAATCTGAAATTTACTACTTTCTGTTTAATCAGAAGTGAAAACTGCTTTTTTGTTAGTGAAAGTGAAAATGCTCTGAATTTTTCTGCTGAAAATGTTGAATAAGTCCTTGATGATCATAATATGTAACTTAACAGATACATTATTGGTTATATTTGCTGAAATAACATGTGTAAGACCCAATGACATATACCATTTTAGTAAAATATAGAGCATATCAGTGATGTTCAATATCTAGAACTCTTCCTCTCAATATAGAGTCATTTTGTCTATTGTGGTTTATATCTTTGGATATACCATCAGATGTTTTTAAAGAAAATGTTGATATCTACAAAAAAACAAATAGGTCATTTTTCCTAGAAAAGGCGTTTTCAGAGTTATTTGCAAAAATCCCCAAAAACCACCGGAAGGCATGCCAGTGACAAAATGTTAACTCTCCAAATAAAAAAATCTTTCAAATCTTTGTACTGTCTGGACAAATATTAGAAATGTGTGAAGCAAAGGGATCTGAACACTCATATTCACTGAAGATAAATTTCAATTTATACATGACTTGTTTTATTCATACCAACTTTTAATCTTCATTATATTTATTATGTGGATTATTTTACTCAGTGCGAATTTACACGATCCAATAAATTGAACGATAAAATTGATCAATATGGGTTATATTTACACCTGACAATTTATTGGTCAATTTTGGCAATAGTTTTTACTCAGGAATACCAACATACTGACAAGAAATTGTTCAAGTATAGGAAAAGTCCCGAATATTATTCAATAGCTTATTGAATTGACTCTGATCCATTCTTAAATATCGTTTGAATTGATTAGGATCTGCACTCAGGAATTTTTCGTGAACTAATGTCAAGTTTCCTTTCCCTCTTTTCTCAATCCAAGCTCTAATCCACCATCTTCTACATCTCTGTCTTTTATATTCAGCAATGCACCTTGCTGCGAATGTAATGCAACCTAAATTATGTTTTTTTTTCGCACAATCATTTTTCTCGCGGTTAGGGTAGGGTATGTAAAATTGCGTAAATAATAACATAACCTGAAAATCTCTGTTCTAGCAGGCATCCAATTCATGGCCGAAAGTGACTGCAAATTGTCACTAAAAATTGTTGAAAAATTAGAACCGATTCTAAACTCATCAATTTATTGGTCAAGTTCAAATTGACGACAATTTTCTGTTTACACCTATCAATAAAATTCAAGGTCACAAAATTGACCAATTTATTGGATCGTGTAAATTTGCACTTATACTTTTCTAGATTTCTACTGCATATTTCATTCCTAATCCATTTTCATAAATAACTTTGTAGTAAATCTTCTAATTTATATTGAAAATTTGATACCTCTATTATACTCAATCGACTGCAGTTATTTTAAAATGTTACCATGGCAACAACAAAAAATTCGGATGTTTTTCATTTGATAGGGTATTCCAGACCGAATTTAACTGGAAATTTATAACAGTTGAGAATTTTGACATTAATAACATAACCACACAAACCTCAGTTTTGTACGTAAGCTATGTTTCATTGGGTCTATTCTTGTTTTGAAAAGATTGTCCTTGGTTCTCGTTGCTTTAATGTCAGATTAGGCTATTATAAATTTTTAAACACATTGAATTCAATGGGTTCACGTCGACTGAACAATTAACCTCAAATCACATAATTGTTCGAAAAAAAATTCAAATGAGCATGGCCATTTCATTCAAAAAGTCAGGTTAATCCTTCAATATTATTTATTATTTTCTTAGCTAATATCACATGTGCTTAAATTATATTGGTCACAAAAATTTGTAGAAAATTATACTTTCCTTGTCTTGATATTTGTGACTGCAAAAAAAATCCGAATATTATTTGAGCACTTGTGATTTTATAAGGGAAAAATAATTAATTACTGAATTAATCTATTTTTTATTTAATTCATTGATTTTTTTATTTGTTGAATTTTTCAGGGTGACTGCTGGATATGCATGGAGTTAATGGACACGTGTTTAGATAAGTTCTACAAATTTATCTACGAAAGGCTCAAAACGAGAATTCCCGAACCAGTCCTAGGGAAAATAGCTCTAGCTACAGTCAATGCCTTGAACTATTTGAAGGAGGAACTCAAAATAATACACAGGGATGTGAAACCAAGCAATATTCTCTTAGATAAAGGAGGGAACATAAAACTCTGTGATTTTGGTATTTCAGGACAACTTGTAGATTCAATCGCTAGGACAAAAGATGCTGGTTGCAGACCTTATATGGCGGTGAGTACCTACCTATTTAGGAACAAATGTGAACTCGGAAATAATTCAGTCACATTACAATAACAAAATTGCAAAATTTGAATAAACTTTCTATAATTGCAAGTAAATTCCAATATCTAACCTATTCCCGAACTAATGTCATGATAACATTAAAATCCTCGTTAAAATCTGTGTTATCAAGAAATAAATCAAAGAGAAACATGAAATAACTGATGGATGGACCAACATTTCAAATGGGAAAATCGCATGATTATCCATCAAAGAATCAGTTTTATGATTACCGATACCTTTTTCAAGTTATTTCCTTTTTCTCGAAAGTTGTGTAATATAATTTAGATTTATTTCACCTGGTGAAAAGTACAAAATAACTCAGTAAATATGCATTCAAACAAAAAACCTTTTCTAAACTAAAGTTTTTTTTTTATTAATTTATTTTATGCTTTTTTGTTGATGCATCGTCATTATGAGGCCTTTTTCCTGCAAGTTCTGAGCTATCCTGGAGCTGCCATCCTGGAGCTGCCATCTTATTTATGAATTCTGACAAAAAATCAATAATCTTCGACTACATTCATAATCTCCGACCCCAAAAACCCCGACATACCAATTTTGAATAGAAATGGTCCATTATCACAAAACTTGTCCATCATCTTGGAGCCGCCATCTTGAATTTATGAATTTTGACAAATTCATAATCTCTGACCCCGAAAACCTCCACATACCAATTTTGAATAGAATAAGACCATAATCACAGATCGTCTGCCATCTTGGAGCCGTCATTTTGATTTTATAATCATCGATCCCAAAAACTCTCATATACCAATTTTGAGTCGAATCGGACCATAAACACAAAATCTCTGCCATCTTAGAGCCTCCATTTTGTTTTTTTCTCTAAAAAAATTTCATAATGCATTGTCACGGGAACTATGACCACCTACCAAATTTCACGTTACACGGGCAACTAGAAGTGGGTCAAATTTAACTTGCAAGATTTGATTACAGACACCGGGACAGGTGAAACTAAATAAAAGCTTGTAATAAATGATATAGAAAAGTTATCTGAATTAATTATCTGGTGTCAGGTGTGAATTCTTAGAGAAAATAAGTCAAAATTAACCTGGAACAAGAAACAATTTGAAAAAAACAAATACAAGAATTACGTCACAGAAAGAGTTAAAAACGAAAATAAAGACCTGAGGCAGATTTCGGCAAAACTTAAAATTGATGAAGTTTTTAGAAGAGAGACAAAAAAGAATAATAATAAAAATGGATCCAGATATGAATTTGTATTCTATTGTTAGAAATGACAGAAAACAAAATACGAAAACTCCTGGATGTATGAGATGCGGAAACAAACAAGGACATCTGAAATTCAGATGCCCAGCTAATTGAGTTGAATGCCATAAATGTCGTGTTATTTGTACATTTTGCTTTATACTGTCGAATGAACAAATTATCCCAAATCAAAGAAGAATCATCTTCCCGAAGTTCTGATGAATCAGATGAATATCAGACTTGGGAGAAATCAGAAATATCAGTTCTGTTTCAATTTACAAACCATTTTGTAATGTCTGGGAAACAAAAACAAAATTGGTTGGACCAGGGAGAGAACACTGTAATAAACTCAAGATTTTAGGTCATTTTAACACTCTGGTGCAATAAAAAGAAAAAACGGCAAATTTAAAATATTTTGTAGTTGAAAAAAAAAATTATTAGGTCGCCCAGTTACAAACGATCCAGAAAATAGAAAATTGTAACAGAATAGACTTCAAGTAAAATATTGAAAATTCGTTTCCTGTAATATTCGATACAGGTCTTGGTAAAATGAAAGGTTTCAAATATTCAATCAAACTTTCTAAAAATTACCTTTCATAACTATACTAAATTATTTATCATTGACCACTATCCAATTTTTGTGTATTCTTGGAAACACTATCAATTTGTTATTGCTTCTCATTCTATGTTATTTCACATTGTCCAACTTTATTTTTGTTTTAAATGCAAAACCAAATGTACTTTGAATTACATCCATTTAATTCTAACCCCTGTTCAAATGCACATTACAAGTGTTAATTCACTTAAGAGCGCAATAGTGCTAATTTTGTTAATATACCTTATCAGATATTGAAAAGTGATAGAGGTAGTTTCTGATTTAATTGCCTAATGCGACTTAATCAATTGAGTTTATCATCTAGAATCAAACCTAGTAGATTTACTTTGTGTGTTCTTCTTAAATAGATATATTGTCCTTATTAACTTTTGTGATTTTTGGGGGTCAATGCAGTAAAAAGATTATAAATAATATTGGTCCTAACACAGAACCCCGAGGAACTTCAAGTGTCACATGCCTGAAGTTTTTGCCTATATAGTATTGAAGAAATCAATTATTAATGAAAATATACCAATTGCTAACATACCATAATAAAGACATCAATACTACAACAGCCAGCAGAATCTACCAACTCATCTGCGGACCAATGAACGAATATTGGCACATTGTTTTTCTCAACTGCAAACCAACATCCAGAAGAAAATTGCAAGTTGCGGAAACATCTGCACTGAGGACTATTACTAAAATTCGTCACCCAAATAATCCACCACACAACCCGCCAAATATCCTCCTATATGAGATCACCAATGTTATGCTGATTGAAGATTTTGCCTGAAGCCCAAAAACATAGGGGTTTTCGGTAGATTTACTCTCGGAAGAGACCCACAAAGTCAACAGATACATCGGTACTCCCAGGCTACTACCTGGGAGATAATTCAACAGGAACACGATTAAATATCTTCGTTCACTTTTTTTTTAAACAAACCAAATTTCACAATATTTTTCATTTTCTCCTCAAACTTATATGTCAATATTAAAAAATAGGCAGAAGGCTCCCGTCGATAGCCTATTGAATTGAATTTGTTTCGGTTCAATAAAGTTCCTTTTATTATTATTATACCAAACTGTTTTCAACAATGGTACCTTCAATCCTTCCCGGCAACAGTGTTGCCAATTCATAAAAAGGAAACTTCTGAATATATTTATGTCATAGTAACTCATGGTGGATTTCAATAATTTTTTCACTAATAGTAATGTTCGGCACTGTTAGGTGATCCATATCTAACTCTATACGGAACACTCATTTTGCGAGGCTTAACTCGCACTTGACAGCTTTTTTTGCCAAGCATAATAGTTGAAATATTTATTTTTTAGCCTGAAAGAATAGATCCTCAAACTGCAAAAGGGTACGATGTTAGGAGCGATGTTTGGTCACTGGGTATAACACTGATGGAAGTCGCCACAGGCCATTTCCCATATCAGAAGTGGTCAAGTGTTTTTGATCAGCTACATGAAGTTGTGAATGGAGATGCACCCAGGCTCTCAACCAATCACAATGCCAATACGTTTACTGCTGAATTTGTAAATTTTGTGAATACATGGTAAGTGGTTTCATTCAAACAACTCAACATATTGAAAATATTCATTAATATAATGTAAATGTTTTCATTACAATTACATTATTGTCTTTGATTGCTTCTGTGGAACTTGAATGTTTTACGAATATATGTGTAACTGAGGCTACTTCCTGACAGGTCAGTGCAGCATCGGTATGGAATTGATATGGTGAGCTTTCGGATTCAGCTTGTCAGTCCGGCTATTAGTAGACAAAATGCAATGGGGGAATCAACATATTCTATTTCCATCACTAACTTAACTGCGCTAGGCATAATTAGAACACAACTTTCTTATTGTACAGAAATGCCATCTGCTGTACTTTGAAACATGTGCATAGGCTGCCAGGCTGAAAACATGCTGTCTCGGTACTGCATCACGCAGGCCCGTGTGCAAGTGACTATCAAATATATAATGTCGATATTGGCTCGGCATACCGTTTTTGAAATGACCTCTTTGTCATTCTGTACATTTGCTGAAATTTTAGAGTTCAGAGTCAATTATTGTGTTGTGCTGCTACATACAACCTTCAGTTTGTTTCATTCATGATATGGATGATTCCAAAATCGTTGACTTTCCTGAAACCTTAAATATATGTCAAACCATATCTTCTTCACTGGATGACATCTTCTATGATGGTGTTACTAGATCACTGACTGAGTACGAACTGAAATACCGAAAGCATGCAGAGCCGTTAGAGAGTGTAATGACGTACAGCATTGTTACAACGTACAAGGTGACCCAGGGGTGCATGCAAGCTCCATAACTTTTTTTCTATCGAAGCAATCGACTTGATTTTTTTTCAAACTATAGGTCCGGCAATGAGGCACAATCTAAAAATATTTCTATTTATATACAACTAAATTTGCCTGCAAAAACTGAATTTGAAAATTACAAATGGCAATAACTCAACTTTTTCAAATACCAAACCCTAAATTTTATTGCATCATGGCATAGCATTTTTTTAAAGTTTTTTTCCGAAATAGGGTTTGTGGGGTCTACTTTGTTAAATATGCGAGATTTGCTGCAAAATAAAAAATGTTGAAGAGTTGAAGAGAGAGAATGTTGAAATGTTGAAGAGAGAGAATGTTGAAAAAAATGTTTCAACAAAATGCACTGCAGCACCATCGTGTTGGAACCACATGGTCCTTCTGGTGTTCAAATCCACTTCTTCTAACATTCTGGGAAGATGTTCGCGAAGAAAATGTAAATACCTTTCACCATTAAGCACATTGTGCAAAAGTAGGGTCCAATGATGTGACTTCTAGTAATTCCTCCCTAAAGATTAAGTGATCATTGCTTTTGGTGATCAACAGTCCTCAACCAGTGAGGATTTTCAATTGTATAATAATGCATATTATGTCTGTTGACTGACCCATTGTTCTTAAAGTATTATAATCCTCGTCAATCATGCCATTCATTTGAATACAAAACACAACTCTATTTGCAAAATCATTGACATACAATTCTTGATGTAGGTTCCGATGATAAGGGTGGAACTTATGTTTCAATATTATTCTGTTTACACTACTTGTGAAATATCCGATTCCGCTGCTATTTCCTTAGTGCTTAAGTGATGATTTTCCCGTATCATCAATAAAACTTGCAACTCATTAATCCGACCACCAATGATTTTCTTTTTGGTATAAGACACACGACCAGTGAGTTCAAACCAATCTCTAAAATTTTGGAAATGAAGATGCCAGTAGCGTTCTTGCCTCTGGATATTTTTGATGGTAGATTCTGCTTGCTAATAAAGGATTTCTGTCTACTTCGCCAATACAGTAGAGTAGACCAAATTCACTAAATCTTTGCGAGTGAAATTCATTATTAACAATTAGACATGTACAATTATTGAAAGTACACGGATGTGTCAAATTTTACGACAGTGGCCTATTCCATTCCTTTTTACACGCTTTATATTAGCTTCACTTGTATGTTTGTAACCGACTCCTTTGGACTTGATTTTCACCCACTTCCAGTCGTCCGAATGATTTGAAATTTGGCAGGTATACATAATTCCGGTGACAATGCATTAAGAAATTTTTGTGTGGAAAAAAAAAAACAAAATGGCGGCTCCAATATGGTGGACGAGTTTTGTGATTATGGTCCGATTCGCTTCAAAATTGGTATCTGAGGGTTTTGTGGTCGGAGATTATGATTCTTTTGTCAAAATTCAAGGTGGCGACTCCAAAATGGTGGACGAGTTTTGTGATTATGGTCCGATTCTATTCAAAATTGGTATGTGGGGGTTTTTGGAGTCGAATATTATGATTCTTTCATGAAAATTGAAAAATTCAAGATGGCGGCTCCAAAATGGTGGACGAGTTTTGTGATCATGGTCCGATTCTATTCAAAATTGGTATGTGGGGGTTTTTGGAGTCGAATATTATGATTCTTTCGTGAAAATGGAAAAATTCAAGATGGCGGCTCACTGTATATATTGAGATATCGAGATTTGACTATTAATACAGCTGTACACATTAATGATTTGGAAAATAATTACAGTTACTAATAGTAATCACGGAATTAATAGTAGATTAGAACAAATAATAGTTTAAAAAAAACATGCTTTTATAAATAAACCAAACTAAAAAGTAGAAAATAAATAATAGTTTAGAAAACTAAAAAACACGCTTTTTATAAAAAACTGAACTAAAAAATAAATAAATAATAGTTTAAAAAAACTAAAAAACACGCTTTTATAGAAAATCAAACTAAAAAAATTGAAAATAAATTTTAATAAATTTGAATTAAGAATAGTGTAAAAAAATGTGATAAATATAAATTAATAACAATGTAAATAAGAAAAAAAAATATTTAAAAAAAGCGTGGGGTGCTTAATCTGAATCTTACAAAGCACCCCACGCTTGTTTTACAATAAAAATTTTTTTTTTCTCATTTACATTATTATTAATTTATATTTATTAAATTTTTTTACACTATTCTTAATTCAAATTTATTAAAATTTATTTTCAATGTAGTTAAACTAGTAGGTGTTGACTTTTTTTTTTTTTTTTTTTTTTAAAAAGCGTTTTTTTAGTTTTTCCAAACTATTATTTATTTGGAACGAAGTTCCTTTACGCGGCTTGCGGTAGGTGTTGACTGGTAGGAATCGTCACGTAAAAAAAAAGCGTTATGCCTCCTCCATGCGATTTTCTCTCTGTCTCTTTCTATTGTATATGAGTATGTGTGACAAGCATCCATCTCTTGCTCATACGATTCCGAAGGTGTACGAAACCATCCGAACTGCTGTTCTGCTTGCGGGAACTTTAAAATGATACATGAGCGGTAACGTGTGTTTAGATGATATCCTTTTTTGGACGCCGAAGTTGGATTAATGGTTTACATTGAATATGTGGCATGTCAATTTGATATAATATAACGATAGTATTATCAGGAATAAAATTACTTTTACTTGGCGGAATTGCTTGATATTTCTACCAGTCCCCCGACCACATTCAATTTTTTTTTTAACAATCTGTAATTAATATAAGTTTTATGATTGTGATATTATTTCTACTGTTTCTCTATGAAATAAATAAATCTATCAAATACATTTGAAAAAGTCGATTTATTGCCAATTTGTCATTTTCAAATAATGCTAGTAGATGATGGAGTTTCGCTTGCATCTCAAAACATGTGCTAAAGCCTAAGGAATCGACTAGAAAAAGTTGATTAAGTTATCTTGAATGGTTCTGAAGTTATGAATTATTCTGTGGGTCTTCGCACAACACTATTTTGACACAAAATTGACATAAGTCAAAAACTATTGCAGATAAGTGTAAGCAACCCGGGTGCGTTATATCGACAATTTAATGGCGAATCCAAAAATGTAACAAAAACAAGGCTGCTTAATAAACAAAACTCAGTTGTGTATCTTATTTTGGGACATCCTGTATTAAATAGAAATATTTTTAGAATGTGCCTCATTGTTGGACTTATTGTTTGAAAAAATCAAGTCGATAGCTTGAATAGAAAAATGTGGTGCTTGCCAGCACCCCTGGATCACCCTGTATGATGGAAATGTGATATGAATGCCTGCTTGGTTATAAACACATAATTATTTTCAGCTTAATTAAACTAGAGAACCACAGACCCAAATACAAAGAGCTCCTCAAAGATCCTTTCATTTTACGGGCACAACGGGAAGAAGTGGAAGTAGCAGCTTATGTGACGGAAATAATGGACGAAATGGCAAATAATGGAATCAGCGCGTTCACTACAAACCTACAATGAGGTTGTTATTAGTTTCTACTACTCAAAGTTTTTATTAATTAATCCCTTGTTGAGAATTACGATAGACTTGGAAAAGCCTTCAATCAACATTTATCCTTTTTTTTTTTAAATTTGATATTCTTGAATTGCACGATTATTTTGATAAATCTGAATCGACTGGGGAATAGATATGTTCTACTTGAACCGCCGCCAATATTAAAGTTGAAAATAAACCGTAGAATGTTAGTAATACAGTGGAACTTCCCTGTGGTGAAATTGAGAATGCCACAAAAAATATTCAAACAGAAATTGAGTTGAATATATTTTGGATATTTAGGGCACGTAAAAAATAAAAAATCTGCATTTTTCCTTTTACCTGCCCATTAGATATGCAGATGCGTTCGACTACCATCTTTAACTGCCGTATCTTGCCCTGCGTACTTATCCGGGACACAGTAGGAGGTCACAGAATTTTTTGCAGATGTATACGGTTCTCGCCAAGAAAGGGTTAAATAGCCCCTTTTTTATTAAATACATTCCAAAATAGCATGAAGACAACATTTCATTTAAAAATCCATTAAATAGAAGTTCCACTTTATCAACAAATAAAAAACAAAAAATGTTTGTCATTTCGAATTTGGTAAATATCTAGTTCAAGGGGAAAATTTTTTACGGTTTTTGCCTCCTGAAACGAACCCGGAAGAAAAATCGGGGCCTCCTTCGAGTTACAGCACTTTTAAAAATGAAACTTACCTCATTTCAAGCACTTTTCTCGCACAAAAATCACTCAAAATGCCTCCTTTTAACCAGCATAAACAATCATCCTAAATCACTTATTTTCGGCAAACTTTGCACAAAATATCGTCGTTTTTATCGAAAAAATCCTCCTTCTTACAAAGTTGCAAATGAACAATTTTCGTTCCTTTGACACAAGACATTTAGTAACTTTGCCTCATTTTTCATGTTGGCAATAAGGGAATCACCGCCCACAACAATTGCTCACATTTGAATTCGAAAAGTTGGCAGTGATTCATTTATTACCAACATGAAAAATGAGGCAAAGTTACTAAATGTCTTGTGTCAAAAGAACAAAAATTGTTCATTTGCAACTTTGTAAGAAGGATTTTTTCGATAAAAACGACGATAATTTGTGCAAAGTTAATGCTGAAAACGAGTGATTTAGGGTGTATTTATCTGTTAAAAGGAAGTATTTTGAGTGATTTTGATGCAACGTGCTGAAAATGAGTTAGTTCATTTAAAAATGCTGTAACTCGGACTATGTAACCCATTCTTCCGATTCAAGAGCAAAAACGCAAAAAGTAGTTTCCCCATATTCAGAGTGCATGTGTGATGTAACTAGTTATTTACCTCGAATTTTAAACCTCCTTTTGACACAATTTTCTTGCAGGTAACCCTCCGATTTTGATTTAAAAAAATTTTTTGTTTTGTTTTTATCTTAATCAAATGTGGAGATTGTTGAAGACAATAGTAGGTTACTTGAAATTTTCACAGAAAGTCACAAGGAAACATTGATGAGGTATTTCATTAAATTTTAGTTTCCTATCATAAACTAGATATAGTTCTTTAGTCAACATCTCAGGTGATGTAAAATAGTGAAGAGTCCTGTTAGAAATGTTAATCGAGTAGATTTATTATTTATTGCGTCCGATAAGTCGTCTTGTCTCACATTTGAAATATATTTTCGAATTTAGCACTAGTAATTTGGGCTCTTCAAGTTGTCACTCAAAAAGGCTTATTCTAGATTCAACTGATATTTTTCATTGTCTGAAACACAAAATTCTAAAAGTCATTCGAGACCAAAGTTGCAATTCCGGAATTTTATTAATTAATTATCTTTGGAATATTGTTCTAGTCTTTCATGGTTGTTCTTCATTTAGCAATGTTTTCTGGCATTCGTTGGACTTTATTAGGAGAAAATAAACAATTTTTGCAGGTGTAATTGATTCAAATTTTGAATTGATGCATTCGATACTTGATGAAAATCCAAACAAAGACAATTCAATAAATGATTTCCATTATATTTGGTTTACAAAACCACGACACGTGTTTCGCTATAGAATACCTTCTTCAGGTAAGAAATAATACTGAAGAGTATTATCTCTACCTGAAGAAGCTATTGTATGTAGTGGTTTCGTAAACCCAGTTTAGTAAAATAAGTTTGTTTTGTTTGCTGTAATTATTAAAGTTCATATAAAAAAAAAACATGTAATTTTGAACAGTTTATTCTACATGTTTTTTTTGGGTTGAGGACCTTTCACAAACTAAATTGAGAAGAATTAATCTAGAAAATCTAACCAAGTGTAGAAGGGTGATAAGTTACCGCATTCACTAAATTAGTTTTTCTTCGTGAAGAAAAATTGCAATCTCAAATATGGAGGAACTGCTACAAAAGCAGTTCCTTAAAACATGGCAAGAGGCGCCAGGCATGAGGCAATCAAGCTCCACATAAAGGAGCCATGGAAAAAAATGTCTAAAGAGATCCTGTCACTTAACAGACGGGACATCAAGACTGTGACTGGGCTCCTAACGGGACATAATCAGCTGAACAGGCATATGGAGCTCAGCGGGATCACAGATGATCCCCTATGTAGATGGTGCCTGGAAGATGACGAGACATCGTCGCACATCCTCACTGAGTGCCCAATTCTGAACCCCGAGGACGTCAAGGAGATTCAGCTGAGGAAGTTGCTGAATTTTGTCAAAGAAATCGGCATGCCCAGCTGATTTTCTCAGAACAAGTGGGCGCACAATGGGCCCAAATAGAGAGGCCTACGTGCACAGGGTTTTTCGGAACAAGCCCACCTTGTGCGAAGAAGAAGAAAAATGGTACAATTGATAACTTAACGTATTCTGAATTTTCTAACAAAAAAAGTCTTAAGTAAATGAATGGTTAGGTTAGGTACTTTTCGAGTGGGGCAATAACTGCCTCTTCCACTGCCACCTCTCAGATCTATTGCGGCTCGATCCTAATAAAATTAGAGTTTACCTTCAAGTCCCGCGCTTCTGACGAAGTCGATGTTGCGCTTGGCGATACCTTTTTCAGGTCTTTGGGCTCTAGCTGCCCCTATCCATACGGTAGAATCTTATTCATTCCAGACCCTTGCATCTGCACAAGATGTGCTCTGCTGTTTCTTCTTCGTCTTGACAAAAGCAACACTCTGCGCTTTCTGCTAGTCCGAATCTTTGAGGATGCTTTCGCAGTCTACTGTGACCTGTTATAATCCTCAGGTTTTTCCTATTCAGTTCTAACAAGGCTGCTGTTCTTCTTTTAGAACAATTTGGTATAAATGCCATCCAGTACTCGCGTTTTTTCCGCTTGGTCCAGTCTGAAAACACTTCTTTAGTTCTGCTCTTTGATATTCCGAAGAAGGGCTCTGGTCCTATGAACTCCTTCATAGTGCTTCTTTTGCCAGGAGGTCGGCTTTTTAATTTCCTTCAAAGCCTTTATCCAGGGACCCATAGCAGAGTTATTCTTTGTCCCTGCCTAGGCTTTGAAGGGCTTTCTCGCAGTTCCATACTAATCTGGATTCTCTCCGACATGATGCCAGAGCTTTCAGTGCTGCTTAGCTATCACATGATTTTGATCGATTGATTTTTACTGTTTCTGTTCAGAATTTCTTGCAGGCAGAGTTCGTTTGCATGGACTTTTGCCTGGAATATTGTGGCGTACTGTCCCAGGTTTACACTAAGGTTTAATTCTGGTTGTACTTCATGTACTATGGTCTCAATTTCGTCTTCCCTTTTGGAGCCGTCTGTGTACCATTGTAGATTGGCCCTTGCCCGGGAAGAGAATATCATAAGGTCTATCAAAGTTGTATAGGGGGATCATTGTGTCTGGTGGCATTGCTAGAATTAGATGGGATTTTATCTCGATCTTGCGACTACTTTCTCCCCTATTACTCGTTGACCTCAACAGGTTTCTGTATACACTCACTCTTGCCTCCTTCTCTAAGCAGATGTGCAAAGGAGGACTTCCATTGCTGCTGTCGGGGTGGTGCACATTGCCCCTGTTATGATCAGACGCGCTTGCCTCTGGAGTTTGTTGAGCTTTTCACGTGCATTCTTCTGTGTCCCTTTGCTCCACCAAATGACCGCTCTGTAGGTGACCATAGGTCTTACCTCTGTGAGTTCAAGGCAGTATATTTGTTTGGACATTCATATTGGTCCCACGAGTAGCTAGGGAAAATCGGATCCCCACGGTGCAGAGCTCCGCATGCTATGGTCGCCCGGTCTCTGAAAGCCACCATTCTAGACTGACTCACCTGTCAGCTTTCGGCACCTTAGCTTAGGGGATGTTTATCGACCTCCTAGTCTAGATCCGCTGTGCTTTAACAGGGTTACCTCGTGTAGGATGCGATTTTTCATCACCCACTGGACGGTCTTGGCCGAGTGAGATGTTAACGTTTCCTTTACCCTGGGGTAGTGCAGCCTCCGGTGCTACGATCCCCCGGCCATCCGGCATCTAGTCTCCCATCTGCCGCAGTGGCGAGGATCGCAGCACGTTTGCACCACCTACCCCTTGACCCCCCCCTTGAAATGAATGGTGCTCATCTCACTGATCACGTTTCGTTTCGCAGTTCATTTTTTTTTCACAAAGAAAAACTAATTTGGTGAATGCGGTAACTTGAACTAATTTAATCTTCCTTCTGGATTTGTATAAAGCTTCTGGATTAATTAGGTTGTGGGAGGTTATCAATCAAAAAAATCACATAAAAGAATTTAATACGGTCCCTCCGGCAAATAATGACTTTCAAGCAATATCTGTCTTAGCTTCATTTTTGCATAAATCAAATACATGCTAAATTTGAAAATTTAAATACCAGAACAGTCAGAATTATGAAATTGAAGGTTGCGTCATAGTAATCCTGTTCAACACTAACAAGTTTCTCTGGAAATTTAATTTTACCCACCATTTGAAAACTCGGGGTTGAATTCAATTAATTCTAGGTAGGATATGAGTGATATTAAAAACTGCCAACACCATATCAAAGATATCAAATCAGTACGCGTTTAAAATATATTTTACGCGTTTAAAATATACTTGGAGTCAACTTATTCGTAACCACTATCCTTTCACCCCCTTACTTTTCAAAGGTATTAAAAAGAAAAAAATAATCATTTACATTTTGTAACATGGGTCTTAAGTCAAAATCTTTTAAATTTGTATTTAGGCGCCTTTGAAAAGAATGGCCGAGAAGGGGGTGCTAGTAAAGATACTAATACCCAGTATGTTGATAACCTTATGAATTATGCCATTTTTTCAATGAAAAGCTCAACTTTGAAGAAGTGTATAACACCCTATATTTATTCAGTTAATACGACCAGAATCAAGCAGAAATTTTATAATTCGCAGGGTCTTTCACAAATACATTGCTACTTCATAGCACATCCTATAAGAATCAAAATATTTTTGAATTATCACATTTATTTTTTATATAATTGACGAAATTCAGGAGTTTGCAACATGGTTTGATATTGATATAGAAATTTCATCAAGTCTTATTTCTCAAGACTGCTGACTACAATGGGTGTATGTCGGTCGAATATCTATAAAAAAACAAGTACTTCCCTGGTTAATGCCTCGACGGATGTTGGATCACATTCGATGGATAAACGTGTAAGACCGGTTTCGGGGTATTTGCCACTCATCAGTACAAGGTAGGTCAAACAGACAATGATTAATGTCTGCGATACCTGACTGAAACAATTAAATTCCATCCACTTGGTAGTATTCATAAACAAACAACTACTTCAGTTGCACTATCCATTTTGCTAATTCAATCCCAGCGGATACTACGAAGTGGATGGATTGAAGTGGTTATCCATTTCGCAACAAACATTTGCAAAGTACCTTGTAGGACTTTGCACGTTTATCCATCGGATGTGATCCAACGTCCGTCGATGGATTAGCCAGGGAAGTAGTTGTTTTTTTATGGATATTCGACCGACATACACCTATTGTATAGGTATTTGTATTCAGCAGTCTTGAGGAATCAGACGTTTTTCTTTTTTGATAAAATAGCTGGCTATTGATATGTCACAGACTTTTGTCTCTATTGCAGATATAGAAATTTGTTTCAATCCGACCATTGAAGACCAGTGTATTCAACTAATATGGAAAAACAAAAAAAACTGCAATATTACAGTTCACTTTCGTTCTAAAAGAGACTTGCATAGGCACATCGATAATTCAAAGCCTTTCAGTTATAAACTTGAAAATATAAAAAAATTGTAATGCGCCAAATTTCAAGGAATTACTTTTTGATGTGTGATTTCTAAAAAAATGTATACCTAAAATTTTACCACCTAAATTTGGAGTCAAATTTTCACATTCATGATCATTTTCATTTCTGACTGTTTTGTACCATGAAATTTTCGTTGAGATGAGGCTACATTACCGGCCTTATTCAGTTATTATTAATCTGAAAATAACACTTTTCCAACATATATAATCTAGAGTTCCTATAAGTTGACATTTGATGATATATCAAAGTTAAGACACCTATGTGTCACTGTCAAAATGTATGCCTTTTAGTTAGATTTGAACCTGACACCATGTCGTATTCTCGGGTTCTTTGGAATAATTAACTGAGAAGAACTTCTTTATAGAGAGTTTTTATTTAGTTTTCTTTGGTATATCCAAATAAGATCATCATGCTCCCGGCAGATGACAAAGTGCTGTTCTGGTTGCCGTGCTTGTCATTATCCCTTATTGTTTGTTCATGGAACACATTGAGACCGTAGAGCATAACACAACATTGAACTGAAAATGTTGAAGGCATACATTTCGATACTGATGGATGAGGGTCCTCGGTATGATTTATCGTTAAATACCAATATTCACTGTCTCTAATAGAACCAACAATTCTTCCTGAAAATTTCATTCCTAGCATAATTCCTGTTTATCTACATTTTTAGAGGGATATCCGATGAATGATTAGCATACTACTGTAATATTTTATGTTGAAGTATTTATACAAGAATGTTACTGATACATTATATATACACCAAGGAAAAAAGTCCATTTGTACATAGTAATCGTAAACCATTTTATTTTAAGTGATAATTTTAGTACATTTGTGATGTGATCTTCATGTGGGAAAATCAATGCTTTTGAATTTTATTTTGCAAAATTTACTTACCCCTAGTAGATAATTTCGGATGTGTTAACACTTTGGTACATCATGAAAATTCGGATATGTTGACGTATGCGACAAAGAATCCAATTGATGTGTTAGATAAATAAATCGATGAATAATTATCAGATGATGAGTTTTCTGTTATTTATATGCATTTTCATTAAATCGTGTTTTTGTTTATACCTCAAATTGAATAATTCAAGTAACATTGGCATATTTCTAAGAACGGTAAGAACTAGTTTGCAAAGAACAATCATCCTTCCCGTGTAACGTCAAATAATTTCAAATAAAGTGTTAATATTTTAAAGTACTCAAATATTTTATATCAATTTTACCCTGTGTTTGAAAACATTGATTTTATGGCAGTCCAATTTTATTATCGGTGCTTTGTTTTTCTTTAATTTATTTATATTTTATGTGAGTTTTTATTTATATTTATCTGGAATATTTTCCAAAATTATATATCGACTTGAAAATGTTACTGTTTGAAAAGTAATGAAGTTGCCTATTGTATCTTAATACTGTAAATATTTAAGTTTTTGTACTCAATCGTTTGGAAAATAAACAAATCTGTTTATTTCTTGTTGAGTATGGAAGAATAAAAAAGTGTAAGTATGGTTATTATTTTTATTTCATTAATATTAATTATTCTATTCCCACTCTCTCATTATAAGTTCATGTTCATAATCTTCAATGAAGGGCTTGTCGATGTTTCTGATCATATTCTCTCCACAATATAAACATTCGGACGCTAGGATATTATCAATCTCCGATTTGACTATTTCCCTGGCTGACATTCCTGAAGAGCCTGTGCTTATATTGTCCACGTTGGTTTGGTTGTTCAGAACCTTCAACTGCCTCTCCAGGTCGGACAACCTATTCTTCTTGGCAGGACCTATGGAAGAAAAAAAAAAAGCTGCAAGGCAATTTTTACTTTTTACCTTCCTACCTCCCCTTTTCATATCAAGAAGGTAAGAATATTCGAAAACATTGGAATAATATGAAAATCGCCATTGGAGTAATAGTTTCATAAAAAATGATTTTGGAAATAATCAACCATTAACCAGAAATTACCAAATTTTACATTCAATCTTACCACGTTGTCTGTTGTCTCGGTCTATATAACATACAGCTTTCATCGCCGAAAAAATAGAAATAAAAGTAAATTATTAATAAGCCCAAAGTTTTTATTTCGGATAAAAAAATATTCTACCAAATTGAAGAAAAAAAAAAACATTGAAGAAAGTTTGAGAAACAAAAAGAGACACTATTTTAAAATTCATTTTGCATCATATCTGTGTCTGTTAAATTTGGCGACAAATATGGCTTGTAAAACTAATTCGATAGAGGAGCCACCATGCATTATAGTGAATATTTATGCAAGTCTCCAACCGTGCAAATGAGTAATTATAGTCGAAACTAATTTCTACTACGAGAATTCAACTTAATATTCAATAGTAATTTGAAACTATATATTATTTGTGTATATCGAACAAATAATAACGAATTTACACCTCACACTAATATTGAAATGTTCCTGAAGAAATTGGAAGAACTGCTCTCACTGCTACCAACAAACTGCCATATAATCTTAGCGTGATCTAAATGTTAATTATGAGGATCAAAATAGTAAATCTTGTCAGGCACTTACTAATATCTTTAATATATTCAACCTAATAATGCATGTGAACTCATATACTCATATAAATAAAGAATCAAGATCAGTAATAGATTATTTTTGCACAAATATGGATCAACAAAATGTTAGTTGCACGGTGGTATCACCGAACATATCAGATCACGAGGGAATATGTTGTGAAATTTCTGTTACGGGAATTGAAAATAGCGCCGTACCCAAATATAGTAGAATATATTCTGAGCGCAATTATATTAAATTTCACCAGCTATGTCTGAACTCATCGTGGGAGAACATGAATGAATTTTACGACTTTCATCTCAAAATACAAAATCTACATAACTCTGCATTTCCTATAAAAAAATTAAAACCTAAAAAAATCAAATCCTGGTTAACTAAAGGCCTAAAAACTTCTGGTAAAAATCTAAGGTCATTATTATACATAAAAAAATATATTAGAGATGATAGATTCGAATTATTTGTTAATAAATACCCAACTTATACAACAAACTCAAAAAAATTGCAAAATCAATGTTATATGAGCAAAGAATGAACAGAGCCAGAGATAAAGGTAAGGAGAGCTGGAATATTGTCAATGAACTCAGAGGAAAGAAAAAGGGTACCAACGAATCTAAACTGGACTCGAACACTCTCAATAGTTTTTATTGCTCCATAGCAACTAAATTAACAGACAAAATTAAATCGACTAAGGATCCATTTGATTATTTAAAGAATATGAATGTAACCCAGTCCTTCTTTATGAATCCTACAGATATTAATGAATTAAAAGAAATACTATCGGAAATCAAGAACAAAAATAGCTCTGGGCTGGATGACATCCCAGCCAAGCTAGTCAACTATATCCCAGATAACGCATTAAATGTACTAGTTCACTTAATAAATGCATCGTTTGAATCAGGAATATTTCCAGAGTGTCTAAAAACAGCACTAGTCATACCTATTCACAAAGGTGGAGATACTGTTGATCCAGGAAATTTTCGCCCTATATCACTACTATCTACTTTTTCAAAAATTATAGAAAAATTAGTGAAAAAGCGGCTGATGTCTTTTCTTAGTCGCCATAATATACTAAATTCCAACCAATATGGATTTCAAGCAAAACGAGGTACACAAGATGCAATCTTCTCCTTCTTGGAAAGGATATACCATAGCTTAAATGAGGGAGACATGGCAGGAGCCGTATTCTGCGACTTCTCCAAGGCGTTCGATTGCGTGATTCATGACATCTTGTTGAAAAAGCTTCATTGTTATGGAATTAGAGGTAATACTCAGAAGTGGTTTTCTACGTACCTAGCTGACAGGCATCAAATTGTGAAGCAAGGTAACCAGTATTCAGATCGTGGAGTCATTAAAACGGGTGTACCTCAAGGCTCGGTTCTGGGACCAATACTATTCCTCTTGTTTATAAATGACATTACCCTCCTACCGATTACTGGTATATTTACACTATAGCTGATGGCCAACAATAAGCTGGTCGGACAGACACCGTGATAACCTACACTATAACATGTCTAAAGACCTCGCAGTGGTTTACAGAATGGTGTGCAGCCAATAAAGCCACATTCAATTTTAATAAAACGCACACTTTGACCTTCAAAGGGACAGCGGACATTATTGTAAATGACCATACCATTGAATCCAAACAGTGCAACAAATTCTTGGGAATACAAATTGACATAGACTAAATTGGGATGATCACGTTGTGGCCCTTGGAAAAAGAATTTCAAAGGGTGCCTATGCTGTAAGAGTTATTGTAAGTGAGCTAGGTACAGTAGCAGCTAGACCCGTGTATTTTTCACTTGTAGAATCTCACCTTGTATATGGTATACCTTTCTGGGGAGCATGTAGTCGATATCATTTCAACATGATATTTGTTTTGCAGAAGAGAGCACTCAGATATCTCTGCAGAGCAAACTACAGACAATCATGTAAACCCCTTTTTGTTAAGAATAAAATATTGACCCTTCCAGCTCTTTTTATTCTTGAAACAGTCTGCATCATATATAAATATAAAAGTTCATTCCCTACTAGAGTTCATGTCTATAACACACGACAGGATAACAACATAAGATTGCCAATTCCAACATCAACTCTTGTTAAGAATTCTTTCATTTATAATGGTTTAAAAATGTTTAACCACTTGCCAGAACCAATTAAAAGAACTGAAGCCTATTGTAGGTTCAGGAGGGCAACAAAAAAACTACTTGTAGAACAGCCATTTTATTCTGTCGAAGAGGTTTTATCTTCTTCTCTCTGAAATTTATTTTTCTTGTTGTTTTTATAGATTTATATATACATATATGTGTGTAAGTGAATACGAAATAGTATTGTGTCTTAATTAGGTTTTTAATTATAGCTTTTTATTTTTATGTCCTATTGACTGCTCTGCTGGAAAAATGTATAAATTTGAACAAAAACTATGAGGTATAATGTTTTAATTATGTTTTATTTAAGTTCTTTTGTCATGCTTTGTTACAAAATTTATATTTTTAAACAATAAAGCTATTTTTGACTTGACTTTGACTTGACTTGACAATGGCCAAAGAACTGGCCGGTGGACACTGTTGCCGATAAAGTTACGTATTCCATGAAATAGCTGTCTTGAAGTTGTCAGGCCTCATAATTACATAAAAACTTTCATTCATAAGAAACAACACGATATTACTTAAAACGAACTTTATAGCCAGAAAATAAATTCCACGGGTATGAACATAGGTTCTAAATTCAAATAAGCGACCAAAGCTGATAAGCACATGCCAGTTGAAAATATGTCGTTATCTGAAGACAATTAAATGCACTTGAGATAACTCATCACATCGATCCCATATCTAGTAAAATTAACGATGTAAACAAAATTATAAATTCCAAGATTGTTTACAGCTCCCATAATTACATTGAGCCACAAAATATCATAAAACTGTTTTTATGTATTTGTAACGACATAAAAACGCTACTAATTTATAGATTAGGACAGCCCATTAATGAAATTCGAAAGGCATACATTTTTGTTTTATATATTTTTGATGACAGAAACAAAGCCATTAATTATTGAGCCGCTGACAAGTTGAAGAAAATTATAATATCAGACATTTTTCCCCGCAACCATGCCCAACTCTCACGTGATCCGGTAACGGGTTATAAAAATGCGCGTTTTTTCGGATCAACAATCTCTCGGTGTTCAGCAGTCAAACAAGTACGTTCAGTCAAGCACGATATAGTGAAATCAAGATGAAAAGAGTACGAATATAGTTGTCAAGCAGTGAACTTAAGTAGCCCTTGATAGAAATTATATTCAATTTAATCCGAGAATCCAAGTGAATTCACCAGTAAACCAGTATTTTTTTTCAAAAATTACCTATTATTGATCAACGCTTCCAGAACGTGAATAAGTCAAGGAAAAAATTCAAATCGATAGTTCATGATCTCATAGAAAACCATATCCATACACGCTATACAGTGCGAGTAAAATTAAAATAATTTCCGCGGGATTAATCAAACTAATGTAAAAACTGAAACTAATTGTCGTTTAAAAGCCATCTTCAGTGAATAAGTGTTGACTCTGCTGATGTATCATAAGTAATATGTTTCTGTATTTATGGGTTGGCAAATTGAATCATTTATACAAATTATCATTCCGATGGGATCAGTATCAATAGAGTGGGTAAATGGTTCTTGGGCCAAGCAATCATCAAACTTATAAATTATTTATGTAGTGACAATCATTCCAATAATGTACCTTACTGTACTAATAATACTGTAGTTTCAACCATGGGAAATAAAAATATTGTTGTTTCAAATACTGAAGATGGAAATTGTGGTGCTTTAATCACTGCCAATGAGAATATTGTGACTCAACAAATAGATTTACCGAATCAAATCACTCCTAGCCAGGGCAATTCTTTTTTAGAAGTTCAAAAAGTGATAGTTTCATAGGCATGAAAAACAATATTATATTTTATGCAAATGCTGCTAGTCTTGTATGCAATTTAAATAATGTTTTAATGAATATACATTGTCATAACCCATTGTTGTTATGTATAACCGAGACTCGTATCACTGATGATATTAATCAAATGAAACAAAATAGATGGATTTGATATGTTAAATTGTAAATCTACGAGTAGACACACTGGTGGGTCAGCATTTATGTTAAGACAGGTTTGGAATACCAACAAGTAATGAACAAATCAATCTATATGAACCGTGGATGTTAGCAGCAAAGGTAAGACTGAATAGTAAAGAAACTTATACTGTTTGTACACTTTACCATTCTCCAAATTCTTCTCACTCAGAGTTTTTGTCATTTTGGAAGAAAATATTGAGATTTTAATGGAAGAAAAATCTATATTGATTATAACAGGTGATTTCAACATAGATCTAAAAGTAGACTCAGCGATATAGTAGAAAAAATAAACAGCTAATGAACCCATGTCGAATGTATCAAAGTGATGAAGTGAAGTACAAGAATTACTAAAGACTTCGTCTACACTGATTGATTATGTGTTAACAAGTGATAAAAATATTAAACACCAAATATCTGATTATCTTAAAGTTTCCGACCATTCTAATATACTTATCTGCTGATAACAAATGAGGTGAAATTGAATTTAAATACACCAACTGTCAAAGAAACTTAAATAATTTTTAATAAGCTAGAGTTTGATCTGGAGTGGGATACAAATAGTACTGATGTGAATAAACTGGCGGACTCATTCGTTAATAATGTTGTAAAAATTCTAGATGAACATGCACCTTGGAAAGAATATAGAACATTCAATAATTTCAAACTGAAAGTATGGTTTACAGACGAGATCATGGAACAAATAAAATATAGGGACCTTTTGTATAAAGTGGCTAGGGATTCGGCATTAGAGGAGGACTGGATTAACTATAAGAAAGAAAAAATACTACGAAGAACAAATTGATCAAAATAAAGGAGATGCAAAGGCAATGTGGAGGTCTCTCAAAGAGTTAATAAATGGAAAACCTCAAAACAGGCCTTCTAAAATAAATTTCGGTAATCATTGGAAAGAAAATGACGCAGATATAGCAAATTCTTTCAATTCATACTTCATAGAAAGTATATTGGAAATTGTAAGCGACATCAAACCTGTTCACAGCTCGATTATATCTTGGATGTTTTGCCTCGACACCAAATGGCGCTTACCACATTTGAAGCACTCACAATGAATGACCTCAAAATGATAATGAATAGAATGAAGAAAACGGTGGTGATAAATACGGCATCAACTTGGAAATATTAAAATTAACATTCGAAGTTGCTGGTAACCATATATTATATTTGATTAACACTTCATTGATGACAGGACAATTCCCTGAAAAATGGAAAGTAGCCACAATTGTGCCTATTGAAAAAGTGTCCAATACAACCTCTTGTTCGGAATTCCGCCCGATTAATACACTTCCTATCTATGAGAAAATATTAGAATTAGCAGTAAAGGATCAGCTACTACAATTTGTAGAAGATAATAATATACTAGTAAAGGAACAATCAGGATTCAGGCAGGCACATTCGTGTGAAACTGCATTGCATTATTTATTGTCTAAATGGAAAACTGAGATAATCAATAATAAAAAGATCATTATTGTTATATTTTTAGACTTAAAGAGAGCCTTTGAAACTGTAAATGTCTCTCTGCTTCTGAGAAAACTCGAGAAATTTGGCATTAAGGAAAATGCTGCGAAATGGTTTGAAAGCTATCTTTCTGGTAGGTCTCAAATAGTTAAATATAATAATACATTTTCTGGCAGCAACGACATACATTATGGAGTCCCTCAAGGAAGTGCTCTAGGACCAATATTATTCATTTTGTTCATCAATGACATAGTACACCATGTTCAAAATTGCAAAATAAAATTGTTTCGGATGATACTATGATCTACTCTGAAGGAGATGTAGAGGATATTCAGAGTACTATATCATTAATAAATCAAGATTTGAGAAATTTGTCCATATGGCTGAATGACAATGGTTTGAAATTAAACATAAATAAAACCAAATACATGGTAATTTCAAATAAATATAACTTGAACAAATTGAAAAATGTAACATCCAGCCACCATTTATTGATTGATAATAATGTAATTGAAGAAGCCAAACATTTCAAGTACCTGGGCTTCATGATAGATAATGAACTGAATCTTAAATCACATTGTGAGTATATTAAGAAGAAAATGGCAAGAAAAATTAATTTCCTATATAGATTGAATAATAAGGTATCATCTTTTACTAAGTTAACTATATATAAAACCATAATATCTCCTCATCTTGATTTCTGTGGAAATTCAATACCGATGAATAATGAACAAATTTACATCAATAGCTTACATGTTGGAATCCTTGAATTTATTGAATGTTCGACAGAGAGCTGCTTATAATATGCTAAAGTTTGTGTATAAACTCAAGTCAGGATGCTTACCAACCTATCTAACTGAAGAAATAACTTATCTCCAAGAAATACATAATCACAATACCAGATCACATGCTTCCAATGATTTCTATATTAATATTGCTAATGCTGCTACAAACACAGTGTTCATCAAAGGCTTACAGCTTTACAACTCATTACCAAGAGAATTGAAAGAATACTCGTCATTTAGAGAATTCAAAAGCCAGTGTGTAAAATATATAAAAGGTTTATAACCCATCATTGTAATATCTCTTCTTGTATTATTTCGATTTTATACTGCTAATTTAACTTGTTCGTGCATTGTATTTTATGTGTTCTGTACTTTATTTATGCTATTTTATTTATACATTTATACTACTATTTTATTTATACTATTTATAATTGAGAGCTGATGCTAATAAAGATTATTATTATAATGTGCATGTGTCTGTAAAGGTATCTCCATAATTTCATGTTACCAAAGTCTCCAAAAGATAATTATTTCCAGCCGTTTTTGAAAATTGATGTCGTTATTGTTTTAGTCAATCAAATTGATTTGTAGACTGATGTAAAATTAACTTCAAGTAAACCACCCTCTATTTGTTTTTTCCGAATATTGTCTCATATTATCCGTTTATAGAACGGATGAACTATTATTGTCAACTTTTATTAAATATATATGTCTGTAACATTTTTATGGGTGCATTATTATTTTTCGAATCTTTCTGAAATCTGGTACGTACTTCCTCTCGATGCTTGTTTTCTCAATCTAACAAAAAGTCTGGTTCTCCAGGTGTGTTGTGTTAATTCATAACACCCCGTATAGTCCGGACTCAACAAAGTATCATTTGGTTTGGAAATTAATCAGGAAGAAATGATTCATGAAATAGTTATTTCAAAATAACATTCTTTAAAAATAAAATCCAACGTTGTTGAATCCATTACTATGAGGTCCAACAAAGGTTAAAAAAATTAACCTAGAGATTCGTAATGAACCTTTTTTCTGAGAATAGTGTGGCAAATTCGTTACGAAAGGCAGCACTTGTGGTAGGAACAAACCTTCTCCATTTAAGATGCAGTTGAATTATTTAAAATAATTACGCAAATAAAAATTATAACCACAATGCCAACAAAACATTGTAGTTTTGCGAACTGTACTTCGGATGATTGCTATCCAGAGGAAAACGGGTTTTTCATACCATTCGTAAAACCTCACATTGATGAGGTTAGATGTAATAAATAGATCCATGTCTCGAGGAAAGTGAATTTAACAAAAAAATAAATAAATATTCATATGTTTGCTCTAATCTAAACATTTTATTGGTGGTAAGTCCAACTGAAGAAGATCCAGTTTCTGCAACGATTAGTAAGGTGGTTAGGTAAATGTTAATGGGTCGTGCTCATGCTTCCTGACTTTTCTTATGTGTTTTGCCTCCTGAACACGAGTCCAAAAGAAAAACGCGGCAGTCTCATACAGTTTCCGAGATATATTGACTTTCTCCTTCTTCAAAACGTCATTTTTTGGCACCGTTTTCGCGCACAAATATCTCTCAACAATGCCTCCTTCTTTTTACCAGCTTAAACTACAAAGACCAAATCACTCGTTTTCGCTACAACTTTGCACAAAATATAGCCGGTTTTATCGAAAAAATACCAACTTTTCACCTTTGACAGATGAAATTTAGTAAATGTGGAAAGTTAGGTTAGGTGTAAATGTTAAAGGAGCATTTTTTCGAAAACCGTAGCCGGTTTTAAATACTCCTTTAACATTTACACCTAACCTAACTTTCCACATTTACTAAATTTCAACTGTCAAAGGCGAAAAGTTAGTATTTTTTCGATAAAACCGGCTACATTTTGTGCAACGTTGTACCGAAAATTTGTGATTTGGTGTTTGTGTTTAAGCTGGTAAAAAGCAGGAGGCATTGCGAGTGATTTTTGTGCGCGAAAACGCTGCCTAAAAATTACCTTTTGAATCATATTCACTGTAATTAATTATTTTTTTTACCGGAATTTTTAAGATTTTGACGAGCAAGCCACCGTTTTAATGTTGCTACATTATTATCCTTCACATCTGCAATTTTGCTCCTGGAACGTCGTCTTCTGTCAAAAACATTTTTTGATGTTTATTTTTACATGTAATGTGAGTTAGGTAATGTTTGCTCCTACTGGACTACTAGCACTGCTAGTAGGGAATTTTTCGTACTTGAGGAAAAAAGGCTCATTATATTGGCGGGCTTGGCAACATGCCAGTTGGGTTGTCCTGTGAAGGTGAAATAAGGAAATTCTCGTTACGGATTTTACGGCAGAATATATTATGCCAGCAGCAGAAGAATCTTTATTAGATTTTGAATTTTTATATTCTTCTAGTGAATGTTTGGAAAATCTCGCATTATTAATCGAGCATATATTAGTTTTGAATCCCAGGTTCATATGTATTTTGATTGCGACTTTTGTGTTAGTTTGAATAAGTCGTTGGCAATGAACCAATTTTTATAAAATCAATGAATAATCTTTGGATGCCATAATTCACTGGTTGAATTCTTACAACAGAAGTTGCAGCTCATAATTTTGAGAGAAAAAAATCTCAATAAAACTTTGCTTGAATTATATTTGTGGCATTTTTATGGTTCATTCTGAACGACTTGAATATTTCTCTTCCTTAATATTCGTTGAGAAAGAGACGAAATTTTGTGGAGAGGAAAATGACCCTCCGTGGATAGAAGATGCTGTAGAATCAAAAATAAAAAGATATAAATGATATTTTTTATGTCCTATATGTTGTTCGCTGAATTTATTTATTTAAGGACCATATATGATATCATCAGGCACATGCCTAAATCGACATCCACAAAATGTATAAATACATATTGCGAGATAGCTTAGTATGGATTTTATCTTAAAATATAATGACAAAGAATATGCAACTAAATCCAAATTAAATGGTTTGTTTGAGTTTTTTTTAAAGGAACTAATTGAAAATATCTATATTCCTGGAATCGACAATATCTGGCTTAACTTGACCACAAAAAAATTCTCCTTCACTCTTGGATGTGTATATAGACTTCCTACATCCCTACGCCACTCTGACATGGAACTTATCGAGACTATCGATAGAATTCACTACTGATCTAACAACCTGCTGCTTTTTGGAGACTTCAACTTCTCAACCTTGAAATGGCCTCTGGATCAAATTCCAGACACCCAAGATAGCAGCTCCTTGTTCGCCTAGTTGTTGATTGATCAAAATCTCTCCCAATTAATTGATGAACCAATCAATCCCCTTCGCTTATCGATCTACTTATAACAAACGAACCTGACCTCCTATGCAACATAAAAACTGGTGCTCCAATTGGTTGCTCTGATCATGTCACAGTTACATGTAACCTCCAAGTGATAACGGATCTAGAACCCCGGAATACTATTCTGGAACACAAAAGAATAAACCGAATGATTATTTAACATTCTAAGTACAATCAACTGGGATGAACTATTTCAATGTCCAGCTATTGACTCCAAATGGGAGATCTTCTGTAACTCACTTCTCGATGCTATCAACAGTTGCTTGTACGTCACTTCAAAGAAAATCAATAGCAAAAAACCATGGATCGACGAGACATTCATCCAACGCTCACATAAAAAATGCAAACTCTGGATGAAGTATCGATTAACCAAGTCACTTGAAGATTTTGAGACCCATCGCTCCTACTCCTCCGACTTGTCTCAGGCCAAACTGAACTACGAATCCAATCTTGTCGAAAAAGGTTCTAAGGCCATTTATAAATATTGCCGAACTAAGCTTTCCTCGAAAGTCTCTATACCAATCATCCGCGATGACAATGGAACCGTATGCGAATCCAACGCTGCAACGGCAGAAATGTTCGCTAAAGTTTCGACAAATCTTTCTCGCCAGTAGAAAATGCAGCGCTGCCTCAAGTAATGTCACTAAAATGCCTTAAACCATATAAACCACTTTCCACTTGAAATAATAGAAATGTCTAAGAAATGTCAAATCAGGTGTATCACCCGGGCCAGACAATATACCTGATTTATACTGAAAAGACATGCATCTATTCTCGCAATACCGCTGAGCCACATCTTCAAATACTCCCACTGTCACTCCTATCTATAAAAAAGGCGATAAACTTGATCCTGGGAACTACAAACCAATTAGCCTGATGTCCGTATGTGCCAAAATTATGGAAAGAATAATTGTAGACAACCTTCTACCCTTTCTGCTTGGTAAGGGTGTGATCCCCCCTTCACAGCATGGTTTTATTCCTGGGAGATCTACAACAACAAACCTGATCCATTGCCTGGACAAATGGACCAGACTCCTCGTCCCCCGTTGATATAGTATATCTCGACTTTTCCAAGGCGTTTGACAAGGTTCCACAAAAAAAAACCACTGCACAAACTTGAACACTTTGGAATAAGAGGCCAGCTGCTCAAGTGGATAGGAGCATTTCTTTCTGACAGGGTTTTCAAAGTTTGTTATCTTCACAGTATTTCAAGAACCTCTCTATATCATGTTAGAAATATGAGCAGTCACCAATACCAGTAATCTGGGAGAATATCTTGATATCATCTACATATGCAGGAAAGTTACAGAACGAGGAACAAGGACCTACATCACTTTAAAAAAATTATGAAGAGTAGCGAGCCCAGGGGTAAACCATTTATAGTAACAATTTGGATTCTGTTATACAGATAGGAGGGAAGCCAGCTAAGTAGATCTCCATGTATACCGATTTCAGATAATTGAGCAATTAAGATATTGTGATCAACTTGGTCAAAGCTTTGCTGAAATCAATATACACAGAATCAACTGGACTTGATAATCGACTGCGGAGAAAAAATTAATCAAAATCACGAGAGATGTGATCAAAAAATTTAAAGAACAATCACCTCTTTGATGCCCGCTTCTTACAGAAGACTTCTACTTACATCTATTTGTGGTGGCAATACTTGGAAAAAATCATAAAAACATTTAAATAGTTCATTATTCAATTCAGCCTTTTGATTAAATGATTTGACTTCTTTTAGAAAAGAATAATTTTTTCTAATAGGTATCTCAAACTACCAATACCGACATCCACAATGACAAAGGACTCCATCATTTATAATGGTATCAGACTGTATAATCATTTGCCTATTGAAATAAAGGAAACGGAGAATTATATTTCTTTCCAAAAAAAGGTAAAAGGCTTGCTAATGGAAAAACCCTACTATGATCTGCAAGAATATATGGATGATCACTTTATTTAACCACTCAATAATAATTGTAGTTTTTTCTTTTTATATTATTTTAACTCACTTTTACCTTACAATTTTTACTATACCCTCAAGGTGATTTTATTTTATGATATATATGCGTAATATTTATATATATTTTTATCTCTTCATGATTACTGCATTTTTTTAGTAACAGTTTTGTTAAATTTTTTTTTATTAATCATTATATTTATACACTTAGTCTGTGAATGTAAATCTATAACTATATATTTCCTAGGACCATTAATCATTCTGAGGAATATTAGCTATATAGGGGAATGATATTTTAGAAATCATGTTAATATGTTTTTAATAATAGGTACATTATTGTCTTATATTAAATAGTATAGGCACATTGTAACGAACTAAGCTTTGTCCATGAGATTTAATCTTTGGACAATAAAGCAGAATCAAACCAAAAATCCTAAAAAAAATTATTTTTTATCCCTTTAAAGTAGGAATTTCAAAGTATTATTTTCTAGTGGGAGCCTACGCCAAGGTTGGTATCTTCCAGAGTTCAATGTTCATATTTTGAGAGTTTTTTCTGTACGTTTATTGACAGTCAAAACAGTTCCATACTAAATTTTGTCCATTGCAAAATTGAATAACGCTAGCAATCATTTATTTATTGATAGTTCATAATGAATTTTTTATTTTTGATTCTTCATTTATTTTGACTAGTGCTGTAACGAAGTTACTATTTTTCCGCTATATTCATCAGCCAAAAGCTCCCTGTAAGGATTTAAATTCATCTTGACAGTAATAATAGGTCTAGAAACACCATTCGTGATAAATCCGTTGATTACACCTACCCTAATAAATAGACTAAATACCTTCCGTAGATCACGCTAATACCACGGTGCGTATATATAAAGCACGCGCAAGTATTACCTGCGCCGGCCAGCGACTCTCGAGAAAACATTTTTATCGAGCCAGCTGGGCTAGAATCATCCGATAGAAGCCACAGACAGCAGTCCAGTCGAAACAAAAGCGCACGCTAAGAGCTGACGTCACGTCACGAATAATTTTACGAGCTAGGTAATTATTCTGTGAAAGTATAATTTGGATCTCAATCGACAGAGTCCACAAAACGGCGCGCGCATATAATTCGGTCGAGAGGCATTCGCAAAAGAGGGGGAAGCCGGCTGTAGTTCCGTTTCGAAAAATTTCAGATTCAGTAGCTTGCTGAGCCTAGCAGAAGCAGTCACGCGTCCGACCACTAGTATCCAGAGTGTGAGCCAAAGACCGAAGCAGTCCACGACCGTCCCGAGCCTTGCCGAAGCAGTGAGATCGGAGTTTGGGTAAATATTGTATATCAGGTGAAAAATATCGGAAATATTTGTAAGTACCACAGGTGTGATTTGCGCATGATCAAACCATAGCCGTGTTTGAGATCCGATACGAACCACCACGTACGACGAGTGATAGCCCGTGACCGTTAGACCAGTAAACCAGATCCGGTGAGTCATTTAGTTTCCTTTACAACAAGAGCAGTTTAGTAATGTGATACGTGGTCTGGCGAAATTAAAAGCACGGGGTAGACATTTCTCACGTCTCAGCTTCCTGCGCTCTGGCGTGACTTTTTAGACAGAGATAGGAAGCACGGGTAGAGGCCGCATAGAAGGAGTAGACATTTCTCACGTCTCAGCTTCCTGCGCTCCGGCGAGTCGGTTTTTCAGGGGAATAAAATATTAGTAAACACGGTTGGAGGTCGCATAGAAGGGGTAGACATTTCTCACGTCTCAGCTTCCTGCGCTCCGGCGTGTCATGAGTAGAAGTTAAAAATAATAGTGAACACGGTTGGAGGTCGCATAGAAGGGGTAGACATTTCTAACGTCTCAGCTTCCTGCGCTCCGGCGTGTCTTAATCAGGGAAGGACAGAGTGGGAGAATAAAAGCTAACAGCAGCTAGGAAGGATAGGTTAAGCCAGCCCGACGTGGAGCATTACGCACTGCTTCTGAAATTAGTCGCTTTGGCCGTCCGTAAAAGCTTACATTTGATACCCGCTGTTGCCTTGCACCCGTTTTGAGCTTGCATACTAATCCGTACGACCCCCCCCCCCCTGTTGCAATCATAGAGATTGACTGTACACCTCCATAATTTTCATATTGTGAAGTTCTCAAATAGTTCGAATACGTTGTACAAAATACTATTGTCTTAGGTGTTTTGAGTAAATTTAAAAAGATTATTGATTGAAAATAAACACACCCTTTAACAATAACTGATATTTCAAGCAGCATAAGTACCAATGTGATTCCATGGAAAAATATTGAACAAGTTGGAGCCCTGTTAAATGTAAAGTTACGGTTTTGTCTTCCGAGAAGCAGATAAAATGCAAAGGTGCTTGAGTCACATACTACTCATGCCTCCTTAGAGCTTCTAGCAAAATTCAAAAAGGTAAATCCGGTGGCAACTGAGTGAAAGGTTTGAAGATCTATTCATGATGTTTCCATCACAAATAAAATACCTAAGAACAAAATATATACTGATACCTAAGGACGGTGAAAGTTCAGCCAGCAAACAATCTGAATGGAATTTGTGCTGACATGGAAACATGTAGAAGGGTTTTATTAACAGAGTTACATTGCATATTTCACATGCATCGGTGCTATTTATCAATGTGTAGTGATTTCGAAATGATTGTATTTCTTCACGAACTTGCTCTGCGGATTTTGTTGCTTCTTCCATGTCATCCTTGATGTCTTGTATATTTTGATTATATTCCTGAAAATGTATTGAATTTATTTTCATGTCACAGTATTGTGGAACATTTGAAGAAAAGTGCTGATTTTGAAAAGAGTTAACTTGAAAAAAATCCTTTTCAGGAAACAACAATGTTTAGCGAAGCTGTTTGGGTTCATTGTAACTCCTTCCTCATAAAGCTCATCATTTCAGAAGATCAACTATGATAGTTTTCTTATTTAAAATTTAGGATTTTTTAAATTAACACAACACATATTTTTGGGGTTGTAAACTTCCACCTAGAAATGAAAAAATTACCAAGAAAAAACCTATATAAGCATAGGACAAAAGATTTAATTTATCTTTATTATTTTTTTTGTGTCTACCACGATAATTAATGGGATCATCAAATTATTTTTATCAGTAGAATTTTTTTTTAACTTGCTGTATTCTGAATTTACTTTGAAGAAAACGATATTGAAAATATGAAAAAGGAATACTTCTCTGTGAACATTGACACTTCGGGGACTATTATTATTTATTTTCTAGATAAAAGGATATATATTCATAGAGATGTCTAGAGAAATTGTTTCCCCCCAAAAAACAACTTCCAATCAATAAATCAAGATTATCATTCAGATTTGGAGAGGTTTATCTTTAATCTAGTTATTTCATTTGCTGGACAAACATTTTCTTATATTGATCAAAAATTAGATATTAGAAACGGTACAATTTTTATATAAGTTGATTATATTTCCATTTCTATTTTCATCATTAGAATTAATGTTTGTTTATTTTATTCCTCAGTGGGAACAAATCAGACATATAAATACTTAAGGTAGTTCCGCCACGAGACAGTTGAATTAAGAAATTATTTTCGACGGAATCAAAAAATTTCTTTTTTTTTGGGGGGGGGAAGGGGGGTATTGTTAAAATCGATGGGGTCAACTAGGAGAAGGAGTTTTTTTTCGCGTTCAGACCCTCAAATGGTCCCCCATCCTTCTTTAAAAAGTCCCCTGGCACAATCTAGATTTCTCTACGACCCCCCCTTTAGGCTGTGCGCTTCCCCGTGGACTATTTTGAATAACGAGAGTAGTTTTGATTATATATATCTGTCAAACTAGATGGTCAATCACTTTGATTTTTTTTCACAATATCTGTGATATCCTGCTCTAGCTCCTCCTCGTTTTCCATAAACTTCTTAATTTTAGTACTAACGGTAGAATTATTAATGTGCTGTTTGCCTATGCATGGTCCATATGTTATGTGTTAATTGAGTCAACTTCAATTATATATATCTCGAGTTCGGGATGGTGAAACTTGTTGAAATTTTATAGAGGTGTTGTTCACATGTTAAACAATACGTATGCCAAATTTTTATAATTTCCTAATTCAACTGTCTTGTGGCGGTACTACCTTAATACTAGTAATAATTCAGCATCAGAGTCAGTGCCAAAATTGAAACAAAAAACAATTTAAAAACCTGAATCAAAACTATTTGTACATACAGGTACAGTAGCGATCTAAAAAAGATTTTTTGAACTTTTTTTTGGGGGGGGAAGGGGGGTATTGTTAAAATCGATGGGGTCAACTAGGAGAAGGAGTTTTTTTTCGCGTTCAGACCCTCAAATGGCCCCCCATCCTTTTTTAAAAAGTCCCCTGGCACAATCTAGATTTCTCTACGACCCCCCCTTTAGGCTGTGCGCTTCCCCGTGGACTATTTTGAATAACAAGAGTAGTTTTGATTATATATATATATTTGTCAAACTAGATGGTCAATCACTTTGATTTTTTTTCACAATATCTGTGATATCCTGCTCTAGCTCCTCCTCGTTTTTCATAAACTTCTTAATTTTAGTACTAACGGTAGAATTATTAATGTGCTGTTTGCCTATGCATGGTCAATATGTTATGTGTTAATTGAGTCAACTTCAATTATATATATCTCGGGTTCGGGATGGTGAAACTTGTTGTGTTGTTCACATGTTAAACAATACGTATGCCAAATTTTAATAATTTCCTAATTCAACTGTCTCGTGGCGGTACTACCTTAATACTAGTAATAATTCAGCATCAGAGTCAGTGCCAAAATTGAAACAAAAACAATTTAAAAACCTGAATCAAAACTATTTGTACATACAGGTACAGTAGCGATCTAAAAAAGATTTTATTCTATCCTATCTGACATTGAAGTTGTAGCAGTTTGTATTTGTCAAAGCCCGAATGTTTAATTCAATTTGACTCTTTCCTCACTGAAAAATAGCTATAATGGTAAATTAAATTAAACATAGTCGTCCACATATTAAGCCAGAAGCTCTCATGAAAACTATCCTCAATTTCTTGATGTTATACTAAACTATAAAACAAAATAAACCATATTAAGCAGGTCTGTCACCTTGCTAATGTGACAGGGCAAGTCTTTCAGGGGGTAATTATAAAACGAAAACAAACCTCATAATAAAAAGGTTTTTCTTCAAAATATAGTGCTACCTACATACAAAACAGTCAATAACTCAGAATATTAGCCAGAAGCGTGAGAAAGTGCACTATAGCCATGATTCTGGGTTTTGCATAACAGATCTTTTTTCTTACATAAAAAACGATCAAATTAGTCCAGGGATAATACTCAAAATGGTTCAAAATATAACTTTTTTTATTGTAATTAATATCTTTGGCCTTTAAACCTCTTTTCCCTGCTAGACTGGTTCACAAGTGCCATTTTGTTCCAAACCTGGAGGTCACTACCGAAAATTATGATTTAGGGCGCATTCGATTCCAAATGGCATCTAAAAAAAATGTTTAGCTGGAAAATTGGGGCCGGCAAAAATTGCAAAAGTTATAAACCATTAAGTAAAAAACAAATATATGGTTCGGTTTTTTGAAGATATCTCAAAAACTATTTGAGATATCCGAAATTTGAAAAAAGATTCTTTAAGAGCAGGAAATTTCCAAAAAGAAAGTCCTACCTCCCGGAACTATGCCGGCAATATTTATAATTTTAATTTAGCAGCGAAAAAATGGCTGAAAACGCGCGGCTTAGCTCCCGTGCGCAACCATCCGTCAACAAAAAATTTTTACCTCTATTTTTCACATAATTATGCCTTTGTTAATTAAAAAATTTTACTTGTTATTATAAAAACCCTGATAATTGTTAAATTAAAAACCTAGATTTTTTTTTACTTCCTTGGAGCTGTTCCTCAAAGGCTTTAAAAAAGATCCCCGTTGGAAAAATCGAAATTTTTTTACTTTTTTATTAACAATCAAAGGTATAAAAAAATTAAAAACGTATATAAAACAATTAAGGAAAGTTTTTTTTTCTATTATCTCTATTAATTTGTTTTCTTATTTCTAAAAGCAATATAAAAATAAATTTTTGAAATTTTTAACTCTTATTATTTAAAAATTGTTATAAACAAATGCATTGATTATTAGATTTAAACAATTTTTTTTTTGGCAATCTAGTCATTGATAAAAATAATGATATTAAAGAAAAAATCATTTCTTAAATGAAAACATTTATTACTAAAAAACGCACTTGCTAATTAACATTATTTGTTGTTGTTAAATAAGAAAATTAAGCAACAATCATTATTTATCACGTTCTCTCATATTATGAAAAAAAAATTATTTACTTTTCATTTGTTTATTAAACAAATAATTTTTTATAAACAAATGAATTTTTGCGCTATATTTTTTTTAAATACTAAAAAAATACTGAAAACAACCACGTGTTGTTTTTTATGGAATACATTTTTATTCTATTTTATATATAATTTCGAAAGATTTTGTGCACTTTGACTTCCTTTCTGTTTTTCTTCATTGCTAATAAAATAACTTATTAACTATTGAAGATACGACAAGAACACTCCCAGTCTTTTTTAATCTACATTGATCAATGAATAATTTTTACCAAAGCTCTAACTCAATTGTTTATTAACTTTTTTAATATTATTTATATAATTCCCTCGAAATAATTTTTTTTTTGACTTATCAGTTCAAATATCTTATAAACTATTAAAAATACCCATCAAATCTTTTTTATTCTTCAATAGTTAATAAACAAATTGAGCTTTTAAACAAAGATCTAACTCAATTATTTAAAACTTCCAAAAAAATTTGTTTTGGCTTGAAATGTATATGGTTTATAATAATATTATTCTTCTATTTCAACTTTCTTCTTATTTTTCCTGTTATAAAGGTAATGAATTTCATGTATTTTTCAATAGACTTTATACTTTTCACGCTCATTACTTGATATTAGAGTAATTTGGCTATCATTAAAATCTCATTTAAAACTTGCATGGATGTCTACAAAGATAATGTTCGAACGTTAACTAATAATATTAATTTGATTTTAAGGAGCCTTTTTCTTACTTCAATTCTTAATACTTTACAATTTTTAAATGTCCTTCGAATTCCGGTTTCAACCTATTGAAATAGTTCTTTGTTAAGTTGTAGAAACATCTGCTCTAGGATTTGAAAGGTCTAGCCCCTTTTCCTTATACCTGACCTAAAAATCACTTCAGTATTTAGTCAACAGTCAAATTTTTCAAAATTATATAAAAAATAGAAAAAAAAATGTTTCCCATAAAAAACGACACATAGTTGTTTTCAGTATTTTTTTTAGTATTAAAAAAATATAGCGCAATAATTCATTTGTTTATAAAAAATTATTTGTTTAATAAACAAATGAAAAGTAAATAATTTTTTTTTTATAATATGAGAGAACGTGATGAATAATATTAAAAAAATGGTTTTTAATTTTTAAAAAAAATTGTTAATTAGCAAGTTTGTTTTTTACCAATAAATTTTTTTATTTAAGAAATGATTCTCTTCTTAAAAATCATTATTTTTATCAATGACTAGATTCTCAAAAAAAAAATTGTTTAAATCTAATAAGCATTGCATTTGTTTATAACAATGTTTTAAATAATAAGAGTTAAAAATTTAAAAATTTTTTTTTTTTAGCAAAGAAAAAAATTAATAGAGATAATAGAAAAAAAACTTTTTAATTGTTTTTTTTTAATTTTTTTATACTTTGATTGTTAATAAAAAAGTAAAAAAATCAAAATTTTTGATTTTTCCAACGGGGATCTTTTTTAAAGACTTTGAGAAACAGCTCCAAGAAGTAAAAAAAAATCTAGGTTTTTAGTTCAACAATTATCAGGGTTTTTATAATAACTTTCAACGAATAAAAATTTTTAATTAACAAAGGCATAATTCATTGAAAAATAGATGTGAAATTTTTTTGCCGAAGGATTATTGTTTATTGATATGTCTAGATGGTACCTGCTTTTTTTTATTTCTTAATATTAATATTTACTCAGTTAAAATACATTTTTTTGTTCAGGTGTCAGATTCGGTCGGTGCGCACGGGAGCTAAGCCACGCGTTTTCAACCTTTTTTTCGCCGTTAAATTAAAATTATAAATATTGCCGGCACAGTTCCGGGAGGTAGGACTTGTTCACTTAATTGTTTACAACATTTGCAATTTTTGCCGGCCCCAATTTTCCAGCTAAAAATTTTTTTTAGATGCCATTTTGAATCGAATTCTCCCTAAATCATAATTTTCCAGGTTTGGAACAAAATGGCACTTGTGAACCAGTCTATGCCATTCTTGGCAACATCCCGAATCTGCCTTTGTCTTTAAGAGTTTCCCACATATTTTTTTATGTTTGAGAGTATAATCTATTTAAAATAGCAGCTGAGGACATCTTAATTGTTCAGCTCATTTACCAACCTTTAATGATTTACATATAGCATCCTTAAAATGATCAATTGTCACAAAATCGGGGAAAAATGGTAGAATATCCTCAATTTTGATCAAATCACATTGCTGCAAAAAGACCATGGCCTCTTCAATGTTATCCTTGTCTTTAACAACATATTGTGCTGAAAAAAAAACATAACTTACTAAGTCATGAATGCCAAAACTTGAGGATTCTTAAGGCTATTTTTTTAAAGTTTGTCCTTCGAGAAGAAACTAGTTCTTGATTTTATCAGTTTGATCTACAAAAGGTATATTCTTCATGATGTTGGTTTATGTAAAATCTAAACACCAGGAAAATATTTCAAAAAATATCGAATAAACCTATAACTCAAGCAGATCTGTATAATGCTTGAACAAAAGTACGTGAAATACTCAAATACTTTAATTTGCACTTGCTCTCAATTTTTCTCATAAATTGTAATAACACCCGAAAATTGTGAATGGATTTCTACTTGAACTACATTTCTACAGGGAATTTTTAGGCTCAAATACTTTTTTAATTACAATTCTCTCCCAAGTATATCTGGAATCGATTCATTTTGAAATGAAAGTCATTATGCCTTTGGAACACAGACCATGATAAATCATGCATGATGGAGTTACCCAAACTGGTCACTTTAAGATTCAAAGAGAATGCTCAAACACTATATAGAAAAAAGTTGTTATTTCAAGTAAAATGAGACCCAAAAAAAAACATAGGAAAAAATATAAATTGCACGTGGGTAACAGCTAGTATTGAATATTAATGTGAAGCTTTTTATCATCCTAGGCTTCAGTTATTATATCTCCCCACTCTACATAAAGGTGGTGATCTCAACAAATCAGAAAACTTTCGACGGATTCCTCTTATTAAATCAATGGAAATATAGTTAAAATCAGAATAACAAGATTATTGGAAAAGCATTAGAAACTCTATCAAATCAGCATGGCTTTCATAGGAAAAAACACTATTTATGCCATATTCTCATTCAAAATACATAAATATTGTTTGTGGTGAAGCTGTTGTGACAGTTCTACATGATCTCTCAGGCTTTCAAGAAACTTGGAGAATAATAATGACTGTCAATTTAATTCGCTATCTAGATTTTTTCAGCATTAAACTCATTATCTAGATTTCAAATGAAATTTCGTTGATGAAATACATATACTTTTGAAATATCTTTTATTTTCAGTTTAATGTTTTTGACAAAAATTTTAAGAAAAAAAAATGTATTTCCATTGTTTTTTATTTTTTGTCATTTTGACAAACTTCCCGATTAGAGCGTCAATTTTTAATCTATAAAGGTTGAAGTTAGTTACCGACATTTTGAAAAAAAAAACATCAAAATCAGAGTAGGTTTGACCGGTTCCGAGATAACGAACTTTTTTTGTCTAACGCTCCTCTACTGTAAGTCGGATGTGGCCGTTGACCTGGATTCTCCAACCAAACCGTCGCGAGTTCCAAGAAGCCCAGATAATTTTGGAAACGACACTCTCGGAAATTCTAGACTTTGCTTTTGATTATAAAAACAGCCACTTGGGAGTTCAGTTATTGTTGTGCAGAGAAACAAGTAGTAATTCAGTCATAGCGAATTCAAGATGAGTTTATTGCAGTGCGGTGCGCGGTACATTTTAGTAGTAAACTGTGATTGAGAAATTTTATTGTCAAAGTGCATTATTGTGTTGTGTTTTCGAAATGTAACAAACAGACATTAAATTAATCGAGAATTTTCAATAAAAACAGACCCAGGTTTGTAACAATATCCTTTGATCTATTAAAATCCAAAGTATTTAAATACTCAAAAACAATTTTTTCAATGCACTCGTACTAAAATGTCATGTACTTGACCCAGCTTTGATCTCGGAAAATATAACATACCTATTTTGAGCCATAACTTCTTTCTCAATTCCAAATCGTCTTCAGGGGACATATTTGCCATTTTCTTTGCCAATTCTAGTTCTTCTGTGAGAGCCAAATCTACTGCCGATTCCCATAATCCCAATAATCCATACAGTTGCACACAAGCCCGCTCCTGGTTATTTTCATGGCATATTCTCAATGCAAAATGCACATCATAATTAACCTGAAATAAGATTCGTAACTTTACAGCTAGTGTATTTTCTGGAAAAGTTTACCGTACTAATCTCCTGCCCTTGCTCTCTCAAATAATTCATGAGCTTTTCCGAGCTATGTTTGGCATATAGCGATAACAAAAAATTATGGATAGCCTTGTCGGTATTTCTGAGTTTATCGATGCAAAATTCCAGGTATTTCATAACCTCCAAGGCATGTAATTCTCCATTGCAAGTTACCAGGGCTGGCAGAAGTTTGAGGGGTGAGAGCTTTCTGCCTTGTTCAATGATCACTTTTACCATGTGCTTGGGAACTTCTTGAATCAATACTGGGGAGAATTGATAATAAAGTTCTTTGTTGTTTTGACTTTTGAGAACTGCTAGTGCCTCGTGGAAATTGTTTTTGAATATATGCTGCCTTATCAACTGAAATTGAATATTTAATTACACATGTTTATTTTAATAGATTATAATACTTTTTCAGTACCTTTTTCATCCATGAAATCCCTTTATTTTCTTAAGTACCAAACAATTTTTTTATGACTATATTATCCTGCCTAAACTGTTGGGACGAGCTTACTCAAAATTAATTTCAGGGAGTTTTGAAACGGTATCTGAAAGCCCCTTTTTTAAATAATAATAATAAACATTATTTATTGATAAATATCAAAAGGCCACCGACCGATGTTCTTTAGCCAGTGTACAATCATTTACAGATATGTGTGCTATTTATGTTGTACAAATCATTTACAGATATATAGTATATATATATATTTTATATTAATAAATATACAATAATATATATATATATATATATATATATATATATATATATATATATATATATATTATATATAATTTTTTTTATGGAAATCACGAAAATACCCTGGGTACGCCCCTGTGCTGGTTGCCGATGACATCGATAACCGGCCGTTACCTATGTCATGCTCCAAATGTTCAATAACTGCCATTCGAAGACTCTAGAAGAAATCCGACCATTACCGATGACATTATGGAACTTTTCTGATCGCCACGGTTCTAGAAATTTCAACCGTCCTATGCGGTCATATGCAATAGGCGAGTCAGTCAGAAGTCGGCAGTCAGTCAGAAGATAGTCCTGGGAATTGTAATTGTGAACAAGTGTTGTATTGTTAAAGTATAGTATTGAGTTGTGTTTCAAAGTGTAATAAAACATATACTACACTCATCACAACATTTTTCAAGAACACTTTTATTGAAATAAAATCGCTGACTCCACCCACTTTCGCCGGAAAGGCCAATAGGAGGCAAGAGTTGGCTGTTAAATATCAAACCGATCCCATTTGGGAATTGGAACGAGAACATGACAGTGCCTAGAGCACATTGATGATCACAGGAAATCATTCATAAAATCTGCCCTAGTAAAGTGAGATTGAAAAGGAAGATTTTTTGGGAGACGAAAAGGACGATACCCTTAGAAGTTAGTACCACCTTCTAATTGGAAAAAAATGCAAGGAAAGTAAGTCGAATAGACTGAAAAAGGACATTTCATCCAAGAAAAGCAGTGAGAATAAAATCACGCATAAAACCATTGCAAGCGGAAGATATTGTAAATATTTGTACATATATGAGAAGGAGCTGAGGTAAGCTATACCCCTCTATAGCTAACAACTCCAAAAACCAAAGAAAACAGTGAAAAAAGAGCAGGTCAGTAAAGCACAGTACTTAAGTGAGTACAATTGCTTTGCTCCGCCCACTTTTGTCGTACGGGCAAATCAGAAGCGAGAGTTGGCTGGTAAATACGAAATTGACACCAAATCGATTCGAAACAGCGCAGGAGAGTCAACAGAAGCATATCTCACGAAAAAGCAAGATTCGCCGTGGAAATGGACAATCTTGAAGAAATGAACGAAACTAAATTCATGAACATACAAAAGGAATTTCCAACGCTTAACGAGGAAATGCACAATATGATTAGACAACATGACATACGCCTATGGGAGGAACTTATAAACGAAAGTTTTAAACCAACCATAGAAATCCCTGTAAAATACTCAAAGAGTGAAAAGCGGAGACGAATTTGAGAACAGTTCAGAAAACTTCCGGAAAACCGAGGAAATACTGGAACAAATCGATCAACAGAAAAGCTCACCAGAGCCAATGCATATTGAAGAGGTTGAAAACCCACCAATCACTATTGTGAAAAATGAGAAATCAACAGAAATGCCCCCTCCAGCGGAGCCCCCCAAGAAATTGATTAAAAAGCATTCAGTTAGCGATAATTCTGATGCCCAAAATAAAAATCTATATCCCATAGTTTTAGTCCAATCAGATGGACCTTCCGACACGGATGGCATGTTCTCTTTCCTCATCTGACGAAGAAAACATAGCCGATCTATCTATGAAAAAGAAAAACATACAGCATGAAAGAAATATCAAAAGAAGGAAAACTGTAAAAACTCACGACGAGATTGAGTTAGATAAAGACTGTCAAAAAGCAGGTAAACCAGCTGAAAAGTCTGTGGAAAAAGACAAAAATAAAGGAAAAGCCCCAAACCAGGAGCAAATAGAACAACTACCCCAAGATCATGATAAAAAATCCACCCCACGGGAGGCCAGGGTGGAAGCGCACCCCCATGGATAAGACGACCTAGATACCACGACAAGCCAATCGAAGCGGAACCCCAAGCCAGCATGGACGAGGGAGTGGGCCCGCCCCCGCAGATCTTGGCATATGACAATCAAATCTCTAAAGTATTAACGACACTTATTGAAAATCAAACGAAAATATTGATAGAATTGAAAAATTCTATATTTTCATTATCACAAATTGTACATCAACTTGCCGCGGCACTGGTGGCGGAGGCGCCTCGGGGCGTGTGGCAAGAGCCTTGCCTCCCCCCGCAGGGTCCCGGGGGGTCGCTGGCCGGCGCGGTGCGTTGATATTCACAATCCCAAATACCAAGAATTTATTCCGCAAAGGAATAATTATCTCAAATGGTGGAGTGGCCTAAAGTGTTAGGTCACCGCCTTATTATCAAAGGTTTGGGGGCATATCCCGACCTTACTTCAAATATAAAACTTATTTGTTTTATTTTACACAAACCACATATACGCAAAATACTACAACAATTGTCATCCCTCAAAACTACTTCAAAAAAAACCCAACACTCAAATAAAACTACTCAAACTTCAATCACATATACTTCAAATTTAAAACTTTTGGTTTTATGTTTACACAAACCATACATACGCAAAAATACTACAAAAAAATTTTACACCTCAAAAACTACTTCAAAATCCCAACACTCAAATAACATTACTCAAACTACTTCAATCATATTCTATCTCAAATACCTACTCAAAACACTCAAACACACCCTTCACACCCCTCACCAGGTTTTTTGGTTTACTTTTTCTGGAAAACTACTCAGAACTCATAAACACAAATATAAAAATTGATATCATTCATAAAAAATCAAATCTACTTCAAATTTCGGAATAAGTTGAAAAAGACAGGTGTCCGGTAATTAATACATAATATAACATGCCCTTGCTAGGTGGCTCAAAAGAGAGAACAGTGTCAAGGTCTGCTGGGATGGGCCATATATCCTCGTAAGTGCGTAGGTACCAGCCCGTTTTAGGTCGGGACGTCCGTCTGGAGCGCTGCGTTGAATGCGGAGCTCCGGGGGAACGATCTGGCCCTCTCCCGACTGGGGGTTGCGCGAACAACCTACAGCTGTAGTGTATATATTGTATTAATGTATATAGTAGTTAGTAAGGTAGATAAGAGCATGAATTGTACATATATGAAAAGCTGAATAAATAGTTATCTGTTATCTGAAGCCAAGCAACGTCGGGCGTGGTTAGTACTTAGAAGGGTGACCGCTTGGGAACACCACGTGTCGTTGTTTTTTTTCCATTTATGAAAAATTGACGTGAATCGATTTTTGTTTTTTTTTTCTTTAGAAGAAAGATTTTCTTCATTTCTGTTACAATTTTCATCAGTTCATGGCCTTTTTTTATTGTATTTGTTTCCCTTTAGCAAAAATTGAGAAAAATCGGTTTTCCTTCCTTTCAGAAGCAAGTTTTTTATCATTTCTGGTACAATTGGATGATTGATGTTCATTAATTTGATATATGTAAACGTATATAGAAACCATGATTGAAATTTCTCAAAATCAATGGAAAATCTCATGCAACGACCATACCACGTTGAAAAGTGCCAGAACTCGTCCGATCTCTGAAGCCAAGCAACGTCGGGCGTGGTTAGTACTTAGATGGGTGACCGCTTGGGAACACCACGTGTCGTTGTTTTTTTTTCCATTTATGAAAAATTGACGTGAATCGATTTTTGTTTTTTTTCTTTAGAAGAAAGATTTTCTTCATTTCTGTTACAATTTTCATCAGTTCATGGCCTTTTTTTATTGTATTTGTTTCCCTTCATGAAAAATTGAGAAAAATCGGTTTTCCTTCCTTTCAGAAGGAAGTTTTTCATCAATTCTGTTACAATTGGATGATTGATGTTCATTAATTTGGTATATGTAAACATATATAGAAACCATGATTGAAATTTCTCAAAGTCAACGGAAAATCTCATGCAACGACCATACCACGTTGAAAAGTGCCAGAACTCGTCCGATCTCTGAAGCCAAGCAACGTCGGGCGTGGTTAGTACTTAGATGGGTGACCGCTTGGGAACACCACGTGTCGTTGTTTTTTTTTCCATTCATGAAAAATTGACGTGAATCGATTTTTGTTTTTTTTCTTTAGAAGAAAGATTTTCTTCATTTCTGTTACAATTTTCATCAGTTCATGGCCTTTTTTTATTGTATTTGTTTCCCTTCAGGAAAAATTGAGAAAAATCGGTTTTCCTTCCTTTCAGAAGCAAGTTTTTCATCATTTCTGGTACAATTGGATGATTGATGTTCATTAATTTGATATATGTAAACGTATATAGAAACCATGATTGAAATAGTAACTTCAAACATCTTTGCTGAATAAAAAAAGTGAATAGTTCATTGGTGCAAAAACTATCATGTGGAAGATAAGAAAGCAGTGAATATCTGTATTAGATCCCATGGGCGCACTATTTCAAATTATTCAAGGTGTCCAATATTTTTGGCAAAAATATCAATAACAGACATTAGTTTTTGTGATTGTGTAATCTAGAAGTTGGTATTTAGCAATGGCAACCAACTTTAAATGCTGTAAAACCCAGGAATTCTCAAATGTGTGTTGTATTAAGTGCCACAATATTTTTCACCTCAGCTGTTTAGAAAGAAAAAAAAACGTCCAAAAAATTGAAGGTTACAAGATTATATGCTCAAAGGAATGTTTAAGCAAGAACTCAGAAGATGATGAAAATTACTCTAGACTTGAATCTAGTATTATGAAGCTTAAAGATTTACTCAACCTCAAAGAAAAGGAAATGTATGAATACGAAATGAATCAAGAAGAAATTACAAGAAATATGATGGAGACGATTGCTAAACTGCAGGAGGAAATTACCGAAAAAGACATTTTCATACAAAGACAAAGAAGATCCTCGATAGACTTGCAGGATATAATTAATGATACAGAACAAGGGTATATCAAAGATATTAATGAACTGAAAATAATTATTGTTGAATAAAAAAAGAAAATTTGAATATGATGCAAAACAATCAAGAACTACATTTAGTAAACGACAAACTATCTTTAGAATTGAACAATTTAAGCAGTGAAACTAGAGAGTCAAAAATCCTCAAGACCAACATGCTAACTTCAATTGAAACATTAACTCAAGAAAATAACATGTTACAGGACGAACTCAAGCAGCTGAGGCTACAACACTATACCACCTTACATGATAAAAGTGAGGAAACTATTACTAGACATGCAAAAATAAATGGAAAGAAGAATGGATCAGTTTTAGATAATAATCCAAAAAACGAAAAATGGGAACAACTTGCTCCAAGCCTCAGCTTACCAACTCAAGCAAAGTCTACCAAACGAATCCTTCTGATATCCAATATACATGGAAAAGACTTGACTATTCATATGTCTAACAAAACATCATCTTACACTATATGTTCCTTTGTTAAACATGAAGCAAGAGACAGGGAGCTTATTCGAACTGCTATTGAACTGACAAGGAAATTCACATCAGAGGATGTAGTTATATTATGGCCAAATCAAGTTAATCATATGATAATCGATGAATTCATAAAAAAATGTCAACACACTCGAATGGTGATTATATCCGAACCATATAGATTTGACCTGCGACATTTAAATCAAGCCATTTATGAAGACAACATGAATTTCATAAAAACACTCCACACAAAAGGACTTACTTCCTCAGCTAAATTTATAGACTGTAATAACTCACTACGAAGGAATAACTACAAATCAAATGGCTATTACCTCTCAAAAAATGCTAAAGTTCACCTTGCTAAAGTTTTAGTGGAATTTGTAAAAAATTGGGACTTGACAATAAAACAAAACGATATGAACTTCTGTGACAGTGACCTAATCGAAACAGTACATGCAAACAGTAAAAATTCTACGAGACCTAGTGCTGATTCAGAAGGTAATAAAATTTTTTTAGGAAGGAAGTTTGTAGGGAACATGTCCTTTCATTAATGCTACTTAATATTCAGTCAATAAGATCAAAAACTGATGAACTATTTGCATTCACCAGTACTGTTGGTGAACCAGATATCCTTCTGATAACTGAACATTGGTTGCGAACTAATGAGCTTTTTTATATGCCAAATTATACTGTGTCTTCAATTTATTGTAGAACTGATTACCAACATGGTGGCACTATGATTTTGATAAAAAACTCTATATCTAATAAGCTGAAATTTGAAAAAATTGAAAAATTTAATCATCTAATAACAGAAAAAGTGTTTGAAATTTCTGTTACTCATAGCAAGATATTACATATGTACATACTTTGCATCTATAGGTCTCCAGCCTGTGATCCAAACCACTTCTTCACTAAGTTAGACCATATCCTTGATGAATTACCAGTTTCATCGACAATTATATTGACTGGAGACTTCAATATAAATTACAATGACAATTCAGGTCAAACTCAATATTTGCAAAATCTCTTTAATTCATCCAACCTATTAATGCATGTAAATGCGCCTACGCGTATTTCACTACATTCCAGAACTACTATTGACTATATATGCTCTAACTTATCGGAAGAATCTATTTCCTGTGAAGTAAATCCTGCCGGACTTTCAGATCATGAGGCGGTACTTTGCAGCTTAAAAATTATATATGATCAGAATAAAAAATACTGTAGATTTGGTAGAATATACAGTAAGAAAAACTATGATAGGTTCTTCCAAAAATGTTCTAATATAAATTGGGAAAATATCAGTCTCCTAGCTCCAAATGTTCAATTTTCTGATTTTTATAACCGTCTATTAGATGTTTACAATTATGCTTTTCCTATATGTAAACTAAAAACAAAACAAAAAAAGCATTGGCTCACAAAAGGATTAAGAATATCATCAAGAAACCTACGCTGTTTGCATTCTATAAGAAAATTTACCGACAACCTTTACTTCCATGATTATTTCAGGAATTACCGTTCTATTTATAGAAGGTTAATTATACTAGCTAAAGAAAACTATTATAAAGATAAAATTAACAAAGCACATAATCAAACAAAAGAAACCTGGGAAATAGTTAACAACCTCAGAGGGAAAAATTCCAGAAGACATGAAATTTCTATCTCCCCGAACATCTTAAATAAACATTTCTGCACAATCGCTAAAAAAATCCATGATGACATTAAACCAGGAATAAATCCACTTGACAATATGGAACGCTACAGAATAAATGATTCATTTGTACTTCATGATACTGACCTTTATGAATTGAAACTAGTTATTTCTGAAATTAAAACTAAAAAATCCTCTGGAATTGCGCATATCGATACGATAATAGAAAATCTACTAAATGAAGCACTGGCAGTTTTAGTACAATTAATAAACCAATCATTTCAAACAGGGATATTTCCTGACCAACTTAAAACTTCCATTATTATTCCACTGCACAAGGGTGGTGATACTGATAATCCCTCTAATTATCGACCGATAGCACTAATTCCAACTTTAGCGAAATTAATAGAAAAATTGGTAAAAATGAGAATATTGAGTTTTCTCTCTAAACATAAAATTTTAAGTCATACCCAGTTTGGATTTCAATCCAATAAAAACTCAAATTATGCTATCTTCGATCTCTTATTCAATATATATACTGTAATCAACGATGGTGAGGCTGTGGCAACAGTGTTCTGTGACCTGTCGAAAGCCTTTGACTGCGTTGATCACGGAATATTGCTGCAAAAGATTCAGTACTATGGTTTCAGGGGTCTGTCTTACAATTGGATAGAATCATATTTACACGGTAGAGAGCAAATTGTCAAGACTAATGTACATTCTTCATTGGGACAGATACAATTTGGGGTTCCTCAGGGCTCAGTCCTTGGACCAGTTCTATTTTTACTGTATATTAATGATATAACTAACATCAATATCTCAGGTAAGTTCACATTATTTGCTGATGACACTGCTATTACATGGTACAACAAAAAGACTGACGAATTAAACAAAGCAGTCAACGAAGATTTAACTAAGGTAACAAACTGGTGTGACTCCAATAAACTATCATTCAACATCAATAAAACAAATCTGCTTACGTTTAAATGTGAGCTTGATGACATAGACCTAGAATCAGGAATCATTGAAAATAAAAACAACACAAAATATTTGGGTCTTCACATAGATAGTAAATTAAAATTTGTTGATCATGTGATCGCACTGAGAAAAAAACTCTCTTCTGGGTGTTATGCAGTGAAGCTTACTTCACAAGAATTAAATTTCTCAGCTGCAAAGATGGTTTATCACTCCCTCGTCGAATCACATATCCGCTACGGCATTGCATTTTGGGGAAGTTGCAACAACTACTTATTGAACAGTGTACTCATCCTACAGAAACGAGCCTTAAGATACTTGTGCAAAGCTAAACCTCGAGATTCTTGCAAAGAGTTGTTCAAATCCCATAAAATATTAACAGTAATTGCCCTGTATATCTTGGAAACAGCATCAATAATAAAAAACATAAAACTAAATTTGGCTCTCACTCCTCTACACACAACACTCGACAAAACAGAGATGTAAAACTTCTGCTACCCACCTCAGTCTCATTAAAGACTCATTTATTTACAATGGTTGCAAAATCTACAATCATCTTCCCAATGACTTAAAAGAAATTGAACCACCAACTAAATTCAAAAAAGAGCTAAAATATAAATTAATGGAAAGAACCTATTATAGTTTGGACGAGTTTTTTATTGACTCAATAATTTAGTGTTATATACCTAAATTTTTTGTAATTAATTGTCTCTATTCGTTTGAATTTTTTACCTTAGATGTTTATACTAATTTTATTCGAACTTTATCCTTTGTGACCATGATTTATTGACACAATATTTTAGTGATATATTATACTTAAATGTTTTGTAATTAATTGTCGCTACTCGTTTAAAATGTTTTATTTTTTTACCTTATATGTTTATACTGATTTTTATTGTAATTTTTATCCTTACATTGTATTGCTTTGTAACCATGATTTCTTGATGAATACAATAAAGTATATATTGATTGATTGATTGATGATTGAAATTTCTCAAAATCAATGGAAAATCTCATGCAACGACCATACCACGTTGAAAAGTGCCAGAACTCGTACGATCTCTGAAGCCAAGCAACGTCGAGCGTGGTTAGTACTTAGATGGGTGACCGCTTGGGAACTCCACGTGTCGTTGTTTTTTTTTCCATTCATGAAAAATTGACGTGAATCGATTTTCGTTTTTTTTCTTTAGAAGGAAGATTTTCTTCATTTCTGTTACAATGTTCATCAGTTCATGGCCTTTTTTTATTGTATTTGTTTCCCCTCATGAAAAATTGAGAAAAATCGGTTTTCCTTCCTTTCAGAAGGAAGTTTTTCATCAATTCTGTTACAATTGGATGATTGATGTTCATTAATTTGGTATATGTAAACGTATATAGAAACCATGATTGAAATTTCTCAAAGTCCATGGAAAATCTCATGCAACGACCATACCACGTTGAAAAGTGCCAGAA